>JAQMCX010000019.1:758128-855391 GCA_029814765.1 Acanthurus leucopareius | reverse complement strand
CACACACACACACACACACACACACACACACACACACACACACACACACACACACACACACACACACACAAACAGCTTGATAACTTTATTCAAGGAGCAACTAACAATTAAATCAGATTTGATGTGCAAATAATCATTGTTAATTTCAATATAAATAGAGGGAAGCAATGTGGTTATTCTACAAATATATAAATTTGATATAAATTGATCATGCAGGGAAAGTCCACAGGTCAAGTTGCTTTTAATAAATGATTAACATGAAACTTGTCATTTAAACAATACAAAACCAACTCATGTGCACTCAGAGAGAAAAAGCATCAAATAATAAATACTTTGTGCCAAAACATTTTAAATGGCATCAACTTTTAGTTTCACTTTATGTTTGTCAAGTTCTCACCTTCAGCTGGATCCTGAGGAGTTTTCCAGGTCCTGCAGTTTCTTGACTTTTGAGCAGCAGAAACTATGGGGGCTAGGAGGAAAACATCCAGCCTATCTTTGATAATGTCAAACTTTCCATTCGCTTTAGATGAAGATTAAAAAGATTAGACCTGAGAAGCTGGAAAACAATGTAGAGGAGTTGAGAATCTGATAAAGCGAAGTGACAGGTGGCAGCCCACATGTTAGTGATTGCACAAGACTGAGCACAGCAACCAGTAGTCTGAAACCTGCCCACCACCCATAAAGAGACAGGACACGAACAAAAAAAAACTAAACTCACTAACTTTCTCCAATGATTTCATCTACTTATTAATTTCTGCTTGTTGCTGTAATCAGTTCAGTAACATTTTGATTTGATTAAAGAAACTAATTATCCTCAAAGGGAAAAGTTAGACTACAGTGGCGGCAAATAATAATGATAATTAAAGGAGGGAGTAATTGTAATAAACAAACAAGCATGTGCATAAAGTATGGACCCTAACCCTAGCATCAGCATTTTGCTGAAGACATTAGATAATTTGAAGTTTTTGCATTATGAAAGGACGGAGCAAAACAAAAATCTACTAATCATGCAATTTACAGTTCTGTAAATTGATTTAAAAAATAAATAAATATGAGCAAAAAGAGCGTTTGTGTGTTTTAGCAGTGTCATCCAGCTCACCAGTCCACACAAGTTAAGAAATAAGGAAGCTTCTCTGAAACAGCACCTTTTAAAACAACAATGCTTAACGGAAGAGAGGAAAGTAAGACACAATTATGCTTCAGAAACCCCAAAATATGCAGCAATTGTAGTAAATAAAAAAAGGGTTTTATTTGAATATGTGCACATTTTGCCTCTTTGAGACTTTATAGAAGAGTCTCTGCCAGCTGAGGGCATGAACTGATCTCCATAAACCCTTCAGTGGTTATCAGACTCTCCTGAGCACGTGTATGTGCAAGTATCATTTGAACCACTAGGTGGCGGTGATGCATTGACATGGCAGCACCATGATCTATGATCTCACGTGTGTTTGAATGGAGTTATCAGTGCTGTAAGTCTTAAAGCCGCTGTTCAGGCTGCTCAAGCTTTGTGCCCACAGCCTACGTAACCTGCCTGAACTCATGCTGCTTCTGTCTGAGGGATGGAAGACTCCAGCTTCCTTAAGTTTTCCCTAATTGAAATTGCATGTCAAAAGAATGAGTTAACAAAAGCAACGCTGTGCAACGGTGGTACACAATCTTTTCAACATTGATGAATTCCTTACCACCCACGATTATGAAGAAATGTGTGCAGATTATTAGCTCACAGTTGTAGCTCAAATGATGTCTCTTCAGGAGTATTTTGCAGGCATGAAGATGTCAAAGTACCTTGTATTTCACAAGGTTGAAGGAGGGAAAAGAAGCAAGAATTGTAGACAAGAGTTGTTTTTTTTTACTTTTTCTTCTTTGTCAACTCTCTAATCAACTCAGTAGCAAAAGATGAATGTGGCTCCTTTTCTGAATAACTGTATGCAATGTGTGTATGTAAACAACTTTAGGGGCATGTATTTTCAACTGTATTATCTGTGAATACAAGCAGATGAGAGACTCTGCATGATCAGAGGGTCAACCATAAATTTACATCCACACTTGTGTTTCTTCATTTTTCCATCTCTCCCTTCTCACTCCTCCTCTCTGTCACCTGGGCGCTATCCCAAACTTTTAGCTCCACACTTTTTGTCAGCTACCCTCTCCCATTCTCTTTTCTCAAGTCTCTCCTCCATCAATATGAGACTGCAACCTTCCCTTTTTGTCTTTTAGCCAGGGATCGTTTAGGCTTTCATAAACTCAGTTCAGCTCTCCAGCCAAACTTCAGATCCATCTGCCTCCACATCCCACAGCAGGAGGCCTTTCAACAAAGTGCTGACTAACGTGGTGGACAAGGCATTAATATCTTTGACTTCATCACTCAGCATTTTAGATATTATTGACAGTACTCTCCTCTGATCCATAAACAAACATGGAAGCATGATCCATTTCAAGCTAATAGGACAAAGAGGAGATGTTTTTGCTTTTTTAGGAATATGCATCACACATTCCATCAAGATGTTGGTTAAAAGCACCATTTTAAACACATGCATAATGAATACACTCTTTGCATCATGGCTCAGTGCAGATTTAATTGCGTGGCATGTCTTGGTCTCATGTTTGCAGACAGGTGAGGAGTCATAGTTGGCCTGTGGTGTCACAGTTGTCACGGTACAGAACAGAGGAGACACTAAGCTATAATGTCCTTAAGTAAACTCCACTTCTCTATAATAGATTGCTGACGTGAGTCCACAGCCTCATCCTGACTCAGCTTATCAGCAGCACAGAGCTCTTTGAAGTCAAGGTGTAGCTGCTTTTCACTCTGCCTCTTCTGAGCAGATAAAAATAAAACCCCAAAACAATGCAATTGACTTAGCTATAGGATTTAAGATGGTGTGAGAGCTATGGTGTCACATCCACGTTCTTGTAATTTCTGGCATAAGTAAATTGCAGTAAAAGAAAGGATTTGGACACAGTCAGTTTATTATATCATTAATTTCAAAATGATGCAGGTAAAATCCAAAGGAACCTCATATTTACCACCAATTCATTAATTTCAATTCAATTAAAAAAAAAAAATCAATTCAAAAATTCAATTCAAACAGAGTCTTGTTTGGTGCTTTAAATGAGATGCTTGCGTTTATTATTTTGTTATTATCAAAGTTTATTCTGTGGGAATTTTTACTTTTATGCCAAAAAAACAATTAAAACAACAAAAACTGCACATTTCTGTGTCTGTAATCAATTCTGATCAATACCTGGAAGTTCTCCCAACATTAAACACATTTTGAAACCCTGGCAACAGCTATTCAGTGGTGAAAGAGACCAGGAGATCTTTAAGAAATGGAAAATTTCATAAATGTAAAAAAGTCCTTTATAAGTAAAAGTCCTATTTAAAATGCTACCTACGAAAAAGTACACAAATTTTATAAGTAAAACGAACCTTTAAATATCCAAAGTAGAAGTATTCATCATGCAGAGGAATGGCCACTGCATTAGGTCTGAACACCGTTTTAATGTTACAGATGTTTAAGATGAAGCTTTGCTTTGTTCACTGCTGTGTAGGTTGATCTGTAAGAATCAGCAACAACTAATCATTTATTATAATATTTTGTATTATGAGGTTGTTCAGTATAAGTTATTATTTAAAAAAAGTAACAAGTGACTGTAGTAGTCAGATAAATAAAGCTCAGAAAAGTTTAATATTTTTCCCTGAATAGTGGTGGAGTAGAAGTATAAAATGGCACCTCAGAATTTTACTTTCAGTCCTTGAGTAAATGCACTGATTTTAATAATGGGAAAGGACGTCAGCATTAATCTTTATATAGAGGTGAAATGCAAGCTCCCTTTCAAGTGTATTTTGTATCAAACATTCCTCTTTTTTACATTTTGTCTTTTTTAAAACAGGTTTTATTAACATACGTTCCTCCAAACATGAAACATGCGTCATTCGGGGCCCTGGTGTGTGGTGGAGTCACAGGCCACATCTGGTTGTTGAAAACTGTGAGTCTAAAGAAGACAGTCAACTTATTTCACTCTTTAGATCTTAAGTCATCAGTCATTTTCTGTTTGAGTGTTTTTATCAAAAATATGACGTGCATAGTGGTCCTATCGCGTGTGAAAATGACCTTCACCATGTACTTGCCACTGATGTCATGTTTAAATGAGCCTCCTACATAATGTACTATGCAGAGACTTGGCCTGCTGATCTTGTTAGTTGACATCTGCAGGGCCTTTTTTCAGTGACTCAGGTGTCTCCCCCAGAGGGTTTTGTCCCCTGGGCTGTTCCTGGACATGTTCAGAGGATTTCCCATCCCCTGCAGGTGTTGTTGTCCTGCAGCGAGCGCACACACACACTCAGACACAGTTCACACCTGTGTCTCTCTGATGGCTCTGAAGAGGTTCAACATGCAATTCTCAGCATGTCCTGGTTGAGAATAAATTCAGCTTGGTAATCCAGTCAGCTGGAGCTTTAGCTCGCTGCTCATGACGCACAGGTTGACTCAACTGAGCCCGCCTTGTTCTCTGACTGCTGGAGGATCACCTGCTCCTCTCTGGTGTCCAATGAACCAGGCTTTGCCTAATGATACAGGATTTTGCTTTCATCAGACATCTGTAGAAATTCTCACACTGGATCACAATGTTATGCTTTTTCAGTACTTTGAAAAAAAATGTAGGAACTTGCAGAGAACAGCAACAGAAACAATAACAAATGTATTACTCATATGATGCAGTCTAATAAGTGAATTTTATTGTGAAGAACTTTGAATTGTGTAACTTTAAGAGGGCCTTTATCAATAAGATCACAGTCCTCAGCCAGGGGATGGCTGCCAGAGAGCTTAGCTCACCTCCAAACTTTGGTCACTCTCAGAGCAGCACAAGGTTAGCTCCTTCTGGTTAGGTAACAGATAATCAGTGAGAAGAGGCTGTCGGTCTTCTACTTTGCAGCTCAGTGGCTTCTCCATCCAGCAGCAGCAGCTACTTAGCCTCGTCTCTAAAGCCGCTGTTACCTAATGACGGAGCCCGTGTAGAGCCATGGGGCCGGTTGATTTAGAAGGTGGATCTCCAGTTCAAAGCTCCTTGGCGTTTGAACTGTGGCAGACCAGGCCTTAGTTAGTGTGTGTGTGTGTGTGTGTGCTTGTATGGATGAGTGCAGAGTTGGGGATTGCTCTTCAGTGGACAGCCAGTTAGATCAATGTTATGCAAACCTATTAGTCAGAGGTTGCAGTGCTGGCTCCACAGTATACTCAGGGACTCTCCCTCAGGGTCAAACTCACTGATGAGCTCTCACTTTTGTTAAGAGTGAATAACAATGTTGTCTGCTTCCAAAGTGAAACAAAACCATCAGGACACTAAATTACTCATCTTAAAAATACATAAGTACATGTGTCACAGACTCAGGAACCTTTTTCAGTCTTTTTAAAATTATGTATTGATATTTCATCAGCTTTTGTGTTTAATTTTTTGTTCACTTCTATCTCTTTTTTTAAACCTGCAAGGTCTCTATTTGTAATTTTAACAAAGATGATGTAAGTAAAACAACAAGATGGAAAACAGTATTCATGAATATGTTGTGGCTTTGATCACATATTACATGGCACTCTGTACAGTTTTGAAAAAGTGATTCAATATTTGTTTTCTCTTAATGCAGAATCTTGTTTTATGATGGTGTTCATGTTACTGTCATGTCCCTGGTTTGTTTTTTTCACAGAAGCTAATATGACGTATGCATGTGTCATTAATGTTTTTTTTCTGATGTTTAGAGCATAACTTTTACGTTTAGTTTTTGAATGCAGCAGATCATTGTGTCTGTCTGTGTGGTCAGGATTTTGCTGACTCAACAGGAGGGAGGGTTTCTCAGTGTACTTTATAAGGCCATTAAGAAAATGCACCCTGGAACACAGGCTGAATAAGCTCCGAGGCTTTGACTTCCACTAATCATCTTAGGCAAAGCATGGCTACCAATGTGCCTGCATTAGCACACCTGTACTGGGCCTAAGCAAATGGATAGTTATCACCATAATCTGTCTCATCATCGTCATGCAATACTCAGAAATAAGTAAGCTTCTTAAGAATCAACTTGAGGTAATGTACAGGAATTTAGAGAAACTTCAAGGACATTTTTTTTAAAGTAATGAACTTAAAATGCAGTCTTCAACTGTTTGTCATTTGCATCTCTGCAAAGCAGAGGGCTACAAATACATTTCATTAGAAAAAAAAGCAGCAAGACGGATGAAAATCACATGATGCATGCAAAAATATGAAAATGTATCTGCATGAATTTACATGTGCATTAAACTGTATTACGAAAAGCAACAATTAAAAGCAGGGGAGAACTGCTTTGATGGCTGCACAAACAACCAGTGCTTTTTCCTTCTATTTTAGGCTTCTGAAATATTTAAATGCCTCTTCAAGGCTTGTTTTTTCCAATGCGCAAGATATATTACAATCTACGATGTTCAACAGCATACACCAAACTTTTAAGAAGGAAATGAGAGGCTGCTAGTAAGAAGACAGAAAGGCAGCACTTGAAGTTAAGATTGATTTAGTCAAATATAAAGTATAAAACATACAAGAAGAAGAAAAAGACATTTTATTATCCTCAAGACACAAAGGGGATAATAAAAAGAGTAACAGAAACTTGATGCACAACATAAATCAAAACCAGCAAAGCTATAAAGCAATATAAAATAAATCCAGGAGAGTATACTGTAAACAGAGTGTAAATTATAAAATGAATAATTAAGAAGCTCTATGGTTGTAATGTATGTGCAGTAATTTGGCTAACTACCTGATGTGCCAAAACAAGCTTCACAGCTTAATATTAAAATTTCCTTATATCCCCAAAAATAATTAAAAAAAACAGTATATGTTACGCCAAATTTGCAACACTGTCTCTCAGAACCGTTTGTACCTTTTTTAATATGATAATATCATTACTAGCCAAAACACGGCTAACCTCTGTGTGGATTCTTACTCACTAATCGCTGTGCAGGTGCCGGAATCTTGTTGCCAGGAGAACGCGGCATCCCATTGGACGCCGCCGCACCACGTGATAAAAAATCTTGACGTCACGGAGAGGCAGTGGGGCTTCTGTGCAGCGGCTCAGGAAAAAGCTTGGCAGAGTTTGGACCGAGAGCAGCCGGGAAACTCCAGCTCCTGCGTGGCTCCTGCAACCTGTTGCTCCCCTGTTAGTGTCTCTGAAACTTTTACCGTCCGCACTGGTGGCGCGAGGTAATGGACTATTAGAGAGACTTTTAACAGGCCCTCCACAGCAACTTAAACGCGAGGTAAGTTGTCGCCAATGTTGTGTCCGTTCCTTCTTCAGAGCTTGTTCGCTTCCTGTTACTTTTTTTTTCGTTGTTATTGTTGGTTGCAGCCCAGGTGAGATGATTTTACATGTTGAAGCAGTTACCTTAAAGCTAGAAACTATTGCTAACACAATCATTTATCTTTAGAATACAACGGGAATGACATAATTTACACATTTTCTTCAATAACTTTGCAGTGCAGCAGCATTACAAGATGCTAGCAACGGATAAAGCTTTACCTAGATTTCTAATCGGATGAGGCTGCTTCTGCTGTCCTAAATGAACCCTCAGAGGAGCCTGAGTTGCTTTTGTTATCTTTGTACACCATTTATTCTACTGTAGCATGAGTGAGGACAGGAAGTGAAAAAGAAGCTCTATCACCACACAGAGCTAAGTGAGGTAGGGTATCTCATTTCAGCAAATACACATCAGTCAGCCAGTGGATTAAAGCAGAAGAGAGGAGCTGGCATTAATGGACCGGTGATGCTTTACCTGGGCGAGTGAGTTGACATGTTTGATTTACTGTGAATAAATGCCCGAGGTAAACTGTGTGATACCACTCCTCATTATGTAGTCAGTGTACAGTATGAGTATAGAAGCACTCAGATGACTTTTTGCTTCAATGGGCTGACAGTCTCTGAAGCTTCAGTGAACTGATTGGTCACTGTTTTCTTGGACTTGCAAGAAACAAGCAAATAGATCAAGGATGAAGAGATCAGATAGTTGACAGAAAATAAGTTTGATGATTTCAATCATTTGTTAATCATTGAAGTGACGAATCAAGCAAATGTGAAAAACATTCAAAGGTTAGAGCATCTTAAATGTACAATTACAGAACACATTAAATGAGAAATATGACATTTCAAGCATGTTTTTAGTTAGAGCACAAAATGGGATCTTATAGTTTGTCATCATTTTCAGTCATTCAATTAGTCATTCTCATTCTTTCAATAATAGTATTTTTATTTTTTATCTGTTGTTTAGTGTATAAGGAAAATTAGGGAGAAAATATCCATCACAGTTTCTCTGAGATGAAGATGATGTCCTTTAACTCCTTGTTTTTATTTCACCAAAGTCTTGGATCTAAAGATAATCAATTTGCATACAGTGACAAAGACGCAGTGCTGAAGCAATTAGTCAATCAATGTATCCATCAAAAGAAAATGCAATAACAACAAATTTGACGGTAGATGAATAGCTTAAATAATACATAGAGTAAAAATGTCAGACATTCACTTGTTCCAGCTCCTCAGACAGGGGGATTATTTATCCTTTATATAAGATGGTACATAAGACTGAATAATTAACCCTAAAAAAACTTGATGTATTAGTCAATAATGAAACTAGATTTTAGTTGCAACCCTACACTAAACTGCTTAATTAGTGGACCTCACTGGTTTCACGTTTCCATCAGACAATCAAACAGGTAAAGTTTGACTGAAGATTAAATGACTAAAGACAGGATTGCTACCTTTTCAAAGTGGCTAGCACAATCAAGAGACCCCACTTGGACCCTTTGCAACATTTATTTTTTTGCTGCCGGCTTGTGGTAATTGAGTGCTGGTGGTTTGGTTTTGGTGTGGGATGTAAACAAGAACCTGTTATGGCTGAGTTTCCTCTGGTGGTCCCTGTAAAGTGATCTGAGTGGGTGAGGATGTGAAATGAATCACATGAATGGACAGAAGGAGAAAAAAATGAACATATCATTTGTTAGGAAATTAGAGGAAATAGGTTCATTTTCACTGAGAAAACAGAAAACTACCACTGATGTAGAGACTTCAAAATGACATCTAGTCTTGCTATGTTTGAACCTTTTTGACTTCCAAACACTTGCTGTTGTTTTTTTTTGGAGAATTCAGCCAAAACTGAGGCAAATGCGCTGTCCAGCTTCTCCTCCCACCTCAGGCAGCAAAACAAAACTTAGCAAAAAAAAAATTTTAAGATCTATGGAGGTGCTGAAACAAGGGTGGAGTCAAGATAATAGGCCCCTTGGAGTCAAGAGCATTCCTGCAAACATTTCAAGATGCTGAACTCTTGCAAATGTGCGCTAAATTTGAACAGATGTTCTATTTCTGTTGGCGTGGGTGTCTTGTGGGTTTGTTTTGGGCCGATATGACCACACTGGTAGCATCCTCTGTAGTTATGTTAGTCTGGGCTGCAGTCGGTGCTCTTTTGAATTGAATTAGACCTTTTTAGAGGAAGTGGATGGGGAGAGTGACTAGGAGAAAGCAAAGATGAGTGGAGGATTAAACTGAGGCAGGAAGGAGCAAGAGAGAGCTTCAGATGCTGAGATAAAGAATGAGGTAGAAAGAAAAGAGATACTGGCCTGCCACTCTGATAATATTTTAGATGGAAAGCTGCATCTCACACATGCTGTGCGGCAGATATCACTGGCAGAGGGGGGTGGGAGTTGTTTAGTCATCGGACAGATTGACATTTCCATCTCTGCAGCCTTTGTCTTTACAACAGGCTGTTTCAGAGAGAGGCACATTTAGACATTCAGTGCAAAGTAAACAGCCCACTCCTCATGCAATCAGTGACAATTTGCTGCGTGTGTGTGAGTGGTTGGGATGTGTGTGTGTGTGTGTTTGTCCAATCCTAAGTCTGTTTTGCAGCTCTGCCTGCCTTCTTGCAGTTGTTGTCAGTGACACTTTTTTTATCTTGTTCTCATTCGCTCCCTCATAATGGCTTCTCTGTCATGATTGTGGTTTTCTGCAGCGCCTTGACGCACGAAGCACTCCGGCTGACAACGGGAGCTCATGTGTGCTGCATTATGATGAAGTTGCTGCCTCATGTTTCTCAAATGCAGAAAGGATTGGAATGTGACCAGCAGTTAGAGAAGAAAAAAAATTGTTCAAGAAATCATCAAGGAAACTGTTTTTAAAGATGTAGTTTCATCTCATAGTTCAGTTATGCTACCGGATGTGTTGAAGCACTGGTTAATATTTAGATCCCACCGATGGCCTTTGAAATGACAGTTAGAGCCGGTTAGAAAGATGGCTTTGCAGTAAACACAAACATAGGTTAGTGTCAGAGGAAGTGGTGGCTATTTTTAGTTTGTATTTAAGTGTTTGGTTTGATCTGAAACTGCCTTATGTTTGTGCCCTTGTGGAGGAAGCTACAAAACTGGACCAGAGCTGAAACTATTGATTATTGTCGTTATTGATTGGCCTGCTGATATTTTTTTTTTAAGAAGTCTTTTAGTCTTCAGTTTCTTTTTGTTGAAGGTTATGTCTTCAAATTTCTTTTTTTTTTCTGACTGAAAGTCAAAAATATTTTCTCATTTGAGCAGCTTAAATCAGAAAATCCTTGTTAGTTTTGTGTCAATGTATCAACCAACCAAACAATCCACTAGTTCTTTCATCTCTTAACTGGATATTGCCTATGATCCAAAACTGTTGGTTTGGGTGGTAGCAATCAATCAGAGAAAAATAACATGGGCCTAGTTAATCAATTGATTCATAAATGTTAAATTAAGGTTTCCTCATTAGTCAAAAGCTTTAATTTTTTAAATTTACATTGTCATGATTAAATGTGGTTTAAGTTAGATGATTTTTACTTTTGGTTTTTGCACATTTTTACCCTTCCCTCCTTCCTGAGTCTTTTTACTGAAACCTTTTAATTTAGTTGCAGTGTAAATTGTTCTAACCTTCTCTTTCTGATGGCCCAGGGGGACAATTTTCTTGACAGCAATACAAATAACCTTCTGAAGATGTAAATTTGAGAGACTCTGGTACAGGTTGAACCAACAGTGGACCAGCTCTGGCCCTACACTAAATGACACAGAAGATAGAGTTACAGTCAGATATTCAAGGAGCTGCTAAAGCATGCTACACTGAACAGCGCTCGTCATGATACTTGTAACGTGAGCACGCGTGCTCCCACAGCTATGCTATGCTGCCGGAGCAGCGTCAATGGTTAGTTTAAAATGTGCTGCTGATCAGACATGTGATCGCAGCCACAAGAAGTTTAAAGACTGGAGTAGATGTATATATGGAGTGTCAAGATGTCGAAAAGATCTGCAGGTCATCATTTTCAGTGCTCGTAAAAATTTGAGCCAGAATGGCAGAAGTGAGAAACCAGTCGGCCTTTCACCTCCTAGTTCATACAAGTCAGATGTGTGAGAGGAATGAACAACATATTTAACCCTTTTTATTTCCTCATTTTTTTATTTTTTGGAAGTTTTTACAGATTTTGTAATAAATACAAACTTTCTTTGCTTACAGTAGAGGCTAGTTTCAGCTGGTTCACAACTTTGATGTGCTGATGCACCCACACGCAGCAATAGATCAGAAAAGTCTGATATGCTGTGGGGTTTTTGCCATTGGGCAATGTACTCAGCTGAACTTTGATGACACGGATGTTGATCTTTTGAATAAAAAGTTAAGAAAAGGTTACATGTGTGAGCTCACAAGGCTCTGGTGCATTTTAAAGCACCTAAGTCCGACACAGTCAGAATGAAATGCTTCAAAAGCAACTGAAAGGATATGAAACAAGTTTGCAGAAACACTGCAGACCTGCCATCTGCTTTTTGTCCCTCCCTGTTTGGAGTATGAGCTTCTCCATTCCTCTGACAGTGACAAGTGTGGTGCTGTAGAGAAATCTCTCCACAAAACCAAAATATCCTCTATCCACAATATGTCATTACAGTGCTGTTTAAAGCAGATTGCATGGAGTGGGTGAGAGTGACTTCTCTATGCAGTTAGCAAAAACATAATAGTTTTAAGCTGAGATCATGCATTATAAAACTAACCAACTAGGGCTGGACAGTATGTCAGCTTTGAATTGATGACATGACATGAGTCTAAATAATGTCTCAGATTTTAGATATCATTAAATCGTGATAAGACATAAGTGTTTCCTGTTCTTGGTTTTTTATGCTGCATTACAATAATTTATGTAGTGTTTCCAAATATACCAGATTGTTCTAGCTCTTCTTAATATTTGCCTTTACCCACTTAGTCGTTATATCCAAAATATTGGTGATTCTTTATATGTAATAATGTGTTGTGAAAGCATCAATATCTTTCAGTATTGAGGTATTTGGACAAATATATTGTGATGTTTGATTTTGTTTATGTGGCCCAGCAATAACAGATGTGTTAAATAGTTTAACAAGTAGAGATAGTATTTGTCGTAAACTGCCTGTCATGCTGCTGCAAACCTGTTGATGGACAGTTTTAATTAAACACAGAATTACTGATAGATACTCATTTAAGTAGCAGAGAAGAAAGAGAGAGTTTTTTTGTTTCAATCTTAAATTCAGATGTCTTTCTTTGGTTGAATTAAATATTTCTGGTTGTTCTAATTTGTCCTTGGCTGAACCTTTCAAATCAGGTAAAGCTGTTGCCTCTAATATCACAGCTGAGATGAAACGTGATTGTTCAATTTTCACCTGTGTGTGAATATTAAATCGCAGAAATTGCAGGTCTAGAGATTCCTTGCTTGTTAGGTGGTGAATGATTGGCCTCATCTCTGCAGCCCCATCACAGGCGGATCATATTAAATTATTATGAATGTATCATTCATAAACTCGCTATCTGTGATCGTCTCTCTTTCATTCGCTCTGGCTCTCTGTGAGCCTCCTCCCAACTCTCTTGTCTGCTGGCTCTGTTCTTGGATTATCTGTGGTGCTCTTGGGTTAAGATTTACCTGCAGGATATAAATGGAGGTTGCTGCCTGTTATGTAAGTGGACAACAAGATGTTCTAGGATGAATGCCGCGTGGAGGACGTTGGTTCAAGCAGTGAGGTTTAGTCAACAGTTCTTGGTCACATTCTCAGACTTGTTTACTTTTTCAATAATGTTTTTTTTCATGAAGAGAACAATCTTTTGAGTGTCACTTTATTAATGGATTTATTGTGTAGTCCATAAAATGTAATCACAATGTCTCATAATTTAAGTAAACTTATTCATTTTTACTTTTGTTTGACCCATCAGAACAAAGTCTATTTATTTTTAGCAAGAAAAAGTTCATAGTTGAATTCAGTATGTTTTTAGCCATTTTGAAAAATGTCTTGTAGTTTTTAACTCTATATCAAATACCTGCTTACTAAAATCAGGAAAGCCTCTTTACAAATAAATTTTACTCAGGCAAAGTTCTTTAACACTGATTCATAGGGCAATTTGGCATCAGTTGTTTTAAAAGTGTCAAGAAATGTCTATTCTCTAAATTTGGGTTATCAGAAAATATTGTTTTGTTATTGAAGCTCAGGTATCTTTATATGACCAATTTTATTTTTTGAAAAAGCAATGTTTTCCTGAATGTTTGCTGCAAAGGTTAAGTGGTTAAGTTGCTACATTCCTGACAGTAATACTGCACAACATAATCTGTGAAAAATTTCAGTTTTCTCTGGCTCTTAATGGCTTTTCCAAAAACTACTGCACGTGAAAACAACCAATAGACATTTCATTGTTGAATCTTCTGAAGTCGTCGAATACTGAAGCTTTGGGTGCAGCTGCCAAAACAGAATATTGGATATTTCATAAGCTGAGAATGAGACTCAAGAATCAGCTGTCATTCTTCAGGCCTGCTGCACCCTTTTAATGTTTTTTTCTTTAATTTGAAACCATTTATTACATAGCACATAATGGAGCTGAAATGATGAAGTTATTAATCAGCCGAAAGAAAATGAATCTGCAACTGTTTTTATTATTAAATATTACTAAAGCAGTCACCTGTTCCAGCTCAAATGTTAGGATTTTCTGCTATAATTTATTATATTTTATTATTAAATCAGATTATTTTAATATTTACTGACCAGCTGCAGTCAATGCAATTTGTCTAGAAAAGAATTGATGGATTAATCAGTCATGAAAATAATTGTATTTGCAGACTTACATAATGTGTTTAAGGGGAGAAAAAGTGTAAATGTTCATTTTCATACAACTAAGGCATTTGGAAAGTATGACTCTGGCATTGGTATCACAATTTAGATACAGAGTACTTGCTTTACTGCAACTGTCCTTGATTGAAAAGCAGTTATATGGTTTCCTTTCTGTTTATATCCAAAAATAAGATGTTTTTGTTAGATGTATTGCTTTCAGTAGTTTTTGGATTAGAAGATCTTCACTTCTCTCTGCTTTGATCCTTCACTGGGTGTGTCTGATGTTGTTGCCTCTTGACGTTGTCTGTATTGGCCGGGCTTGTTGTTGTTGCTCTTTGGGGGTTAAATATGTCTCAAAGCCCAGCAGGTTGATCTTGTATTTACCGTCAGTGTCGTTAGAAACTGAGAGCAACAGTCTGTTCCCTGCTGGTTAATACCTGCACGGGCTGAAGTCACTGACTATCTCAGACCTGCTCTCCTGTCAGACACGCTCAGAGGGTTAAACCCAAACTCACTTGTCTTGACCCCAGGGGATGGTAGAAACTTGGCTCAGCTATGTGACCTGTCCACTTGACAAAGCCTTGGTTACGTAACAGACACATCAAAGGTCTGCCAGCAGCAGGTAAGAGTCTTAACAGTTAATTGTAGGCAGTGATCTCTGACTGACAGAAATAGCTGAGTTCTTAGGTGACTCGTTGAAGGGATGTGAATTGTAAGGTCTAAGCTTTCATTCCTTCATTCTGCCAGGAGAGAGAAGGGAAGGGAGAGGCCAGGTACCACTCATTTTACTCCTCCACCCCAACCCCACACCAATACCACCATTTTGCATTTAGTTTATCACAAGCTGTAATGAAGTTGCACATGGACACTGTGTAAGTTTTTTATAATGAATTTTTCAACAGCTTCTCCTCCTGTGGGCACCTGTAAGTCACGGCTGGTGAATGAATATATCGAATCACATTATAGTTAAATGTACTTGTAATAATATCAGATATCTAGTATATGGCTACTGCAAACGTATGTTGACCTGTTGGCGGAAAGAAAAAAACCACAGGGAAAAACATGCAAACTCCACATGGAAACTACACCCTGTCATGTGAACCCAGCAAGAAGTTTTGAATAAGTGATTGCAGATCATCCAACATGAGACAAACACAGTAGAGCTGCAACTTATATTACATTATGCTTTATCACTCTGTTGATTCAAACTCTGTTATAAAATGGTGAAAAATTGGCATTGTAATTTTCCGGAGTCTAAGATGAAACATTCAACAGTCTAAAACCAAAAGGTATTCAGTAAACTATCTTGTATGACAAAAAATGCAAGTTACTCCCAAGTTAGAAACTTTCAGAGTTTCAAGTGCATTATAATTTACACCTAAGTAACTTGTTATGGTACTAATACAGTTAACACAAGGACTCTACATATAAAAAACCAAGCAAAAAGAGTCAATCAGTTGGTAGACTAAAGCTAGTGATGTCTTTTTAGCCTCTAAAATCTGCCTCTTTTCTCTGCTTTATTCAATAAATGGAAATTTAATGTATTAAAGGTTTGAGAGAATTGATGACGAAAAATATAATTAGAAATTTGAAACTTTTTCTCTGGAAACTACTTCTTCCTTTTTTTTGCTTTTTTCCTTTAAGAACAAACAATCAGATAATCAGATGTAATCATGTTGAGATCATTAACCAAAACAATATTTATTACACATTATTGAACATGCGTCAGACTTCTGACTAAAAACATCCCAGAACTCTTTTTTGTTGTTGTTAAAAAGCCAGTGAGAAGAATACTAATTAACCTTCTGTTCCTCAATTAGTGAAGCGGCTAAGAAAAACGTTGTAGTCGGCTACGTTCCTCCACGTTAATGTGAAAAAAGGGCAGAAAGCAGGCTGTGTAATTAGGATGGCAGCTAAAAGCAAAACAATTAACAAGCCGTCAGTTTGTACACAAAGCATCCTTAAATGCAACTGTGAAACAAAGGCGCTATGAAAAGTAATATGTTTTTATGTTGTTTTCTCCCCCCCTGCTCTCTGCCAAAAGCCAGAGTGATTGCACGGGTCAGTCGTCATGACAACACTGGGCCAATAATCATGGAGCGGCTCCACAATCCATTAAGCAATTAAAATGCAGATTGCACAGTATGTGGCTGTGTGTCCAGCTCTCTGCATCAGACAATGACTGTTTATGAATGAAATGAATGAAGGAAGTCAGAAGGACATCGGCTTGTTGATTAGCTGAAAGACGGCGCATGTGTTTGTGTGTGTGTGTGTGTGTGTGTTTTTGTTTGTGCATGTGCAGGGTAAATTGGCTCAACTGGATTAAAGTACTAAGATGCTCAGTACAAGGGTTAATTGTTTCACATCAAGCATGATTTAAATGTTGAAGTGAATCAGGCTCATGGATGAGGACAATTTCTGTTTTGCGTACTCACCGAGTGGAGAAGTTATGGTTATGTTGGTTTATATATTTTGTTTCTCTGTTCAAGAGCAACACATTCATGCCTTTGCTCCGTTGTGATGTTAGATAGCTGTCTTCTATTGGCAATATTATTAAAATTTTAACATTCACTTTATTTTGTGACCTTCTACATCAGGTTTTTGGCTTAGCTTTTAATGATTTATGTCATCATATTTAATATTCGTTGTGAATTGTATGTTTTAGGTTAAGATCTGTGTGGTTTCTGTGTAAGATAAATTTCTCTTCCTGCACATTAACAGTAAGGCTGAAGTTGAATACAGACGAAAAGATAAATCTTTTTTTTTTTTTCATAACTTGCTGCTACTTAACAGCTTCTGTCATGGTCATATGGCAAATTTTATTGAGAAAATAACTCATTTAGCTGTTCAATCAGCTGTAAAGTGATATTATGTCTTGAATTTACACTGTAAAGACCTACTTTTTTAAAATTATGCCATTCAGTGCTGTATAATATTCAATCTTCCTCCCTTAGGAGATACATGGTGTAGATGTTTTTTCATGACCATACACCCCCACGGATGTTTCAGATTACTCTGATCTGCTTCGGTTGAAATGGATGACTTTTTACAGCAGACACTTTGACATAAATAATTATGTAATAATGATGCAGTCTATTTAGGTGTTTCAGTATCAGGGTCCCGGAATTGTGCATGATGAATCACTGAAATGGCTTACTGGGAAATAAGTCATAATATGTGTGTGTGTGTTTTCCTTGCTACGACAAGTCAAAATATCTGTGTAAAGAAGTCCTACCTGTGTAGGTGAAATAATTGACAACACCTGTGTGCAAGTGTACCGTGGGTTTGTTCATTCATGAGCTATAAAATGCACATGTGAGGAATATTTAAATAACAAATTAACTAGGGCTAAAAACAATGTATACTGTCATTATTTATCACAGTTATTCTCTAAATTAAAGGTTTGGACTGTAAAGCATCAAAAACTGTGGAAAATGCCTATCATGGTTAATGCCTTGTCTGTTTTGTCCAACTAACAATCAAAATCTAATGTACACAATGTTCATGCATCAGCTTATTGTGTCTGTAAGAACAAATTAGCTATTGCCTTAGCTTAGAGATTGTATATTTGCAGACAGCGGCGATGTTGCCACTTTCAGGTTTGGACCTTTTGCTTGTGTCTAATTTAAAGGCAGACGCACCTCCAGTCTGTACATGAGCAGCTCACATTGAACCCCCGTTGTGTGGCTGCTGCTGTGTTTTGTTCCAGGAGTAATGAGTGTGTAAACAGGTGTTAATCTCCTTCTCGCGCTGCTCCAGCATTCACGCTGGCATTGAAGTGAACTATCATTAACAGCAGGGAACTCATTAGAGGTGGCTGCCACATTGCTAGGGCCCATTGTTTACCCTGAGTTAATTAAAGGATTACAGCGAGCTGTTTATGGAACATTTGAGTGTCAAATAAAGGGAGACAAAGACACAGTCCCTGCATTAACAGTAAAAAAAAACTAATGAAAATACATAGTTTTTAATTCAAACCGCAACCACTTCCTAATAGTCACTTACAATGCCAAATACTGCTAAACTAATTAATGTAGAATGGTCCTGTCTTATTTGTTGCATGTTTGTTTTTTCTGTCGAATTTGTCACTGTAACATTTTTCCTTCAGTAAAACTTTGCCAGCAAGGAGAGCATATTCCCATTAAACCACAAACATTCAAGAGAAGCAAACATGACGATAGGACCTTTTAATCAGCTGAAAGAGTAAACTTTAGACAAATCAAATGACATCGTAAACAGTCTACATTTGCATACAGTGACATAAAAGAGCCAAATTTAGGTTTGTACCTGTGTGAGTATGAGGTAAGGTTCAGTAAACAGATGCTGAAATACATTACACAAGGCCATAGGATATACTTAATTTGTTCTCATAGGATATTAAGACATTTGCTTATTTTTTTTATATTTAATTTACAATCATTTTAATATTTTAATCTTTAAACAAAGTAAGGAATGCACAAACATTAACTGGAAACACAGAGGTAACAGATCTTTCCTTTTCTTCCTGGAACAAGCTACCTGTAGAGTAATTTGCTTCGGCCTGACCTGACATTGCTGTTTTTATCTGTCATTATCCTCGGCTAAGCTTAGAATAGCTTCCCCCCAGTCTTTAGCAGGAGAAGCTCAGCAGCAGCTAGCAGTCTGATGGAGAGAAGTGCTAAGGACATTAGCTGCAAGGTTTGATGATGAACCACATCCTCCATTGAGTGTTAGGACTCCCTGTTCTTTCTCTACAAAGGCTCATTCGTCACAGAATTTGCTTTTTGTTAGGTATACACCAAGTTGGATCCGCTCTGTGGCTTGCATGCACGCAGTCTCATTCAGTCAAATTTAAATTCAGGTGTTATACCACTGTACACAGGTTTTATTTCCAAAGTCTCATCACAGCCCAAACTGGGTCAAATCGCTATCTCAACTATTATTATCAAAACTATTACTATTTCATTGGTGTTTCAGAGTATCAGCAGTGTAGTTCCTGCAGGAAACGGAAGGTGCATCTGCAGTGCACAGACATATCACGCATTGGCATATCAACAGGGTGTGTGCTGCATTGTGTCTGTGTGGTTGTGCATTTGTGGTGTGCAGCATGAAAAGGTGGTGGTCTCGTGTTGCAGGTGCATGGAAGGCTGAACATTGCTTTGCATGTGCACAAGCCCACATACCCGACTTTATGTCCCTGCCTTTTGCTGTTGCTTTTATGATTATTTTTACTTTCATTTTCTCATGAAATGGCAAAAAAACAAAATCAAAAAGATACGTGCAGCTAGAGAAAAAAAATCTGACACCATCTGTCAACTAATTGAACATCTCAAGAAGGCTAGATGAAAGCAAAAAATCCTAACAAAATTAATGACAGATGAGCCAGTATAAAGATATATATATATATATATATATATATATACACGAGGGAAAAACAAGTATAATTCACAGATTGTATTTAATACGGTTGGTGCCTTTACATATTTCACATCATTCTTCATCATTCTGTCTTTCAAAAGTCATGAGTTAAGAGTCAAGAAGTAAATTTTTGAACAGCTGACAACATTACTCATAGGAACAAATCCTTAAGAGATTTATTGCTCTTCCCAGTGGCTTCATGTTGCTTTTAATCGTCTCTCAGGTCACCTTTCTTGCTTTTGTTTTCTGCCCTGCATACTCTCACATCTTATCAACCTTGTTTTTAGATGCTTAAGAGGCAACACTGAAGTGGACAAAATTTAGTTATTGGAGTTTTAAACCTACAAAAAAATCAAAGCAAAATAAGTCACATTAACAAGAGTAGTTTTTGCAACTTTCAAGTTTGTGAAAGTGCATTAAGACTGTAAGTTTTGTTCTTTTTACATTACTATCCTTTCTCCCAGTCTTCTTCCCAACTGAGTCACAACGGCTGAAGGTCATTTCAGATTATTTCTAACAACCTTTTTCTTTCTCTCTCTCTCTCTCTCTCTCTCTCTCTGTCTCTTCCCTCCTCACTGTCAGCAGTCTAAATCGCCCTCACATCACTCCCAGCCTCAACAGAAGCAGCAACCATGGGCAAACAGAACAGCAAGCTTCGTCCCGACGTCATGCAGGACCTGGTGGATAACACAGACTTCACGGAGCACGAGATCACTGAGTGGTACAAGGGCTTCTTGAGGGACTGCCCCAGCGGTGCGCTCTCCATGGAGGAGTTCAAGAAGATCTACGCTAACTTCTTCCCTTATGGAGACGCCTCCAAGTTCGCCGAGCATGTCTTCCGCACGTTTGATGCCAATGGAGATGGGACTATAGACTTCAGGGAGTTCATCATCGCCCTGAGTGTGACCTCACGCGGCCGGCTGGACCAAAAGCTGAAGTGGGCATTCAGTATGTACGACTTGGACGGGAACGGATACATCAGCAAGGCAGAGATGCTGGAGATTGTAACGGTGGGTTTGCTGTTATTGTCTTGTGTGTTTTTGTTTTGGTCTGTGTCTGTTTTGGTTCCTTCTAACATTACTACCCTCCATTTTTCGTTCCGCTGCACAGCCTCATTCTGTGGCCTTTGCTTGCCATCATTGTAACACCATGTTCCTATAACTACTCTTGGAGTGAAGCAACATTTTGCTCAGCCATCCACACCAGCTGCTACATCATGTATCCATCTGCTTCCGTGTTCTGCACCATTTGACTGCCCACAGCAGGAAAACCAGTCACTGTGTAATTTTAGAAACCAGTAGTTTCTCTCAGGCCCTCAGACGTCTCAAAATAAGACTTGGCCGTGGTGTATTTCTAGAAGGGAGCGGCCCTCCCTTGATCCTCATATTGACTCAGCACTACATCCAGCAACTGTGGGGTTCTGGGAAGAGCTGCCCCTCCACTATTGTTTCCACTTCTGCTCCACGGTTAGTTTACGATAAATAGTCTCACAAAGGCTGCTCGTCTTATTGGATCAAGTGTTCAGACTTCTGCCAGAGCTGCAGACACACACACACACACACACACACACACACACACACACACACACACACACACACACACACACACACAAACCGACAATCTCTTACACATGTTGTTACATCACACATCATGGTGCTAAATTGAGCATAGTGCCAAAGAATGTGTAATCCCATTCTCCAAGTCAGTGGTCTTTACTTACAGTGTGTCTGTGTGGTAAAAAAAAAAAATGTTTTGATGCTTTATTAAACTGGTGAAATATTAATCAGTAGCAAAATAGGATAACAGCTAATATTTCTTTCGATTATCAGATCATCTATAATTTGTTATTTTTAGATTGAGTGATAGTTTAGTCTTTAAATGTCCAAAAGAAGCAGTAAGGCTGGTGCTGAGAGTCTATAATATATTGTCATACTAAATGCTGTGCAACAGTCATGGTTGTTGCATTAATTTTAGTGACCAGGATAGTTTATATGTAGTAATTAAGAACATTGTACACCAACTTTAGAAGTCTTACAGACAGCAAATTAACACCAGCATGCTGGAAAACAAAGCAGCCACAGAAACTACACAGAGAAGTCAAGCATCAAAACTGCATGGTGTTGATGAGAGAGTGAATCTGTGTGTGCATGTGGGTGAGAGATGTTTGTAACAGTTTTTAATAATGGGGGATAGTGAGGATTTAACTATTTTATGCAGGACAAAGGGGTATAATAATGTAATACTTTGCAGAAACTATTATAAATGGACTATACATGCTGATTGATTAACAAAAAAATTAAAACATCTTTCACGGTACAGATACCAGGGTGCTACACCTTTATCTACACAGGTAAAAATGTATGTGGGAAAACAAATCACTGCAGCCCCCTCACCATCCTTTTTTCCAACCTACATGTCCATCATTATCACCAAGGATACAAGGAGACTTCTTCAACTTTATGAAAGCAACAAATCCTCCCACATAAATAGCTTTAGCAGGGCATTTCTGATTAATGAATCACCTAAATAGATTAATTTTCTGTCAGTCGATTTAATCTGCTAATTGTTTTCCCTGTCATACATAATTATTTTTGCTGCACTAAGTTTGCTGATTGCTGATTGATTCTTTCGCAGGGGAATCTTCAACGACACAGATGTCAAATGAGCACTGAAAAATAATAATATTGCCTCAAGATAATTGTATCTAGAACTCTTAAAAAACACTCTTACACTAACTTTTGATGGCAATTATTTGATAAATCAATCACTCCATCAGCCTAGTTTTTTAATGAATTTTACATTTGTCTGCTACTAATGGAAAACATGCTGATTATCTCTATCTTAAAAACCAGGAGCTGCTCATTTCTTATCATAATACCTATGGATTCTGTGAATACTGGTCAGAATTCTTTGATTTTATAGATTAAGTGTTTGGTCAACTAATTAAAACAGATCAATACACTAACTAGCTGACAATGAAAATAACTGTTACATGCAGCCCTTATCACTAGCAGTGTTGTTGTGTGTGTCTGTGTGTGTGATAGAGGCAGATGCACACAGCCTCTTTAATACACTGGCTTTTTCATTTATAATCTGTTTTAAAAACTAAACTAAGAATACCTCTTGTTTGTTTTAATGTAATCAAACTGTGTCCCAGAGCCAAGCATAAATGAAAGTAATCCTTTATCTGTCTTCCTCGCAGAAGAGATAAGTAGAATGATTGGTCTTATAGATATTTCACTGAGATGTTTTCTTTTTTCTGCAACTTTCAGCCATCCAGCTGATGCAACATTGCTTCATACAACCTTGCAGTTTTGCTTCTAGCTGGAATAACTGATACGAATGTGATCAGACTGTAGACATTTTATGTTTGTCTGTATCGTTTGTGTCATAGGAGATATTTTCTGTTTGAAATGTAAAACATCCCCTTTTGCAAAGTGAAAAAGGTTAAGTTATGAAACTCACCTTAACACTTTTAAAGACTGACTTTTAAAAAGCTTTAGTTTTCATGTAATATTTCCGTTAATGATTTCTCCCTCCCTTTTTTCAGGCTATTTACAAGATGGTTTCCTCTGTGATGAAGATGCCCGAGGATGAGTCTACACCTGAGAAACGCACAGACAAGATCTTCAGGCAGATGGACACAAATCGAGATGGTAAGTCTCCCTTTAGATGATCTTTCACTCTTCTGCAAGGTTTTCTGTTCTCACTGGGGGTCACCAAGATTTAAGAGGACTCATTGGACCCTGTGGGTTTTCAAATGAATAAATTAGGCCTTCATCTGTAAATTTTATTCATTAATGTGAATTTAATAAAAAATTCCTATTGAGCCTTGAAAAAATCTTTTAGGATAACAGCAACGTGAGTCCTTCTCTCCAAAATGGCCATTAAAATGACCAAAGAGCTAATAGAACAATAGCCAAGTGTCAAGGAGCAGAAAGCATTTATTTGGGAAAAAAGAGGAGTTTTTAGTTTGTATGATGGTTTAAAGAGAGCAAAAAATACACAATACAAACAGAGCTCAAAATAATATCAGAAAAAAAATTTCAATATGTACAGGAAATAAGCTGCCAAATATTTCTCTAAATCACTTTGTTTTTTACAAACTTCTTGCAGTTATGTGTTTGCTGTTTTGGTTAACTTTGAAGTTCATCAGTTGTTCTGTATTGTTATTATTATTCACTGAGGATAACCATAAATATCCATTAAACATGTCATTAGGCCAGAAGTCTTAAGTTTTATCAATAAAAGAAAAGAGGTCCTTTTAGGAAAAAGGTTTGGATCTACTGGTTTAAAGCCTCTAAGTGAATATTCTACGGAAGCAGAGATGCATCAGATATTCTTCCACAGTTTTCAATCAGCTTATTCAAATCCAAAGTTGCCAGGTCTTGCTGACACAAAATGTCATGCTCAGGCTCATAAAACAGCCCTGCCATAAAACAGAGCTATTGTCCCTGGTCTCTGTGGTTCATGTTACATTAAAACATTACAGTTCTCCAATGGAGGAGAGGAGAATATTGGCATATTTATTTTGATAAAGCAAAAACAAAGCCAAATGAATAAACAAGACAATTAACCATGAATCTCTAATCTGTCTCTCTCTTTTTCTGTCTCTCTCTCAGGTAAATTGTCCCTCGAGGAGTTTGTTGAGGGGGCGAAGAACGATCCCTCCATTGTCCGGCTGCTCCAGTGTGATCCCAGCAGTGCTGGGCAGTAAAAGAAAAAAAAAGGACTTTTCCATCATAGTTTCATAAATTTAACAGATTTTCAAAATCTCTCCCAGCTGACCCACCTGTGATTGTTGACATTTGATCACTTGAGCTATAGAGGCATATGCACACACATACACACACACACAAGCACATAGCCAACATTCAGTTGTAAATACTACAAATACCAAAGCCTGACACTTATATAACCTTTCAGATGCTAACATGCACATACTGTACATGTGCCTCTCAGCTTGGTCAAAAGCTGCAGACAGCATGGGTCTCGCATACGGTACAAATATAACCCCAAGGACTGAAATCCCATCAAAGACTTGTTAAACACTGAATCAAAGCCGTGCTATCTCTGTCTGAGAAGACAGCCAGCAAGGATAATCCAACAGATTCATGAGGTACATTGGGCCGAACCCAAGTTTGCTGTTTCTGTTTATTCCTTTGTTTGTTTTTTTTGATAGCATTGTTTCTTATTTAAAGGAAATCATGCTCATTTTGTTCTCTTTAACTGACTCGGGTTGTTGTGCGATGACGGACAGATCTTAACAAAGTGTTGCAGTCTAACTCCATTTTAACACTGTATGAAATGAAGTATGTGAGTCTTGGATTACAAGTGTCACAGCTTACAGTATGGATTATTTAGGCAAGAGATCTGTTTAGTTTTAGAAAGAATGTTTTTTTTTTAATGTATATTTTGGAGGGATGTTACATCAAACCAAAACTGACTCAGTTTTTTAAATGAAGGGAAATATTTTGACTACAGATTGCAACTATCTGTTCTTTTGGAAGTGACTTTTTATGCCAAGTTCATTGTCCCCACACACTTCACTCACACATGCATGGACACACACACACACACACACACACACACACACACGCACACGCACACGCACACGCACACGCACACGCACACACACACACACTTACACAGACACAAACACAAACACAAACATAAACACATTTTACTGATGAATACATGAACTTGACATATGCATACAAACTGAGCTGTGATTCTTTTTCTTCAACTATGGTTCATCAAGTGTATCAGCAAAAAAAAAAGTTAGATGTTATATGAATATATAGCATGTACTTATATATTCTTTTACTCTGTGATAAAATGTGGCAATGTGCTGCAATGAAAGAAATTCATTTTAAATTTTTGACATATAAATTATTGGAATTTGATGATTATTGACATTTTATTTTCTTTTACGTAACAAATTATGAAATGAAAGAAAGTTGTACAGTATATCCAGTCATATTTATGATAGGGAGGTTTAAATGGAGAGGACCACACATATTGCTATTCAATTCAGCTTTGCATATCCACTGAGAGAGGAAATAACTATAAATGTCAGTTTGGCCCCCCACAGACATCATATTTCCCCTTCATTTTTAGTGTACTGTGCGTAAATGGTGTATAAACAGTCCCCCAAATGGTACACGCGTCATTGAGATGCAACAGTAAAATCTGCAATTCTAAGGTTTTTGTGCAAATGTGATTTTACATCTCTTGAATGTGCACACGTTGCTCCTCATCTCTACCAAATGTATTTCAGAAACAGCTGTAATAGTAATACAATTTAAATCCTACTGTGACAATGGAGGTTACAGATACTGTATTTTTATGACTATGATATACAGCGACATATGCTTAACTAACAGAACAAAGCACTGATGGTAACGGTGAGTAACTGCGGCATTCACCAAACCCAACTAGTTTTGCAGGATTCACCAGAGGTCTCCACCGCTTCCACTCTGCTTAATTTGCTGGTTTTAAAAACACCATGAGATTCAGCGGTCTTCACAGGCGGCTGAATGGTGACTTTGGGGAAAAATAAATGTTTTAATTTCTTTGGGTTTATGCACATTTCAAGTAATTGAGCAGGTACTTCAGTCCCACATTTCACTCCAATAGCATCTTGTGGTCAAGTGCCAAATATAGATGAATTAAAGAGAAGAAAACACACAGTATTGTATCCATTTATACTGTACAGTTGTTACCTGTCGAACAAAACAACTTTGTCACTGTATCATTTTGTAGATTTTGTATTGTTAACTTGCATTGTGTTCTGTGTAGGTTGTCCATTTTGTTATTCAAATAAAGACAAAATGGTAAAATGGTTGATTGTCTTCTATATACTAAGCACATTAAGTAGCCTGCAATAACCACTTAATTAGCCATGCCGAGAGCGTGGCTTAATGCTATGTTTTTAACAGTTGGACTGATAAATTAAATGGTTTCCAGAGGATAATCTTAGGTACATCATAGGCACAGAGCTGCTAGCATGGCTGTTAACTTCAAAAATGACATCTATATGTTTATATATTTATTAATTTTTTTAATATGACCATGTACATGAGAACTACACAACAACCAAGTGCCATTTGTCACCTCTCAGAAGTTGTTTACATTGTTCAGTGATCACCATCTCATGTAAAGTCCTACACTTAGGCTAAATGTTGACATGTGAATTGTACAACATGGCTGAAAAAACAGAGATTAGCCATATAAAAACTCCTTGAGTACTCTTAGAGAGGGTGACTATTAAAACAAAAAGTCACTGAAATGCAAAGTACTTGAAATTCCTTGATAAATTGCTAAAGAAATGCAAAACCATATCATTAGAGCATTAATAAATAATAGTACAACTAACAAAAATAAAGACTGGCATGCAAAGAAGCTGCTAAGTTACTTAGGACCAACTAACCATAAGCTGTGGCTACATACAGTAAATCAGGAATTTCATGGGCCTACTCCTGATGTGTTATTTGGCAAAAACACAAGACTGTACAGAATGAGAATAAAAGTACATTATTAAAACATTATTTTACACAATAAACATTGTGGGGGACATAGATCTGCCCTCCATCATTTCACCTCACAGCATATTTTATGAGTACAATGAGGAAGTGAATACAACCAGTTCATAAGAAATTCTATTATGTCCTCTTTTTGTTTTGTGTCATTGTCCTCCAGCACAGGAAATATGACTTGCTTCATAGTGTAAAAGTGTCAAAAGAGCGATCAGATGAGTCGACATTGACCTCAGAGCGACGGGGGGAACGCCACCAATGGACTGTCTCCAATACTGTCAGTCAGCTTATCAGCCAAATGATAGCAGCCTCGTAGATTTTAGCCAACCAGCAGTCACAACAAGTCTCTTTGTTGTTTCTACTTGCAGCCCTTCAGGTCGGCTGTCAGATCTCTGTCAGCGTGATCTTGTAGGCGTCTGCATAGTTCTCAATATTGAGGATGAAGGTGTCTTCGTTGGAGTAATGCTCGATGATGTTATCGTCCATGTTCACCAGGATCCTGATGCACAAAGACGTGAAATTTAATTTCATGTGCATCAGCATTAGGTTTAAAATAGGCCTGAAATTGCAAATCTGCTTCCTCACTCACCCTTTTTTACTTTTCTTGTACACTTTGGCTATCCTCTCTGTGGGAACACCGTACTTCTCTGTTATCTGCAAATGACAAATGGAAGCAGTTTGTAAACAGTTGCTCTGCAGCAAACAAATTGTGCCTTTGACTCTCGCTCTCTCATGCAATCTTAAAGGCTTCACTCACAGCATCCATCAGGCCTCTGAGCGTGGGAGACTTCAGCATCAGAGCGTCGAACACCTCATCCGTCTCCTTTCTTACATACAACAGCACTGCAGAGAGAGCAAATGGCCTTAAAGTGCTGGCTGCAATATTCATTTATATAATCTACACAGCAGAGTTTGGAGCGTATACATACAGCAACACATAAAGATGGTTTCAAACACAGCAAGGCTTTTCGTTAGGTGTTGGTCTTTTTCACTTGGGCTATTTTCTATACACCAGTTACTTATAAATGTTAATGTATTATTATTAAGTAATTTATTTAAGTGATTAGCAATTAAAACATTACATATGGACAGAAATAGAGATACATTTAAGTCTACATACTCAAAGATATACTGTACCTATTTGTATAATCACCAAAAGTTGCAGAAAACTCGATCCACAGAAGCTACTTGTCAACTATTCTGAAAATCCTTTTCTGTTTGTTATTCATCATTACTGTATTTAAAAAGCAAGAGTACTTTTTCAGTCAGCTCACATTTATAGGTATCTCTTATATCAGTGTATACTGAATATCTTCTGGGTATTTTCTTCTTTTTTTGCAAAAAGGGAGTTAGAAGAAATCACCTTGGGATATTTTCGAACTGTTATAAGCTGAATAATTTATGAACTAATCATGGAAATACAGAAAACTTTCACTGCTAGCAGTAAGCCTTCACTAAGCCTTGTGAAACTGAACCAAGAGTTTTGAGCTGAACGGGGCTGAAGTTGTTATTTGAGCATGTTTGGTTTGACGAATATTGTTTCAATTACAGTTTGAAGTACCTCTCTTGTGTGTCTCCTCTTTGATCTGTTTGTGAGGTGACGGACACAGATCTTCATCCGACGACCTGAACATCCTCTTGACCAGCACACTCCTGAAACACACAGAAACGAACACCTGTCATGTGACTTAAACACACTGTGTGCATTGTGTTTGCATTTGTGGTGACTTCCGCTGTTGCTTTCATTTGCATACTTTATATTTGTATGACCTGATGTAAATGAAAGTGTTCACACACTCACCCTTCTCTCTCCATCTCCTCTGTGTTGAAGGTAAACACCTGAAAATGAAGCATTAAGTTTTAGTGTACATTTTGAACATTATGCACAAAGCACAAAGATTTTTACCTACTATCAATAAACTAGTGTAAAAATACTCCATTACAAGTCCCAAGCACAGAGGTGTAACAAGCTAAATGTAATAAGGTGACTATTCTGTATAAAAATGGCTGCTGTGACGGATATACTTTTTACAGATTATATAATTAGATTGTTCTATGTTGCATTTCACTGTTAGCTGGTTGAGATGCAGCTAGTTTAAATACTTTAAAATATGCTATTTAGCAGTTTGTAGATCAGGGCTCCTTTTCTCATTAGGAGTCACAAACCAAATACTTAAAGTCCAACTTTCTGTCAAGTTTCCCTCTGAAATTTTAGTAGAAGTAGAAAGCAGAAAAAAAGAAATGCTTATGTAAAGTACAAGCAGCTCAAAAACTGTAACTGAGAAAGTGTTGCTCCAGTTTCCTCTTTCAGCAGATGAACTCAGCTGATCATAAGGAGCAAGTTCCTTCACTTTAGGTTACAGAGAAAAATGTGTGTGTGTGAGTGTGTGCACGTGTGGGTGGGTGTGCACGTGTGGGTGTGTGTGTGTGTGTTTATGTGAGGGTCATCACCTGTCCGGCCCTCTGCAGGTTACCAAAGTGAACATCGGGGATGAAGAGAACGGGCTGAGCCTCCAGGTCAGTCATGGTCTTGAAATAGGTGGTGTCTGATTTTTTTGGAACCGATATCACACCTACACCTCCGTCTTTACCTGTAGAGCAATGAAACAAAGATTTAAGAAAGAGGAGACTGATCTTTCTTGTGAAAAAAAGTTGTGTAACAAAGCAATTTTATTTAAGTTTTGTTGGATTTTTTTAAAAAGAATTTAAGGATCAATACTTACGGATAAGGGTTATTATTTCATTTTAGTTCATGATTATTTTTTTCACCGCTTATTTTCATTTTAGTTTACAATAATAGCCCTGGTAGTCACAGTTTTATCTAAAAGCCTTCATGTTGCACACTGGATCTATAATCTTTCTGACAAACAAAAATATTTTTTTTAAAGCAGCTCAAACCTTTTGACTTCTTGCGGAAGAGTTTTCTCTCCTCATCTCTTATTTTCCTCTCTGCTCCCTGAGAAAAAAACAATGGACAGAAACATTGAACACATCATTTTGTGATAATTGCATGAGCCTCCTTTGAACATAATCTTCACACAAAATAAATAATTACTACTTCTAAGTCTCATTTTTAAGAAACTCCAACTGGAAAAACCTATTTAAAGTTGAGTGTTATGTGTGTGTAGAGGCTCACTGTGCAGGTGAGACCACTAGGGGGAGGACTGATGTCATAATTTAACTTACTCACTCCACCTACACACCTGAGTACTATGCAGTTTAACAAACTTTCTGTAACACATTTACTATATATATACTGCAACATTTCTCTTAATGGTAAAAATCATGACGGCACAAAACATCACAAAAGCACTGGAGGAAAAAAAACAACAGCTTTACATTGATGTAGTATTTATTCAGACACCTGACAGGGGATGATTAAATTTGAATCCTGTAACACTGGGACAATGCCACACTTTGAGCTCCTTTACTTATATTGCAACTGCAGGCTTATTTTGTTTCAGACACATTTGATTCATCTCATAAAGCTTCTTATTATGAAAACAACACTAACGTCCCCTCTGCAGAAAAGTCACTGTTGCCAGAATTTTAAGTCTTAGACTGCTGGTTGAATAAGTAATGCAATTTCATAACATCAACCTTGTGAAGTGGGAAAACTATAACAAGCTTTTTTCAAAAATAAAAATAAAACGGTCAGTTAAATCCTATCAATGGCCTGTCACAGTGATTTAACTTTTCCAGACGGGACCCTTATATCGGCTGCAGAGGAAGTGATTTCTCACCTTGTCACAGAAGACTTTGATCTGTGAGTAGGCCCTGTGCAGCGGCTTGTTGCTGCGGTTGTTGTAGCTGTATGTGTCGATCTGGATCATCAGAGGAAGACCCTTGACCCCCTTCTGAGAGGAGAAGTCTGTGCTCAGACAGTTGACTGTGATGAAGATCTGACGGACACACAGAGGAAGGAGAAAGAGGGGAGGTTTAGAGATGTGTTTCACTCTTTCGTACCACTTTTAAAACAACTGCAACAACTCAAAGGACTGGCTTCTGTCCGCACAATCAGAACTTTACGTGCATGGACCTGAACACAAATGAAAAACTATCTATTTTCTATTTGGATGTTTTCTATCTATTTGTTTACAAAAAAGGGACACACGGAGCAACCCAATACAAAGCTTGTATTTATAATGCCTTTTTTTTTTGCCAAAGACACAATATTTAAAATGTCCACAATAAGGGCCATGGATTATGCAGATCAGGAGATAATCTCTGCAAAAGTACATGGCTGTTTTTTTTAAAAAAAAAAGCTTAAAGAGACACAAACAAAATTCCTTTCACTTTGTTGCATTTGGTTGATGATGAAAGTTTCAGATATGTCTAAGCTGATAGAAATCAAAACTACATGTAACTGCATGGATACATAGCACTGGGGATTATTGAGAAACAGTCCCTTTTTTTCACTTTATTGAAAAACTAGCCCATAACAAACTGGAAACCACAGCTAACATCTTTTTTTGTGTCAATTTTGAATGAGCTATAATCACTTAACTGTAAGTAGAGTTCGGCAGCTTTGATGAGAGGAAGTCACCTGTGAAAAATGTCTATGCAAGGATCCCTTCTGTATTGTTCTCTAACACCTCCACATAATCTGAGCCTGTCAGAGGCAAAAACACATGGCACCATTGCCAAGAAGGATTACACTGCATCCTGGTTACACACTTAATTGCTCAATACTGGAGCAATTTATAAAGTTGTTGGCCCCACCTAAACACATAAGAAAGATGAAGTAATGTCCAGGTTGACAAAAGGCAAAGTTACCCTTCAGTGGAGTGATTATCTCCCCAGCAAAAAGTGTATTATTGCCCTTATTTACAATTCATTTAGCTGGTTGACCTGAGCCCTTTAACTCATGTTTAGAAAATGTGGGACGATGATCCGGGCACAAATTTCGCCTCCTCCATCTGCCCCAACACGGTCTTTTCCAATAACAAATACTATTTGGAGTCTATTAAACCAAAGTAATGACCATAACAATACAACTTCGTGAGTTTGAGTCCGACAAGGTGACTTTGTTGTATCACTCCTCCCTACTTTCCTCATTTTCTGACACCTATCTTTCAACTACCTGCTATAAATTTAAAAAAAAGCCTTACTCTAAATACACATAAAGACCAGAACTTGTACTGTACTTTCTCATAATTTGCACTTTGCTGCACTTTGCGCTTTGCTGCACTTTGCTGAAAAAAAACATTAAAATTAGCATCATCTGAGCTTTTCTTCTTTACAATTCTAATGTACTTGATCATTTTTCAAGATGTTGTACTACTTTGCTAATTCCCTTGAGACTTAAATAAACATGTACAGTTTGTTATTATATCTTCAAGGAACAAAAGTCCCTGACCTACTTTGACCTTTTTTAAAGATCCTATTCACTTGAAGACTTTTAATAGAAATTGATGACGACATTTTAAATACCTCTTACCCCCCCCTTTAGACCTACAACGCGAGAAACATGTGCGACAATCTAACTGACAATTACACCAGTTTCTCATGTATTGAGGCTCAATAGTCACACAGATTAAGTCAAAGAGAGAGAAACATATATGTTGAGGTAGAGAGAGAAAGACAGAGTCAATATTGGCCCACAGAAGTGTGCTTGGATTTCCTCCAGCAGTGTCTTTGTCCCTGGGCAGCCATTTCAATGAAAGAGCCACATAAAACACACAAACACAGACTGACTCACACACACACACACACACACACACACACACAGAGTGAGTCGCATTCACACAGAAATGAGGGCAAAACAAACAACAGAGGGTGGGGACGGGGATTGGTGTGTGTTGGCCCTTGGGGGCCTATGGAGTTCAAACAGTGACGTGGCTCCATCTAAGGAGTGGCCACAAAGGAGTGGGCTTCACAGAGACAAAGAAGACAAACAGAGCAAAAGCACACAACTCTGCCCGTCCGCTTTACGACCGACAGTCGAAACGCATACCAGTTGATGCAGAGGAGCTGCTGTTGGCTCTCTAATCTCATACAACAACACAAAGTTCAACAGTTTTTCAGTGAAGTCTCGACTGTAGGTGTTTGCATCACAGTCAAAAGACGGTTAGTTTTCTCAAGCAGGTGCATTTGTTTGCCAATATTTGAACCAGAACAAAAAAAAAAAAAAACCCGTCCAGCTGCTTTTTTTTTTTGACATGTACAATACGCCTCAAGCAAGAGTAAACATAGCAGACCAGTTTCTGGGAAAAAATCTTCTGGCGTTATGTTCTGCAGAAAAAAAAAACATTAAAAGACTGTTATTTATTTTTTCTACCTTAGCCTCTTCATTCACGTCCCAGGTGAAGGAGATGGCGTTGTAGGCGATTTCTTCAATGTTCCCGATTGTGTTGAAGCTCTCCTTGTAATCGGCTGTAAGGACAAACAGAGGGATGGTTTATGTCTGCAATCACAACAAGCTTTCAAGTGTAACTGCTGCTGTAAAAGCATGCCGAAAAGGTGTCTCACAATGAGTACCTTTGAGTCTACAAACAAACATGTTTTACAAAAATTTTCTGCATCAGTCGTAAAAAAAGAGACTTCCAAAAATCATACATCCCCTCTGAAAAAAACCCCCCGCTCTACAGCCAAAATTGGCCAATAAATGGCACAAGTGGGTAGTTATTGCTTGTTAAGATAAGCAATCAAATGGCACGCTTCGATTTAATAAGATAACCCTTATCTGTCTGAGCAAACAAACTGTGAAAGGCTTCAAAGGCAGGCGGAGGAAAGACAGGAGGCTATCTGGCTCTGTGGACCGTATTAAAAGTCAGTCATGTGAGAGCATCGGCTGGCAATTGTTGACCAGTCTGACTACAAACTGGTGGGACTTTAAATGTAAGGCACTGGGTACACTGGTATGTTGTAAAAATGCTCATATGTGCCTCGTGACTTTATGTAAATATAAAGAAATCCACCGGTAAGCAATAAGAGACTGTGAACTGAGAGTCACCCCAAGAAAATCTTATGACTACAAACTTAAATTATAGTTTTTGTGACGATGATCAAATGGGTTTTTTCTGTTTTGTTTTGGAGCTGAGGAGTTATCAAGGTGTGAAAAGCCATTTTTAGGTAAAAGTAGTGTTCGATTATGTGAGCATAACATTCCTGAGAAGATTGAGATCAGTGATCCATCCAAACTTAACTGTTTTTTAAAAAGGAGAAGGCTGGTGATATTCTACATCATTCAAAAACAATAAAGTACTGCAAGTGTAACTTCTGCAATACAGAACTCTTTTGTTGACTGAAAACTATTTAAAATACATCAATCCTCCTTCAATTAAAATCCCACACACACGATCCTGCTTTATTTTTTAAGGGAAATTGTTGGGTAACAAAAACACAGATTGATGTCAACACCCGGACTAGTTTGTTGTCTGACAGCTTCAAAACTGTTTCTCTGTATGACCATTCATTGTTTTGTCCACAATAAAAGTGACAGGAATAGTTAAGAATGAAATAAGAAAGACAGACAGAGACAGAGAAAGGGTCAGACACAGCCACCCTTAATCCAGCATTAGACAGGTGGGGGGTTGGGGGGTCTCTGCAACTGTTGGACCATCCAACCAGCACTTCTTAAGGAGCAAACTGGCAGCTTTAGTTTTTCATTCACCTCCGTTTTTAAACTATAAGTCATCCAGTCTGTATGACAGAGAGTGTCAGGATGAGACAAAGGTGGCTAAATGTCTTTGGAGAAGCAGCTTATACTATAAGACTTCTAATGTTCATATCTCAAAACAAACCCCCCTCCCTCCCTCAAAGACCTTTGACCCTCTCCATCATCCGAGCCATCGTTACAGTGACACTTCCTGGTCCTTCAGCAGGTGCACAAAGCAGCAGGGCAGGCAGCAACATGCTTATTTGCCCCTATCCTTCGTTAAATAGTCCCATTGAAATGATCCATTCTGTGGCACGGCCCAAAGGCATGATGACCCCCCCCGCCTCCCCTCGACGAAACCTCCTCCGCTATTCAAATCAGCGCCCTGGTCAGTTTCAGGTTACAGACTGCATCCAGCTACGGGCCGACATGGCTCTGGGGAGCAGGGTGGAGGGGTCTGTCATTTGACCCACAGGGCTGTTCGAGAGGAGTTCCTCCACCTTAATGCACAGTCCTCCTCTCACATGTATATACCAGAGCTGATTCCAGGTTCTCAAGTGTAAATATTTGCAGGTTTCTTGCATCTTTTATTACATTACACTAAATACTTTTGGACTTCTGCTTAGATAAAACAAACCATTTAAATATATCACCTTGGGCTTTAGTTGTTGTGATGGGCATTTATTGACTAAATCAAATATTCAATACAACTGAAGAGTCCTGATATAAATAATAAGCATATAAACAGGAAGGAAACTATCATGGTGGTGTGAATGATTTTTCCATCAACAGTTACTGGACTCCCAAAGTTTTTTGGGTTATTTAGGAGGTTTTTCAGCATCTTTCCTGGGGATCTATGTTTGCACATGCTGTATCTGTGTGTACACCTGCATGATTAAGTGTGATGGGAAAATATTGCAGCTCTGTGGGTCTGTTGCTGTAGATGCAAGCTTTTTATATGGCTAATAAACACAAACAAAAACACTCTCATTTCACCGTCAAACAGGATGCTAAATATGCTAATATCCAAATTTGTATTTTTTTGAGCAAATACATGCATTCTTTTTGTGTCATAGTTAGTATTAGACGTGCTGGAAGGCCTTGTTACTGTTAAATAGAACCAGGTTAGCTTTTTCTTCCTGTTTCCTGTCTTCATGCTAAGCTAAGCTAGCCATCTCCCGGTTGTAACATCATAGTAAACAGATGACATGACAGTGATTTTAATACATAATGTAACTTTTTACAAGAAAGCAAATAGATGTATTTACAAAAACAACATGCAACTTGCAACTCATGACAAGGGGAGTCATTTTTTTTTGCAGCTAAGTTTTGTATTTTTCTAATTTTTGTCCACAGTAACCGTCTCACAATACTTTAAATTTTTTTCCTGACGCCTCGTTTGGGAACGACCGTTGTAGCAGATATGAAGACATTCAGTAAATTGCAGACTGCTTTGTCTCGGTTCATGTAAATATAGGTATTAAGATGACAATCTAAATTGGGCAAGAATTACATTCAACAGACCAAAATCAGCCGAGGTAACAGTGTGGCTGGCATTCCTCTCCCTGTCCCAACAAGCTGTGCATAGGTAGGTGTGTGTGTGTGTGTATGTGTGTGTGTGTGTGGGTCGCCCATCCACCCCAAGTCTCCCACATACCTCTGAATCTCTGCCTGGTTAGCAGGCCCAAGCTTGTCAAATGCAAACCGCCTACAACCTTCTCACACACTCATTCAGCAAGGCGTAGAGAAGCTTGGTTCAAATTCAAATCCATCAACCGAAAACAAACGGCGAACCAAAGGTCAAAAGTCTTAAGATGCGAATATGAGGCTTCAGATCGGCAGTGTATATCCGTGGGAAATGCTGCCAGAGAGGGAAAGTCAGTCACGCTGTTTTGGATCATCAAGTTTTTTCTCACATCAGTGTTTTGCTCGATCTTGCAAGTAATGTCGAGGAGATTACAGGACTTATGCTGTGTGTCCCAGCAACACCTAGACATTAAGAGATTCAGGTGCCTTTGTGTGTGTGTGTGTGTGGGTGTGTGTGTGTGTGTGTGTGTGTGTGGGTGACGGTGGGCAGCTGAACAGCCTCAGGCAGACAGTTGGGTGGGGGCTTGTTGGCTCTTGGTTTGGTCATGCCTTGTTTATTAGCTGAGTGCATTCCAGCATTTGCAAACATTAAATCTGTCATTGTTTTTTTCTATTATGTGTTTTCATTCAATTATGTGGCCACTGAAGAATTTGCTGTCACTCACATATAAACATTGTCTGATATCAGACAGAACTGACAGCATCTTCAAACTGTTTCCATCTTCTGTAGATTAGGGCAACTGAACTCTGTGCATTTAAAGCTCTGGATCAAGGCGCATATGAACATGGAGGAAGTGGCAAATCTTACCAATGTCTAAGACCCTCTGTTTGGCTGTGTGCTGCCGAGAGTGCCAGTACTTCCAGTATTTAAGCTGCTCGTCTCGGTTCTTGTCTTCACTGAACACCACCATGATCACGCTCTGAGAAGGAGAACAAGAGGACGAATCTTAAACAAATGATGGTCAAGTTTTAGATCAAGATGATTTAGCTGAACCAGCACCTCTGTTTGAGCTGAGTGAGCTTTAAGGACTGTGACCTTGCAGGACAACATAAAATCAAAAAACACACTGGAAACGGCTGCAAATGTAAACTACACTGATGAGAACAGTGTGAAACAGTTAAGTTACAGGCTGTAAACCCAGATGCAAAAAAATCTGCAGATCTGGGAGGAACTGCAGCTTTGGATCATGCTTTCATGCACATTTGTACATTGTTCTTACAGAAACAGATTACATTTAATAAAATAACACGCAGTCATAAGTTCTGCTCATATTTAACTGTTTTCCGCGGTTGAAACATAAATTGCAGCTAATTCAAAATAAGAGAAACTGGAGTCATGAAGTAGGAGGGAAAACTACATCTGATGACAATAAGTCAAACTACAGAAAATAAAATGAAGGTGTAGACTTGCAACTGAAACGATCAGCTCACCCGCACTTTGCTGATGGGGTGACGGAGGCGTTTGTTGGCACTGAGCTCGTTCAGAGTCACAGCGTAAAACTGGCCTTTGTTCAGGTAGGTCATCGGCCCCTCACCCTGCTTCTGACGCAGCGAGCGGGTGGCATCCAGCGTGTACTGGAAGCTGTCACTGCACACACACATATTCACACACACACACACACACAGAATGATATGTGATTATACATAACAAGGCAGGATGGAGGCACAACAACACACTTTTGCTTTTCTTTCTAGATCACTTCAAGTAAGAGCACTTCAATATAAAATGGCACAAATTTCAGCATTCACACTGCATCATAGATCTGTTACTGAGCCGTAATAATGAGCAGATGTGTCCTGAGTGACTTACACTCCCTCCTGGTGAAATAAGAAGTCACCCGGAGCCAGAGAGGAAGGTGTATGGTACTTCTGTTGAGAACACAGAAAAGCAACAGAAAGAGGAAATCATTTGAGCATAATGACAAGTTCATTAAATATGAGAGGAACTGGTTAAACAATGCTGCAAAAGAGAAAAATGACCCAACAGTTCAGCCACTAAGCTGTCATAAATAGAGATCAGAGTGGCAACGTGGAAATATTTATGTTACACAGGGAAGATATTTAATTACAACTTGTAGTTTCATGCTCAGTTAATGAACCCTTTTGAACAACATTCATGACACAACAACTCCACACTTGCATGTACTGTTAAGACCATCAGCATGTGACATTCAGTCCTTCAGTGCTCTCATTTCCCTTTCTGGCGCTCCTGTTATTCAGTCTTACATCTGTCCACAGCTGCCAGAATGAGCCTGATCATTCACTCAGCTGTACTGTGTGTGCAGATGGAGGAGATAATAGTAACAGAAGAATAACAGTGGAGGAGCAAGTTTTTCCAGTTAAGTAAAAGTGAGAGCTGAGCCCTTTTTTCTCAAAGCAAAACAGCAAAACATATCCTGTTTCTGCATTTTAGAGAATGAGTTTCAACAGAAGCAGTTGTTGTTTGACTTTGAGTGACTAATTGTGTGACATGAAAATATCGACCTCTGACCTAATAGTATCTACATTTTAACTGTCCATTAGACATGAAAGAAAATTGGCCGTCAATCATTTTTAACTGTAATAGTGTGTTTTAGGATAGTGGTGCTCAAACTTTTGGCTTGTGCCTCTTTAAAATTAAGAATTGTCTATTTGTTTTCCCTTTGTTATGGATTCAACATGTTATAAGTCAAGATCAGCTTAAAGGTTTTTCATTGGTCTAGTGCATCCAGATATGTTGTTTTTTATTGATTGGTTAGGAAAATCAAATATCCCTCCCTTCCTTGTGGAGGCAACTTCAGTCTCAAGATGGAGCAGGAGTGCAACAAACGGACAATAATGTCTGATATCAGGCAAAAATTATTGACAAAGATTTAGAAAAATTAACATAATTTTGTGCAGAGGCATTCTGTTTTTTATTCCTTCCAATAATTTTAATTATCCCATGATTCCTCAGTTTCTATCCCATGACCCCTCCATGCTGGGAATCAACATCTTAAGGTGTATTTTGCCTCAAACAACATAGCATCTGCTCAGATCATGATGTTTTCTCTCACCCCGTCTCTCTCCTCTTCGTACGGGCTGTCAGGTGGACTCTGCTGGTCCTCTTTAACGTACGAGCTGTGACTGACGGTGGTCACCTCATATGGACTCTGTTCGTAGATCACCCTCGCCGTCTCTTCCCCTTCCACCCTGTAGTGAAGCCCCGGTCCTGTCATGAAAACGGGCGCGTACATCTCGGCCTTCACCACGGCCACAGCTGGCGAACCTCCGTCCCCTCCTGACGTCGCCCCCGCCTCCGTCGTGCTGCTGAACTGTTCCCGTTTGGTCTCCTGGTGATCTGTGTTCAACGACAGGTTGACGGGAACAGATTTGAGGACCTGGACACGGTTGTCCACTGTCTCCACTTCGCTTTGGCTGCTGGGGTTGCTTGGCAATGCAGACCGGAATGAAGAAAAGGTTGAAAAAAACAGTTATTCAGAATTGGGAGCAGAGACAAGATGAGTATTAAAAAATGACTTTTGTTTAATTACAACAATTGATTTAATAACAACATGCCTGAAAATCTTTTACACCTGCTTTTTAAGGCTTAAAATGCAGGAATTGTTTTAACCACCTGCGAACACAACATTCAAACTTGGCTTCTCCTTCCACTGAGAGTACATATAAAATAAATGAGTAGAGGGACAAAGAGAGAACAAAGCAGTGAATCAGAGAATAAAAACAACATTTTCTGATTGTTTTACTGATGTTACACTCTAAAACACACTTCTGCAAAACCTTACAGGAAGGTGCACGAGTTCAGTCAAAGCAAAGGTGTCATCCTCTCTGCTTCCTCCGTGTGTTTGTGTGAATGTATCTTCAACTTGTTCAAACAGACACACAGACCTGCAGCTGACAGTGACGTAACTTGGTTGCTTTGTTTTTATAGTCTTAATCCGATGCTGTCATTGGCTGGGGGCTACACATCACTGACAGCAGGTTAAGTCCCATAAAAGTCCAGAACAAAGAAAAATAAGAATAAAATAATAAAAGAGAGGCAGAGGAGAGAGTCTCTGCAGATAGAGACACCACACACTTCTGGTGGCTATTTTTAGAAAAATCCTGCATGTGGTGCATTTACAGGATTAACACTGAAATGCATATTATTGTTCTCATTGGCTGATACAGGTGAGAAAAGTAGGCAACAGGTAAACAAAATGCAAGGTTGCATTCTATAACTATTGAATCTGGGAAGAACAAAACACTTAATTTCTCATATTTCACCCTGAAAATTCAGGATATGTTTCATTTATTATGAACAGCTTACGTTTTTTGTTGATATGATGTTTTTGTTCCCAAAGTTTAGCCGCCTTCTATCATGAAATCTTTTGTATCCTCCTTTTTTTTCCAGGGATCTGCAGGTTTTTACTGGCCTCAGTACAGCCTGTGCTCTCCCATTCAACATCAGTGCTTTAAGTTAACAATACTCACTCGTCTGTGATGTTTGCACACATGCATACTAGATTTATCCGTCTGGTATCACGATTATCTTCAGTAAACATCTTTCAGTTCTTAGAAAAACTGTTTAATAATAACCTTATTAGCTTCAGGTGCAACATGTCAAACACTGCAGTTACTGAGCTCCAGGATTTAATTCCACACATTGCTGGGAAACGTCTACTAGCAACTACATGTTTGCCATTTTTTTTCTCCCTCTTTCTGTCTGTACATGTGCAACCTTAAGCGAGACACCAAGCAATGCAAATCCACTGACCTCTTCTCCTGCTCCTCTGTCATTTCAGGGACTTTGGGAACTGGAAGAAGCCTCTTTTCTTTAGGCACCTGGAATTAAAAAAGGAGGAGGAGGTTATGTTGGTCGACATAATTCAAAAGGGGCCAAGGACTTCTAGTCTTTACTTGAAAATACCTGTCACCTGTTCATTTCAGGCCTTGTATGTATTTTTCAGGTGGGGGCAGTAAGAAATGTTGTGGAAAAGTAATCACTATATTGTGAATTCATCTGTTGGACTTGCACTCAACAAGGAACTGATGTGAAATTATTAAACAGGCTTTGAGACGATCATTTCAATTTGGAAAAATGTCGACGTCTTAACTTACATGCTTTTAGATGCAAAATAAATGTGATAATAATTTTCTGTTAATTGTTAATTATGTTGCTTTTTCTTTAAAGTCCTCCAAAGAAACACAAAACTGCTCACAAGAGAAATTTTAATAATTAAGATTTTCATGTATCATTTTTTCTGTAAACTGACTTTAAATTGTCTAGTTAACTAAATATCAGGCCTATTATCTTCTTAAGTCACTTCTTCTTTTATGATTCGACATTTTTTTTCCAGACCTTGTAGTAGTCATAAAGGAGGCCCAGGGCGTTGGCGCTGTCCTCATCTCCGTTGATGCTCATCATGGCCTTGGTGGCGGCGGTCAGCGGGTTCTCCAGGTATGACCTCCATGCTTCGTCCTCGCTGGTGTAGGCCCGTCGCACTGACGGGAAGGAGCTCTCGTTGGGGACCACCACCACCAGACGCTTACTGACAGACACACAGAGAGATTTTAATTTAAATATTAAACAACTTAACCTGCAAGTTTTAACTGCATGAATGCTCACATTTCCTGCTTTATTTTGTTTTCCACGGTGTAAAATTATTTATTTGCTCGGTGATCAATTAAGTGTGAATTCTTTTGTTTCTTTTTATACTATTAACTAAGATCTGGTCATTTATACATCAAAAGATTTATATTAATACAAAAGTGGAAAGGTTTACTTAGTGGTCCTGAAACTATGAGGAGGCAGTGGGTTGGGGGGCACAGATGACCGGGGTTTAACTACAGATTAACTAAACTGAAGAAATCTAACTTACATAGAGATCATTCTGACCTTTTTTTTACTGAAATTCAGCTTGGATTCGAAAAATTCAACCTATTATATTAGTTGTGTCCCATTTATTGTTAATGATTGATAGAAAATTGTGGGTTGGGGGGGGGCGTGAACATTTTTTTCATGCATGAAAAAGTCTAAGACACGCTGGATTATCTGATCATGAAAAATAGACACTACAGCCCTTTTCATGCCCGCCTGTGTGTGCACATGTGTTTGTCTATGTGCTCTTTAGGCCCACTTAAGTCGAGATCACAGACCAGTTAAACACACAGTGTTGTCACAACATCTTTTTGAACTCAGCCAATCACAAGAGAGCCTGTGAATGTGTCAACATGCACTTAAAAAAATGTTGGAGGACTACATGATTGGACAAAATCAGATATGACAATATTTTTGTGCAAACGCCTTGATGTCCACATTGCAACAATATTACAGATGTGAATATTGTGGTATGTTGCCACAAAATATTGACACCAGAGGTTTCTGCTAAATAATCTTACATATTGTGGATATGGATATGACTAAGTGGGTAAATACAAATATTAGATCAGATAGAACAGTTTACTTTTCTGTAATACAGCCTTTAAAACCAGGTAACAAAACAGGTATGCCACATTAAGTTACAGTGATAACCAAAATCAAGTCCCATATCATGATAATGATACAATATTGATATATTGCCCAGCCATAATATGGAATAAAAGGTGTCAAAACAGCACCACGCCTTACTGAAAAAGTCTGGGAATTATCTGTTATTATTATGTTGTAATCTTAAGTTCATTTCTTCTATTTGTGTTTGCTTGTTTGCGGTCACAGTAAAGCTAACTGACATTGTTTAATCAATAGCACCGAGAAATGTCAATCAGGATCTAATTGGCATTAACTCCTGCCTGTCAGATCTGCCTGCCAAATAAAAGAAACGAGTATCCCGCCTCTCGTCTGTGATGTCATGCTGATGCAAACCCTCAAAGAAGATGTGACGGGATAAAATGTAACAGTAGAAAAGAGGCATCAGCAAACAGCAGCATGTTTTTGTTTTTTAACCACATTATAATATTATTTACACACTAATGTTATTTTTTGAAGTTTATAAGTAAACATTTCATTCTATACTTTTTCTTGTTTTTGCAGAATATTGTTTGCTCTCTTATTCTCTTTCTTCTTTTATTTTATCATCTCTTTATTAGTTACATTACACATTCTCGTCAGCTTACAGTCTGCAGCCCTGCCTGCAGGTGGGGAGCTGACATGCAGGTAGACACCTACAGTAGGTGATGTTAATGGATCTGAAAGACCACAGATGGATTTCACAAGATATCATCTCTGTGTGTCATATTAGTGGTAGGAGACTGTTGTTGATGAAAAATTAAAGATATCTACATGCTTCCTTATATTAAAATACTGCAACTCTATTAATGCTACTACTAACAGTGCTACCTGCAATAATAATAATAATAATAATAATAATGACTGGTCATTAGATTTGGAAATACTGCCATATTTCAATAACAATTCTGGCAAGAAGCAACAGCAATTATGATTAGGAATTCAATTTTTGTTATTTATAACTGTATAAGGATTATCAAAAGGATTTATTTTTTAATAAATACAACTGCTGACGTTATTTTCTAAAACTAACATGCATTAAATCATCTGTGGAATTTTGAGATTTACCCCACCCCAGATATACAGTATATTAGTGATTAAAAAATAAAAAGAGTAGAAATGTGAAAATCTTGCTCAGAACATTTTTTAAGACCTTTCAGATTTTTGTAAATACAGCTTTGACTCTCATGTAAACGTTGTGATAATATCTTTTAAAATATAAATAAAGGAGTTTCTGGTGTTACAAAACAACACAGGAGGCCAACAGGCGACACAAACGGTCCTCATTCACAGGCAGATCCATCGCACATTAAAAGGCCTAAGATATCAAAAATGAAATATAATGCAAAAGTAGAGTTTAAAGTTCAACTTTCAAGGAGATGAAAGTGTTTATAAATCCAGTCTTAGGAATTTGAAAGCTTTTCCATCAGTCAAAAATGGCGAATTCTGCTCTAACGACATCCACGGCGCCAAGTTTACTTGACAACTTTTCCTCCAGGGAAAAAAAAAACAAAACAAAACACTTAAACATTTGTCATAAATTTCCAAAAGTAACACAAGCAGACAGTGACATGCTATTTATCCTCTGATACAGCCTCGATCAGAATTAAAAAACCGAGTTTCTTCTAATTAATGAGTGAAAAGAAAACACTTGGGGAAAAAAAGTGCTTTCCCTTCAAAGTTGTACTCATCAAAGATCCTCTCCGCCGGCTCGATCACTTACTTGTCTGTCTCCTGTGACATATTTTGCTTCCTCTACGATTCTTCCTTGTGAAACTGGACTTTCAAGTCGGAGCAGGTAATAGAGTGAGTGAGCTGCCAGAAGTTGGGCTACAGGTAAGTCGACTTTTCTCGCCCCGCTTCTTTTCACCCTGCCCCTCTCTCTCTCTCTCTCTCTCTCTTTCTCTCCCTGTCTCACTCTCTCACTCAGTGTCTCTCCTCCGCTTCACCTGGCAGGTGAAAACCGCTTTTGTCCCAACCAGCCAATAATCTCTCCGTTTGTCTTGTGTTCGGTTTGAACGCAGATTACGTTGACATATATCAACATATCCTGCTGCCATCCATCGTAGTATTTGTCTTGGCTTGCTTTAATGGCAGCCGGTCAACTTTGCCTGATAAATTCTTTCAGTGTAAAAGAATTGAGGGTGAGGGAGAGTCTGACTCTGATTGGCTGCCGGGGTGGGAAGGTGGGCACTGATTGGCTGAGACGGTCAGAGAGGCAGGTAGAGGCCCACCTCACCTGCAAGCGAAGTAGAAGACGGCATTGAAGGCACCATAATGAAACAGTGAACAGGAAGACAGGTAACTTTTCAGTTCTACGTGTTAAAACGTGTTTTAAACTAGAAAGTAAAATATTTATAAGACCAACAAAGTTCGTAATGTCGGACTTGATGTGTGACTCCCCAGCCTCATGGCTCATACACAGCTTCATGTTTTCTTCCTTCAGCAGCAACTGATTTAACCTTTCCCCCCTTAAATTTCCATAATGACTCCTCTGAGTGTGTGTTTGTGTGTACCTGTGCGTCTGTGTGTTTGTGTGTCTGTGTGTTTGTGTGTGTGTGTGTGTTTGTGTGTGTGTTTCAGGTCATCTCAGACAGACAGAAGGCAGGGAGGAGTCCTGCCATTAGCTGACACAATGCCATTGTCCCCCTTAATGAAGCTATTGTGTGAGGAGATCCCAATGTTGGGATTACCTGTGAGAGCAAACAGTATGTGTGTGGGGGGGGGAATATGTGTGCGCATGCATGTGAGTACAATGCTAAAGCTCTTATTTGAGATTAGTTTATGACAGTTAATGACTATTGACCCCAAGTACTCTTTTTTTCTCTCTTTTTGTTGTTTAAATTATTATTGGACACATATATTTGCATTTACAGACAAATACTGTACTTTTTACATTACTTTTGTTATTTAATATTATACTTGTATTCCCATGAAACTTCCACTTATACATTAGAAAATTTACTTCGCAGCACAGAATGTTTTTTTTGCTGAAATTTTATGTTTAAAAGGGCAAATGAGACCTAATCTATTTAGGTATGCACAAACTAGCATACATTTGCAGAACAGAAATCTTCATGTTTGAGAAAAACACTGTTAATGGCCATAAAAAAAATTCTCCATTACAAGGTACCTGCAAATGTAAGAGCAACTGTAGCTAACATCAAGTTGAATGTTCACTAATTTGCAAAAGTTTCCAGAGCAGAGATGTGAATGAAAATAAACACGTTGATGTGTATTGTCTCCACTAGTCTGAACAAGACAAAATCTGAAATTGACCAGTGTATGAAAAGACAATGTTTTCACTTTTAAATAGGAATTTAAATGCATGCTATCACTTGTAATAGACTGTTTTTACATGCCTCTGTTTTTACTACATTATATTTCAGAGGGAAAAAACAGAGTACTTTTTCCACAGCTGTTGCATTTTTACAAAGTTCCATGCTAACAGTGCAGAAAAGACAATCACCCCCTTCTGTTGGATTTTCAGAGACGGTTGGGATGCAGTTTCCAAACATGTCTCGTATAGGTTTTTGCATGACAATATGAGGGTCCTTTGCTTATGAATGGCTGCAGGCACTCTGGTATGTAAATCTAAAAATTCCGTTTCAGATTCTTTAACGCTGACACTTTAACCGTCAGTGGTGTTATGAGTGTGAGTTTGTATGTTTGTGTGAGGAACAAGCATGTGTTTGCGTGCCATGCGGATGATCACTACTATCCTCCCTTGTCTAATTTGTTTTACAGAGCACCTGGGCCTTTGCGGAGCCCTGTGTGTGTGTGTGTGTGTGTGTGTTTCAATGAAACTGCTATATAAATACAGGTGGAGTCTTCTTCTCCCAACAATGCAGGGACAGAGAGATAAACAGCGGGATTACTAAAGAGTGAGGAGACAGAAAACATTTAAAATAGGAGACCAAAAAAAAAAGATTAAAAAGCTAATGTCTTCCAAGCATATTTCTTTTCAACTTTTTTATTGCCACTTTGTTCATTTCACATGGATAGATTAATGGAAAGGCCCACTGAGCACAGGCTGCTTGGCATGCCCAGAGGCTGTGTTTGTAAACAGATGCAAAACAAAAACAAAAATACACCAAGCAAAACAAAGAGATGCAAAACAACAACAACTACAAAGAGATGCCAAACAAATCAAAAGAGACAGAAAACAGCTACAAAGAGACACAGCGAAAATTAAAGAGATACAAAATGGCCACAAAAAACACTAAACAGCAACAATAATTAAAAATCAAACAAATTCAAAAATATGCAAACACTTTAAAAGAGGCATACCATGGCCACAAAGATACTAAAACAATAGTGAGTTTAACAGCTATTAGAAATCAGTTCAAAGTGAACACAGAGACAAAAAAGGCAACAAAAGACACGTTACCACCAGAAAGAGATGAAAGACAATTTCGAAGCAGATGTAAAATAACCCCAAATAGATACAAAAATACCATAAGGAGAAAGAAAACATCATTATAGAGATGCAAAGCAACCTCAAAGAGATGAAAAAAATTAAGAAACAGCTGACACAAAATTACAGCAAAGAGACACAAAACGACCACAAACAAATGCAAAATGACTACTGAGATGTAAAACAATAACGTAGATACATAAAAGTACCATTACGAGACTCAAAACAACTACTGAGAGAGACGAAAAAGTAATGTTAAAAACACAACTACAAAACTTTTTCTAAACTACAAGTAAGAGATGCATATCTACTACAAAAGATGCAAAACAACCACAAAGACATGAAACTACCCTCAATAGTATCAAAACAACTCCAAAAAATGTGAAAAAGGGGTGGGGGCTTAAACATATCTGTGCCCAGGGGGTCTGTTATCTCAAAATCTGTTCATGCCACCAATCATTAACTCCACTTAGAAAACAAAGTGAGGTAGTTGTGTTGAATTAATCAAAAATAATGCTTCCCTAATCTGTGCCTTTTCTTTCATGACTCCTCCCCGGTGGAATGTCTGCCATGTGAAGGTATGACAGATGAAATAGTATGAGAGCTACCGTACAAGCTGCCACAAGCAGGCATGGGCAAGACTGGAAAGTCGGGGGGCCGAGAGCTTCTGAATACCTTTCCTATGTGTGTGTGAGTGTGTGTGTCCCACTCTGCGAGAGAGGTGAAGGATGCACACATACCAGGAGTTTTTTTGTAGGGAGAAGCAGCTTGTCTGGACTTGGCCAGGATTAAGTGTCTGAGTCTAACTGTTAAAGTGCAGAAACCAGCAGCTGAGGCGGAGGCAGAGAGGTGAGGGGGAAAGTGTTGTCCTCCAGATGGACAGCAGTGAGGAATACAGGAGGTTGGGATAAAGGATGGGAAGGAAGATGAGAAGAAGCAGAATATGGTAGAAAAGTGTACCTGGACAGATTAACAGGCTAATTTTACTTAAGTGTGTGAGCTAACTTAATTTAACAGGTAAATAAAAGGGAAATATTCATTTCTACAGATGAAAAAACAAAATAAGAAACAACTTAAATTTTCTTTGTGAGATGTTGGGACACCGTTAACCACCAGACCAGCTTGCTCCTTGCTCTTGAATCTACGTGATTGTAAACTGTACTGGAGTTTCCTTCAAGTAAAGTGAATTAATAGTAAATTAATAGATACATTTTAAAGTAGTTGTATCCAACTTGGGGTCCAGGATTCATTCCAAGGGGTCCCCAAGAAATCTGAGAGGTCACCTGATGTGCAAAGACATAAGAAAGAAAAATTTAAAAAAGTTATGTCTCTCTATTCTTTGCATTTTTTTCTTTAGGATCCAAAATCTTTCAAAATGGGAAAATCAAAGAATTAAAAAAAAGCATTTGCTAATGACTCAAGTGGGACTATGAATACAAAGTGTTTCATTTAAGAGTAAGGAATAGCTCACATGTGTATTTCAGGAAAATTTTATGTTGTACTTTCAGCACTTTCTTACAGGTGTGGTTGAGCCGATTTAGGCCAGAATTTATACTTTTTGAGCAGAAATAGCTGCATAGCAGCATCATATTGTCTAGAAATATTAGAAATACCCTCACATTATTACTACTGTAAGACTGATATTCCATCCAGTGTTGACTCCAGTCACTTACAGCCACAGAGGGTCTAAAAATCAGAGAGCTGGTGCTGTTAGTGAGGTTACTGAGTGCTGTCACCACCTTCACAATCAGCCTCTGTCTGCCCGACAACAGACCTCACCTCTCCTTCAGTTGCACTCTGCATGTACAAGTGAGTGTGTGTGTGTGTGTGTGTGTGTGTGTGTGTGTGTGTGTGTGTGAGAGTGTGTGTGTGTGTGTGTGTGTGTGTAGGTAAGAAATTAACTTTTTTCCCCCTGAAGGCATGGTTTGTCCTTTCAGTTTGATTTGTCAGGGCTTCCCAGGGTCTGATATAATAAAACAGTAAACACATTTATTATATTTCTTTACAACAACCAAAACAATCTGTTTAGGGTTTTTTTTATTTTACTTTAATGTGCGTAATTTTTGTTATATTTTTCTTCCCCATAATACACAAAAAATACCAATGTGAAATGCTTTAATAAACCCTGTCTTTCATGTGTGTGTGTGTGTGTGTGTGAGTGTTATATGTCAATCAAGTCACGTGCTGCAGGGCCTGTGAAGGCAGCAGTGAAAGTTACCAGCATGCGGTTGTGTTGTGACTGTGTCACGGCTTGTGTATGGCCCAACTGGTCCGGCAACATTGTCGCATGTCATGCTGGTGCACCAGCAGCTGTGGACTGTGGCAAAACCTGTCGGTTTGGGGCAAAAAGGGAGAACACGATGGGAGAGCAGGGCGAGGAAGTGGCCAATGAGGAAGATGACATCCAACTTCCTCTTCCCTCAACAGCCGACAGAGGAACAAGGAGGTCACACTCACCCCTGACGGAGGCCAGCTCTCCTTCTCTAAGTGAAGTTTTGATTCATAAGGAAGTCTCCACCTTAAAATGCATTTTAATGAATGGTTCTTGAACCTGGTTTAACCTCTTGGAAAGAGTCTGATCCTAGATAGGTGGCGGGAAATATAATCTTGAAACTGCAGTTTGACGGCCAAAAGATAATTTACAACCAAAGGAATCCTCAAAAATAACTCAACTTAGTCAAAAGTGAACCTGAAAGCCCTTGTGGCAGACGGAAGGGACACAAATGGGAAAAAATCTCAGGCTGTCTGCGGCAAACCCCTGCTTATTCACACACACAATGGACAGCCAGATAATATTCTCCCCCACTATTGAATAACTGACACCTGGAAGATTTGCTTACACAGAGGCCCTCAGGCTGGACAACCTCACCCCAAACCTAAGCTTGCAAGTCCCTGCACAACAACCTCCAGGGTGGGGGAACTTGAGCAATGTGTGGCTTTTGTCATTTTTTTTCTTCCTGCTTTCTTTTACTTTTTACCCCTTTTTTGAAAGCATAATCACACCCTTCTCTCTTGAGAGATATTTCCCTCTCTCACAAAAGACCAGGAGGATTGTCTCTCTTTTTTTATGATGGGTTGGGGGGGAGTATGAAGGTGAAAGGGGACACATTGGCTGGCTGGAGACTTTTCTCACAACGATAAAATTTCTCTTAAGAAAGTCATGACACAGAAATATTGAGAAGATCTAAAACAGTTGTTAATATAAAACTTCTGAAATAAAAACAGACACATACACACACTTGCTGATGATTTTCTTTTAAATAAAAAAAAAAGATTTTTTATTATTGTAAATGACTTTTGCAACTAACAGCTAGACAAATAAAACCTATGATTTCACTTTTCCCTATGGATGGAGGAAAATTTTGCTATTATTGTGACAGCATGATAGTCTGTGTTTCCATCATGTGATAAATGGAGTTGCAGTTCATTTACATATTAGCTGAATTTAGTCAAATGTTTAGAGGAGGTGAACAGCTTCATTGTTCCCACCTGACGACGCGGTCACAGATAGAAAAGATAACCATTTAATGCTGTCCCATGATCCACATTATCTGTCCGTCAATACAGCTCATGTTGCTGCAGTGTTTGTATGCTGTGAGTACATATAGATGCCAAACAGTCAAGACAGGACTAAGACTGCTGTAGTACAGCATAGGACAAGGCTTTCATTTGAGATTGTAATTATCATTCAGCCCTGATACTATTACAGTGATAGCTGTTACTTGAAAAGCGGTTGTATTACTTTAATACTTTGTATTATGTTCATGCTGTCATGGGTGTGTTGGAGCTCTTGTCTTAACTCTGTGAAACTCAGCAGGGAACACAATGTTGTGTGTGCTTTAAGCAACATCTAAAGCATGGTTTAATCCTTATGTTTCAGTGATATCTCCCATAACACAGATGCACACACACAGATACACTTAGGCACACAGACACAGGCTGAAAACATTTACACTAGCCCCTATGCCTGCCCTCTAGTGTTACTTTGAGGGAAAAGCTCTTAAATCACTAAACAGTCCACAGCTTGTGATGATGCCAAATGGTTTGATACTGCAAGCACTGTATAAAAATAGAGACTGGAAATACTAGGCTGAAAACCACAGCTAATATACAGAATATTGTAAAGTACAAAAAAGCAAAGCAATTTATCTAACAAAAAACACAAAGAAAACACTTTTGCAAAAGGCTTATAGAAAAAATCTTTCAAAGTGCCTCCTAATGAATATAAATTAGCACTATATACGTATTAGGAAAGAGATTTTTTTTTTGTCCATAAATGTCACACCACACATATCAACTTCTGCTGTACACTTTTTTCTCTTTTTTTCTCAAAGAAGTGTACATAATAGAAACATTTCCATATATTAATTGTGGCTGTTCACAGTGGTAACAAGAGGGAGGTGTATGCTCACAGTTATTGGATGTTATTTAAACAGGCATATGATAAAACGAAAACAATTTTATTCCTTCATTTATGCAGTTCCTTTCTCAGACTTGCACACTTTTCCAGTCTCATCACATCTCTTCAAAACTTTTGTAGATGCATATATATTTATGGAGTATGGATGCAGTGAATTAACCATAGAAATATACATTTTGGATTTTATTCACTTTCTTCTCCCAATTACATTGAGTTATGGTGACACTTAACGTCTTGATTATTTTTGCTGATGTTGTTGTTGTCTGGTGATGTGCACCAACCACACTTTGCCACGTGGGGGCAACGTTTTCATCATCATGTATGAGCGAGGTGCTTACAACAGCAGCAATGGCGGTGCGTTTATAATACTCATATAATCGTAAAAATGGTACATCGCGGCGTGCTAGCACAATTCGAATAACAGCTATCTTTCTTCCTACCGCTGGGGAAGCAGTATGTTTGAAAATGACAACTTAGTAACATTATTTGTCAAGGTAGTTAGCTAAAGATACGAAAACCTTGGTACATAGTTTTTAAACCCATCGAATTGTATACCTGTGCTATCAAAACAGAATCTTACGATTGTCAATGAACGCATCAACAGTCCTCAGCTGTCTGGGAACTAAGCAGCTGTCACACTTGAGCGTGTGCTCCTAGCAAACGACACGTACTCTTATTTTAAGAGGTAAGAACTGCTGTTTTATTTATTTATGGTTTTTTAAACTATAATCTTTTTTCTGATGCTTCTTCTGCTGAATGCTTCCCACTGACTGATGAAATATATATATTATACAGTTAGCCGGCTAGCTAACGGCATCGCTGGAGTGAGCTGAGGCTAACGTGTAGGCTAACCCACGTTACAGCTGAGTGTCACCTGCAGCTCAGACCCAGCTAAAAGCTGGATTAGTTAAGGCGAAAACAAACTGATGTGGTCTCTAAAACAATGAGCCAGACGCACTGTGACGTACTAAATTGTTATGTCCTAAGGAGCCTTACAACTTGTTCAAGCCGTAAACATGAAACAACAGAATGTTGTTTAGATAAAAAACAATAGCGTGTCAAATTGCTAATTCGTCCGTATTTCTTATTGTTCCTATTGTTAACGTTACATCTGAAATAATACAACGGATATAAATATTTCACCTCATGATATATGTTCCTTAAACATAAGGGACCACCGGCATATGGAGTTGAGAAAGTTAATATACTGGGTGGTCACCCAATTTTTTACAAGCTAACCAACGCTGAATACACTGCTGACTAACGAAAAATTATTTATAGCAGATGCCAGTAAAGCAAGACTGGATTGACAGTGGATAACTGCCCCAAGTCCCCCGACCGTCACCCCTCAATCTCAGTGTGGTGGTTTGGAAGTGTGCACCACGAAAGCAATAAATTGTTTAAAGCCTTTAGGTGGGCAATGCATTTTGCATAATACTGTTGCAATATTTGGGCCCTTGGCTACTTGTCGCCCTTTTCAATGGGTTAATGTGGCCACCCTTGTACTAATCAGATAAACCCTCAAGCATGAAACCTTTATGTATATCCACCCAAATCTTAGCATTTAAAGTGCCCCACACTGATTATGTACAGGACTGGAGAAACAAGTTTACCAGACCACACAGTAAAGATCCATATGTAAGTGGTTTTGAGGGCAAGTGAGAACTTATTGCCCTTCTTGATACCACACCCTTAAAAATAACATTTGCAAGTGAATCTGTAGAATAACCTGCCAGACCTGGTCTTGCTCCAAGAAACAGTAATCTTTACAGATTAAAATGTGGAGTTGATTTTTTTTTGTCTGAACAGTCATTGAGTAAGATTAAATGTGCTTGTAGGTGGCTTGCTTTCTGGAATCAGTGCCTGTACAGTCACTAAGCTAAGAATTTATAATATTGTTTACTGTCTTTACATGAAATTAATTACTCTCCTACCCTCATGCTCCAAGAGTTTTATGGCCCTTTTACACCCTCATTCTGGTTAGGGTTTAACTTTATCTTGTTTACGTAGCCTGACTCTGGTTGACTGGCAGTAGTTGGTTCTTTGCTTGCCTTTTTACCTTCTGTTTCGGTCAACTGAACTTCTAGCTGGCTTTAAGAAAGACCTTGAATTGGCCTTGCAAGACTAATGAAACATAACAAGACACTAGCCCATCCACAACATAACATCATTTTTGTAAATGCACAGGTATTGGATCAGTACTCTGTATTGGGCAGCAAACATGGTATTTTGCCTCTGTAGGAACTTGAAAGACTATTAATAGGATTTTAAAACTGTCTTTGTTGATGTGTGTCAACAATATTAAAATGTTAAAGGTGTTGCCAACAAAAAAACTATATCAATAAAAGTAATGTCCTTGTCCTTGCTTCTTTATGCTTTGCCAGAATGGCACGCGGGCATCAGAAGATTCAGTCTCAGCAGAAAAACGCCAAAAAACAGGCTGAGATGAAGAAGGCAAAGGGTCATGATCAGAAGACGGCAGCCAAGGCAGCGCTAGTGTTTACGTGCATAGTGTGCAAGGTAAAAATACGAAATTTCAACTTTGACATACCAGAAACCGAAACTTGACTCAGGATTGAAAAAAATACTTTCATACTGCTGCTTTGTGGATCCATTTTAAGACTGATTGCTCACAAGTGAACCATTCACAAGGCTTGTGTCACCATAAATTATATCATGCTGTATATTGACTGTCGTACTTCCTGCAGTCCCAGATGCCTGACCCAAAAACCTTCAAGCAGCACTTCGAAAGCAAGCACCCGAAATCCCCGCTGCCTCCTGAGTTAGAGGGAGTGGAGGCATAAACGGTCACCCTGGATGCTAAGCCAAGGTCTTTAAGGCCCTGCACCAACTCTGCACTAGTCTCAGTCTAACAGCAATGAATGATCAATGTAACCAACATGAAGCAATTATCTTCATTTAGGCTTTAACAGGTCACTTTGCCTTTAACTAAAGGCTTCCTTCTATCCAGTCTTGTTTTTTGCTCGTGTTTAATTACTGTATATGCAGGGCTAAAATGATACGTAGGTTTCAGTTTCAAGGCAAATGAAGACCTGTACAAACTGGAAACAATTCAAGTGCTGAATGAATTTTTCTGCTTTTATTCACACAGTTTCTCAGAACAGACTCCTCACTGCCCTGATCCGTTGTGCACATAGTAATATTTCTTGCTGCTAGCTCTTGCACCTCTTTACCTGAAGCTTTGATGGATTGATTGTCTAATTAAACTTTCAGCCAACATGCCACATGAGGTAAACACATACAGTGCCCTTAAACTAAGCATGGATTGACTAGGGTGGGAGAGCTTTTTCTAGTTTGCTGCATTCGAGGCAATGGGTAACGTTACCTCATCTTTTTTGTTAGTGCTTTGAGTATTGAATCAAAAGGAGGTTGTGTCATTTTTGTCACTTTAGTTTCGAGATCCACAGATCTATCTGCCTTGTTCTGCTGTCTTCTGTAATCTTGCTAATCATAATTTCATGTTGGTTCAAAAAAAATGTGAAATTCTGCTAGCCATTTCCAAGCTGCTACAAGAATTGTTGATAAATAAAATTTTACAGGGGCTTATGAGAAACATTTTTATGCTTCAAAGATGAATGTATGCTCCAATGATGTATTATAGCATTTTATTAAATTTTACTTTGTTGTAAATGTGCTTTTTCCTTTGATTTCTTCCTAAAAGCTACCAAACACATTGTGTCTGTAAATAGATAATGAAATCAAATCCTCCCCATCTCACCTCATGGGAGTTTTCTTGGGCCTGTCACTTATGGACACTGTACATGTGTTGTTTATTCCGTCTTGGTGGACTTCTGTTTGCCTGCATACTTTTATTGACAGCTCAGTGTTTATTGTCCAAATTGAATGCACTGAATAATGATGAATTTTTGTGTACTCAGTATTATACTTTGCCGCTCTGGAACCTGAATATCTGGCTGAGCGAGACAGGAAGACTCACAGAGAGTCTGGCAACTCATTTGGACAACTCCCCAGAAGTCTGTGTTAATAATTAATGATCCTTCACTGGGACATCATTGTGATCAAGCCTTTTGTACACAGCTCATAAAATCTTGTGTAATTGCTGTATGGAAGTTTTTATTTTTCTCTGATGCACTGACAATGATATACAGTATCATCGTCAAAGGCAGCTATTTTTCATTGTGGGTCTCTGTTTTTGTTTTCTTTTTTTTTGGAAGAACATCCACATTAATTTTTGGTTATTCAACAGTTCTTCAGAAAATTCCAAAACCAAAGATATAAAAAAGCATCTATATGTCCAATTCCATCTGTCAAGGTGTGTTTCCATATTTTTCATGCATGCCTGTAATAAATTGAAATTAAAAAGGGATGACACATGGAAAAGAGGACTTTGACGCAAACACCAGGAACACCAGTGGCAAATCTGAAACGGATATTCAAATCATAACGACAAATATATCAGCAGTGCGATGTAGAACCTGATACCAACTGTCATAAAAGCCTGGTATTACACTGCTCCAACAGCAGGAAATGACTCAAACTGCATCACCGTGTGTGTTTAATTAACAAAAACAATGAATTCTGTCGGATCCCATTACTCATTTGAACATCTGAGAATTATTTCTTTGGCACTCTTTCTCACAAAAAGCACTAATTTCCTGTGTTTGCTTCTCTCAAGCTATAACGTGCATAAGTTCAGCTCAGACTCAAAGGATGAGTTGTCTTGATCACAAGCTTGCCTTGTATTCACAAAGTCTCTAAAGAAGGTCCAAAAATGAATCGTTTTCGTCAAAACTGAGCCAGAGAAAATAACTTGTTTTCCTCTATCCTCAGTATTCAGTAGAACAAAAATAAATAAATGAAGCCAATGCCATGCTGCCTGTTTTTTTAAAGTCTCTACAGCTTGACTAAGTGAGTCATAGTCCACATTGTTCCTCCGTCTCCTCACACATAGTCCACCTCCTTCCTTCCCATCTGTAAACTTGTGAATGAAAAAGCACAACACATGTTCATTCATACAAGCAAACACATCTGCTAAAGCTCCTTAATGTGTTATGTCCTGTCTGTTTGGATTCAAACACGAAGCTAACAGGAAAAGGGGAAGCACTTACACACAATGAATTAGTCTTAATTAGTTGGAGAATTAATTCCACCGGCTGTTGCTCATCTATTCCAAGGCACATATTTCAATTTGAAAAGACAAAAAAAAAAAACTTGAAACCAGAGACTGAGCTCATTGCATTGCTCATCTTAAATATGTAGTACTTTATATATGTATATGTACCCATTGACACACACAACTCGTGTTTTGGTTTTTTTTGTTTTTTTTAAAATCATATTCGTCAGTTGCTGACAACAATTCTGCTATATTATTAACATTTCTGTGTGGGCCCATAACTAACTTGTGTTTAAGAGTCAGTACAGGAACCTTTGCAAAATACAGGTCTCCTTTTGAACAACTCGAAACCCCACCCAAAAGACAATGGACCCAGGCACACCCTGTTGAAAACCTGATTATTGAGCAATTTTCTTTACAGCATGTTATTGCTGGAATGGTACATCATACTTTTAGTAATGTCTGAGGCAGACACAGGGTGGAGCTTTCAGGACAAATGCTATTTTTTCATCAGGAGAACATTTTAGTAGACTATCATTTTCATTTACCTAAAAGTTGGATCTTTCTTAGTTGTATATTGTAATTAATGTGTCAGATTCATATCTGACCATAATCACTGTTTTTCTAGTTTCTCTAGTCTTACTTGCCACTTTTAGCAACTATTACATAACTTTTTTTTCACATTTGCTATTAGTCCTTTTAAGAGGGTGTCCTCCTCATCTTCTCAAGAGACTGCACTCAAACACAACTTATATTGAAACCCTTCACTTAAAAAAAAAGGACATGAATGAATTTTGTCAAAGGGGTTAAGGCATATGATTCACAAATGGTACCAGAGGACTGGTGAGTGAGAAACTAGTGATATTATCTCAATAGTACTTAGATTTAGTGCATTAATTTTTAATTTACTCTGCTAATAGACCTTACATTTCTTTATAGTTTGAGCTCTTGGTGAAAACATAAATGTGCTTTCCTTTCTAAGTCTGGTCAATTAAGTTACCCTCTGAGAGACACAGTTTCCATAGCAATCGATGTTTACTAGCATTTAGGACACTTGTAGGGCCAAAAAAGTAGGGGAGGGGATGATCACTTCGAGCCAGTCCCATCCCACTTCCGGGTTGGATCCTGGTCCCCTCTCCTAAATATTTAAAATACGTATTTCTTTTAACACCCTTCCGTAATTAGTGGAAAAGGATGGCTTTTAAGACTTTCTCTCAAGAGACATCGGTGTTTGCTACTGTAAATGGCAGTAAAGCTTGAACTTATAGTCATACTTAAGGTTCATCAACTACATCTCCCATGAGTCCTTGCTTCTATTTCCGGTCGAGCACTCATGGGACATGTGTTTTTTCTCCATTCATAAAACAGTAAAACTTTATGGATTCATAGATAGAGGATTTCAGTAGCAGAAAATAAAGGATGGATTGAACTAAACTGACACAGTGTGTTCCTCGCGCATTATTTAATTTAGAATCGTACAATTAAGAATACATTTTTAATGAAATTATACTACTCATAATATATGCAAGATAATTTTTGAAATCACCCACTATCTGAGTTTTCACGTCTTTAAAAAATTGTGCCTGTAGAAGTTGGTTGCCTCAGCAACCTGGGTCTGACGTCATCCGTCCCTGTGCGACCCTGCTGCTGTGTCTTTGATTGGAGGGAAACCCCGTGGATGAGCGGGAGAGATCATCAGCTGTGCGGCCGGGAATCAGGAACAACATCGTCTGACGACACTCATAGGTTAGTTCACATTTATTTACTACTGGTGATCGATGGTGATTTCGACATAAAAGAGTAATATTTGCCACGTGGTTTGCATTACCGTTTTACTCCTGCATGAATCGTTGCTACTGAGACTGTAAGAGGAAACCAGTGATGCGCCGCTGCTCAGTCATTGTTCGGCGCTTACTGAATGGGAAGCGCTGCTGCACTTTAACCCCTCTTTTTCTTTACCCGCCGTTTATAGAAGATAACATTCCGGTGTATCATATCGGCTTTTGTGAATGAAACAACCTAAAAAAATAACGATAAATGTGCAGAAAACCAACAGCCCTTGTTTGTTTTCCGGGAAGCGAAAAAGGGCGTTCACTGTGGACTGAACTAAGCTAGGCTCTTTCATTCCAGCTTCACTGATTCGGCGACACCATTATAAAGTCTAATCTAATCTAATCCAGCTGCAGCGCTATGAAACACTGACTCGTTAGCAATTGAAACAATTTTAAACCACACATACATCAAGGCTTTATTAGACGGGCTGAAACCCTGCCGTAACACAGTAGGAGCTCGGTGGGCAGGTGTGTGTGTGTGCGTGTGTGAGAGTGTGTGTGAGTGTGTGTGACGTGAAACTGGGTGGTCGACATTCCTCAGAAGGGTGCAGGTGTCTGCGTGCTGGCAAATCTGAACAACCGATCGTGTGATTTTTGAAAAGAGCTCACGGTTTGGAAACTTCTGCGTCTGTTCGTTAACAGCTGGTAAGCAATAATTTGAAGATCAGTTCATTGTTTCAGTCACTGTGACAGTCTAGTAGTTTTCGTGAGTAGAGTAAAGGAATTTTTTAAAAATCTCTAGCCAGGAACTAGTCAACTTTTGAAAAAAAAAAAAAAAAGGTTAATTAGGGGTGTGATAAGAAAAAGACCGGTCTCGACCATATTCGATTTATAACTATGCAATTCAGTCTAACCTGCATTGATCCAAAGGCCGTCTTTTGAATAAAATTACGATATTTGTCCAACAGCATTTAACAGATATAGAGCCAGTGATTCATTTTTTCATTATGTAACGTACCGCTCAACTGATAAGCTGATTTATAGAGTGAGTAATTGATAAAAGATCCTGTTAAGCGTTTATTTTCATCCATGAAAGGAAACTGATAAAGCTCCCTGGTAAAGTGATAATGTACTGCTTTCTTTTTTGAAAGGTGTAATAGTAACGTGAATATCTGGGTGGTTTTGACTTTTGATAAAAAAAAAATACATGCAATTATGTTCCGTTTCCTTTTTGATAATGTGACCCAGCTGTGTAAGTGTGTATTTTGTCATGCTGTTTTGTAATCTATCCTGAAATGATTAAATCTGGAGTCTACTATAAATACTATCACTGGCAGGCTACTCAGTGCCAGGCCTTTGAAAAATATGAATTTTTAAAATGTTCCTGTCCATCTATCCCCTAAGTCACAAACAGCTTGCTGGCAGGACTCTGCGTTTATGTTTGCTGGTTGACCATGAGACCACTTCAAATTTGCATTTAAACTGGCAGGAGGAAAGCTAGTTAGCACTTAGCAATTAGCACCCCTTGATAAGCAGAGTCCAGCTGTGTGCTTGGCTAAGACGGCTCAACACCCAGCTGTACTGAGGTTTCTGTTTATGCAGCAGTAAACGGTGACATGCAGTTTAATGTAACAACACTATGAGTTTATAGTAAATAAAAATACTTCAAGTTTGGAGTTAGACAATATACATTTGTGTACATTTCTCAAAGCTTCTGTCTGAGATGTTAGTAACCAGATACATGCAGTGACCAAGTGGAGGAGTAATGGCTTTAGGGTACAGAGACCTCAGTACAAAATTTGAGACAACTGAGACAGAGACACAGGAATTTCCTGAATTTTGTTGCTAAATTCTTTGTCCAATCTTTTTTATTATCTTTATTATCTTTTTTTTTCACAGTTTTCAGATTACTTATCATCTATAGTTGTTAAGAAACAACTTTTTGGTTGGTGATTGGCATCAGCTAGTAGTGCTTCCCGCAACCATTGATCGGTCCCTCAAAATCTGATCGGAGCTCTTAGTGTCATGCAATGCACCTCTGTGCTATGCACATCTAATCTCGCTGTATTGGGTGTATAAAAATGCTGAGCTGGCTCAGCTCTGCTGTTGTTTCAAGATAGCAAGACGAAGAGCTCTGAGAAACTTTGCAAGAGAATTTATTGTTGGGGCAAGGATGGCAGCACATTTAGTCACAGCCTGCCTAACTTGCTAGTCCTTCAGTAGGAACAGTGACTAGAGTGACATTTGCATTTAAACCTATGAGTAAATAGGTTTGGAAGTTGTGGTTGACAGCACACGTTTAATGACAAGTATGCTTGTGCATCGGTGCATTATGTAAGGAGAAACAGAACAGCAGGTTTTCCTAGGGTGACCGACAAAGTCAATGCAGAATGTGATCAGACTGTGTCAGCAAGAATAGTCTGTAGACAATTACACAGAGAAGGATATTATAGTTTGGTTACAGTGCAGAAGCCCCTCATTACAAAGATGAATGTGACCTGAGATTCAATGGGGCAAAAAAAAAACACCAGCACTGGTCTACAGAAAAGTGGATAAAAAGATGATATGATATGGTCAGATAAGTAAATGGCACCATATTCTTGACAAGTGGGCAAGTGCATGTTCTCCAAGAGAGCGGTACAAACCTGAATGTTTATCCCCTACAGTGAGGGGATCAGCTCTGTTACGCATGAATTTGTTTGATATTCCTCCAGCAGAGTTTCAGAGACTTGCAGAATCAATGCCAATGCGCACTGAAGCTGTTAACGTTCCATGTGTTTACCAGACACCCTATTATGACATTTTAATGTTTGCTCTTCCTTTTATTGTCACAAGTTTATGAAAACCACTTTCTCTGATTGTACTTGTAATTACATGGATGCCAAGAAGAGTTAGTCACGAGTATAAATCAAGTCTGTGCCAGTCTGTGAGTGCAGATGAACCATACTGGTAGAAATCCAAAAAAACCTTCAAAGGCGCTGCACACACCCAAGACACACTTGCTGTCTGAGTAAACAATGTAAAAAGGCTGAAACACTGATAAGATTACTGCAGAAGATAATGTGATCCTAGTAAATACCAATAAATGTGCAAAATTGTATTTGTTACATGGACTTTTTGCTTATCTGTTAACTTTCAACTGTAATAGAGACTTGTCAAAGTTTGTATACTCTTGCCACTTTACAGTTGTTAGTTGATTGCTTTTTGTCCCTTCAAATGTACTTTTGCATGCATACCAGAAACCAGGTTTCTCTGAGAAAACAGGTCAGGCAGGAACTTGTGCAGGAAAGACCACATGTTTACATGCACTGTAGTTTTCCTTCACTCAAGCTAAATGATTATATCCCTACCCCCATCCCCATCATGTTGCTCCTCTCCTTGTTCCTGCCCTCCCTGAATGCTCTTTATCTCTAATCCATCTCCTGTCCCTTTTGTTTTGCCATTCTCAACTCCTCTCCCCTGTCCTTCCTTCCTCAGCCTACAGAGGAGCCATGGCAGAGAAGGAGGACCAGGTACAGAGAGCCAAACTGGCTGAGCAGGCCGAGCGATATGATGACATGGCTGCAGCCATGAAGTCTGTTACAGAGCAAAGCTCGGAGCTCAGCAATGAGGAGCGCAACCTGCTCTCTGTTGCCTACAAGAATGTGGTGGGGGCCAGGAGGTCCTCCTGGAGGGTGATATCCAGCATAGAGAGCAAGTCTGACGATAGCTCAAAGACTGCATTTGCCAAAGAGTACAAGGATAAGATCGAGAAAGAGCTAAACGAGATCTGCAAGGAAGTACTGGTAAGAAGCTGAAAAAGTGGGATGATGGGGTGAATAGGTGGGAGAGGAAGCAAAGTGAGTAAACACTTTATTCATGACTAACGGAAAGACATGACAAAAGAGGAAATGACAGGATGCATTTGAACCAAAATAATCTCTTACTGAGAAATGGGCAAATGTAACTCATGGAAGGAAGAACTCCATACAGTAATTACAAAAATATTCAAAACCTACATGTGATATCATCCCTTTGGAAAGTCTATGGGATGCAGAAGACAAAGACGAGAACAACAGTAAGAGAAACAACCTAAAAACTAATACTCTCACGTAGTTGATCCACCAATGCAGAAACAAACTGAGTGAGAGATTGTATGCAAATGGACGAGCACCATCGTGCAGCCAGTGTAATAGACTGAATAAATCTATGTAAGGGGTACACAAGGAACAATGTTCTCAAATGGAAATCAGTGAGGGGAAAATGCCCTTGTCACTGCACTAGTCACATGCTTGTTCTGATCATAAAAGAGCTTTTCTATCTTGTTATTTCATTTGAGTCACAGTTTATCCCTGAATATTCAGTGTGCATGTCATTAATTACCCTTAGTACTCATGAAACTACCTGCATGATACATGCTTGGTGATTCATGGTGTAGCATGCAAGCTCCACCGTGAACTAAGGCTCCCTGCCCCAACAGATTATTGTTATAGGTCAGATCTTCAGCCTCGTAAGTCATACTTTGATATGGTGTTTGTCAATAGCATGTTTGACCAAAGCTGTAGGGCTCTGCTGCTCTGTGTCCTGTAAGATAGTTCTTGTGCTCTTTAAAGTTTATTTGCTGTGTTATTTTAAAATTTCTGCCTTGGAGAATCAACTTATATGAAGTGAAAAAAAAACCCGAAATGTCTCAGAGTGATGCAATTAAGACCCTGAAAAATAGTGACAAGAAACAAACCTGCAGGAAATGAGCAGCCTGCATGGTGAGAAAGTGGTTTTTCTCCAAGCAAATATGCTTACTGTTTGTTCACATACTTCAAATGCTGTTGTCAATGCTTTTTTTTTTTTTTTTCTTTTTGTCATGAGCTGACTTCTTACTTTTGTTGTACACTTTGCCACTAACGTTGGACCCTTTCACACGTAGGAGCTGCTCGACAATCATCTGATTCCCAAATCCACGCTTTCTGACAGCACAGTCTTTTACCTGAAGATGAAGGGAGACTACTACCGCTACCTGGCTGAGGTGGCCCGTGAGGACTGCAAGGGGGGTAAGCAAAGCAGACCTTTGTGTGACCTGTATCACTTACAGTCAGTGCAATCGATCGAGAAAATCAGATGAGCCAAGGTTCATGAGCCATGCAAGACACATCAAACACTTGAAAAAAAAATTAAATAGCGCCACCTACCGCCCAAAAACACATACTGCAATGTTATCCTGCCTTGTTTTTCCTACGGCAGTTGATACACATCTGCCAGAGATTGGAATGAATGTGTGTTGAATAATGTTCCTTTAAAAATCCTCTTTAAGAGGATTTTTTAAGACTGCTGTTTTTGGCCAGAATGCTGACACCCTCCCTGTCCTTGACCTACAACTGTCAGCAGGCGAGGGCTGCTGCTGGGTTGTCATGGCAACAGGAGCAGTACCAGGGTGTTGGCTGCTTCTGGTGGCCGGGATGCATTTTTAGAGTTTCTTTCGTGGTTATGGCAACCTAAAGCTCCTGGGTGATTTCTTTTTTTTTTTTTTGTCTTTATAGTTTCAACACCATAACAATTATTGCAATCATTTTATCTCTACAGAAAGTCCATTATAATTTCACCTTTGCTTGTACAGTTTGCAAAGCTATATTTATAACTTCTGATGTTGTTTGGGTTTTCAGTGGTCTTTTAATAGAATCTTGTTTGTTTTCCCATTTTATCTTCATCTTTTTTTTTTATAAAACTCTTTCTCAAGCTCTTTATGAATCTTACAACGGGTTTGGACTGTTTTGAACCAACTGTGCTAAACAGTAAACTTTAAAACACTAAATTGATCAGCTGATTGACACAAATTATTAGCAACTTTAAGGTTTTTTTTAATTGTAAAAATGCCAAACACTCATGGGTTCAATTTTTTTCTAGTTTTATTCTATTCTTTGTAGCTGTTAAACCATAACCAAGCTGTAAAAATTCTGTATTTATACACTTGATGTGTGTATGATATATGTAATGTGTGTAAATATTAGCAGTGGTGGTCATTATTACTAGAAAGAAGTCTGACTGATTTGTCATCCAATGTGTAGCCATTATCGGCAGCTCAAAAGAAGCCTACCAGCAGGCCTTTGATATCAGCGAAAAAGAAATGCTGCCTACACATCCCATCCGCCTAGGCCTCGCTCTCAACTACTCCGTCTTCTACTATGAGATTGTCAACTCACCCGAGGAAGCCTGCAAACTGGCCAAAACAGTAAGAACAATCCTCCCCTCTCATTAGGTTCTTATTTCTGTTTAAGTCCAATTGATGTCCCCATATCTCGTAATCTAAAAGATTAATTGTCCTGATTTGTTGAGGAGGATAATAAGAGGTTCATAAGTATGGTTGTCTATAACAAAGGAGTTTACTTGTAAACTTGAAAGCGGAGGTATGCATACTGGGTTTTCAGACTTGCAGTTGCAGGAATAGCAAAGAGATAAATAATAAAATTATTAAGATTTGTATCATCCCATCGTGGAAATGTAAATATAAATGAACAAAAGTCTGCCAAAAAATAAAAAGTGTGAGAGAACCCTTAGCTGCTGGACAAAAATATATCTTGTGTGCTACATTTGATTAATTCTGTATAACGTGATTGTTAAGGTCATGTTATTGACCATTAAAAATATATTTAGCACAGCACAAATGTCTTTTTTTTGCAAAATCCTGATCCCTATAAATGTCTTTTTTCTGTTGTGTTAAATTAAAGTCATTTGATTTATTTCCTTGCCAGTATTTCTCTTTATCTCCTTTTTTTCCCCTACCTTTATGGTGATTTGGAAATTTTTTTTATGGTAGAAACCTTTTTTACAATACAGCCGAGTAAATTTAAATCCATTTTAAACAATCTCATGATGGTGAGTTTGCTTTTGGTTGTACACTGCTGTTGGAAGCATTGATAGCCATCCCTGTCTCCTCCAGGCTTTCGATGATGCCGTTTCAAAGTTGGATTCCATCAACAATGACTCCTACAAAGACAGCACCTTGATCCTGCAGCTTCTCCGTGACAATCTGGCAGTGAGTTTCCCATCCTCATCCTCCTGCACGTTAGCTGTGTCTTTCACTACAACTTTATGCTGTCCCTTATCTCTACGGGGTTTCATTTTAGTTTCACATAACTTGTCAGACTCGAACACATGTTCGTGATAGAAAGGGTTTTTTGCTTGCTTTTTAGTTACTCACTCTAGTATACTTTACTTTGTTGCAGCTGTGGATGCATGAGCCCCAGGGTGAGTGTGAAGGTGAAGGAGAGGAGACGGAGCAGGCAGCTGAGAAGAACTGAACGACAGAAAATAAAAAAAAAGAAACAAATAAAAAAACACACATTTTTTACCTCTCACCAGCCTAAGTTGTGTGTGTGGTTGTGTTTGCACATACATGCACAGAAATGTATGTTTACACTCCACTCACAATGTGTAAAGTACAGTATGTGTGTGCAGATACATTGAAGTGTGTGTGTTATTAATTGTATGAGCACCTCCACAGAGAAAAGAATGGAATAGATCTTTTTTTCTTTTCTTTTTTTTTTTATTTAAAACATTACTCATTGTGTAAACCAGTGGATGTTTATTTTTTTCATTTGTTTTTGTCCATGGTTTAGTCCAGATAAAAACTCTTCTTTCACATTCAAATCAGCCCCATTCTCTTTCACCTTACTCACTGTAGCAAACTGCTGCTGTTGCAGGAAAACAAACAAAAAACCTCTAACTGTAATTTTGATAATTTGTATGTTTTTACTTGAACTCAACCTTTACAATCCTTGTGACACTTGGGTCTGCAAAACTTCTTGAAGCACGTAAACTGTAAAAATGGTCACAGTGATCTGAATTCACTAAATTTTAGATCTCATCTGGCAATAGCAGTGATCATATAGATGGCAGAATTTACCTTGGTAAAGATCTATTACCACATTGCTTGAATCCATCCTGTTCTGTCAGTGTCTTGTGTAGCAGGTCGTGTTTTTATGGATGATACATGTGTCATGGCTCAGTGGGTTCAGTGTGTATTCAGGCGTAGGGAAGGTTTCCTGTGTGAATGGCCGCTTTGAGAGAACTGTAGCTTAACTTTGCTTGATAGTTTTGTTGAAAGGATTACATTCCATTTTACTGACATCTTTTCACTCTCAGTGAAATGTGTAGACTATAATTTCCTCCAATTTTTTCCATAACACATGACAAGGTATGGACAGCCTAAAATAAAGTGAACAACTTGACAAATGGCTCAATACTGTAACTTTTGATATTTTATCTTTCAGCAGAGGATACTTTTGCCATGTGCTTTTATGTGGCTTTCTACTCTTTTTCTATTCAGGTGTTTTTGTATTTTCTTTGTGAATTTTATTCCCTTTGACTTTTGATTTGACTCCTGGAATGTATGTGGTTCTCAGTAGTATGGTGTGAGGGTTAGTTGTGCTTTGAAACTGGCATTTTTTGCTTAGAATTAAACTTCAACCAGGGTGGTTTACAGTTACATTTACCTTCCTTGAAAGAACATTGTGTAACAAAAAACTAAAACAATGCTAAATATAAACAGAGTTATTCAAGTAACTTGGTAGAGAGCTACGTTACAACCATTCAGTAGTTAAAAAGTAGTGCCAGTTTCTTCTAATTACAGTATCTTGGTTTTAAAAAGATGGGATGCAGGATTCAGAATTTGCAAGTTACACTCTGAGTACGTTATTTGGTTATGTGCTTTCATGTAAGTGGAATTAAAACATTAAAATCAAGTGTGCTGTGCTCAATGTATGTGTTTTTTCTCTCTGTACTTGTCGAACATGTTTACAATATGTACGTGAAGACGCTGGAAGTTAAGGTAGTTTAACAGCTGAGGCTGCTACTATTTACCATGTCAGCTAGGAGACATGTCGGCTCCTCAGACAGAGATATTCTCACAGTAATCTCAGAATTAATCCATGTTACAGTTGAGAAAATGAGGGCCACCACACATCCAAGTGGCTGCTGGTGAACATCCTCAGTCACACAGCCAAGAACAGTTTTTACTGCACAGAATAGAAACATATTAAAAGCTTGACATCCAGGCTTCTTTGAATTGATGTTGTAGCTAGATTTGCTTGTGGGACACCCTTGATTTCTAACCACAGAAAGCAAAACATTTGTCATATTGATGTAATTATAATACTTAAGCCAAAAGGTCTTTTACAACCTTGTGATTTGTTCATCTCTCTCAAAGCAAAAACTCAATGTTAGGTCACGACACGAGAGTAATTACAATACAATTACAGCTATAATTTAGGGCAGTCATCCAAAAAAAACTTAAAACAAATATACCGATTATTCTTGCCAATGTTAGACAAACTAAAGCAGCTGAAAATGTGTGCTTACATTGAACTTTGCTGTTACTGAAAGACCATTAAGATTTTTAAATACTATGGCTTGCTGGTTCCAAAGCTTTATTTTCATTACCTCCCTCGGTTATGTTGCTTTTAAAAGTCATGCCTTAAGATGCTAAATTTGAAAGTACAGCACCCTGGAAGAGGCTGTAGACTTGAGAAATATATGGAAGCAAATTTTTCACTGACAACACTGCCCTCTGCTGATAATAATGCCTGTGAAGGGCTGTGTTGCAATGCATGAGGATGTACCATGAGATTCTCACAAAATGGTCATTTGCTCATTTTAAGCTTGACTGACTGACTAAAATCTTTCTAATGAATCTACACAAATGTAGAAATTTCTCTATGTTATCCTGATAAAATCTAATCATGAACCAAATCTGATAGGTGAAATAGTGCCAAGTGCCTCTTTATTGTTAAATAAATGTAAGACTCTAATCAATGCCTCTTTGCAGCCACACAAATCACAGCTAATCTGCTGTTAACCTTATATTAAACAGCAATACTAAGGCTATCACTCATTACAATATTAAATGGTCAGTCTATTATTGGGAGACTTATTTCCTTGACATTTGTGGCAAATTTAGCTTTGATCATTACACTTTAAAGACCAAAATTAATATTTTGAAGTAAGTAATGTGGCCCTGTCTTGTATTCTCTCTATGACAGCAGCTGATAAAGCTCCTAAGAGGTACATCACAGAATACATGAACACATGAAGACCAAATATGACATTTATATAAAGGGTAAATGAGGGTTTGGTATGTGTTGAAATCATGCATGTCACATTTTCTGAATGTCTAAATGCACTCCAAATGATGATTTCATGCATGGTGTTAGGTGTTGCAGTAAAATGTCATACCTAAGGCATGACCAGCCCATGACATTACAAATACTTTAGGCTTTTTAGCCACGGGGATGGTTGTGTGATCTTGAGCGTTGCTCCCATCTTTTTATTCTAACCACCGTGATCCAGGAGGAATTTAAGCCGTCATCACACAGCATGAATAACAATAGAGCACTGTAGTCAATACAATAAGTCAATTTCAGCTTTAACAATACGTTTTTACATGATTTCATCATCATGCGTACAGTTGTGGTCAACGCCCCTTTGTTGACTTTTTTTCCACTACACTGTAAGATGATTGGTCCATTTCGGTGACGCGCCCCTTAGTATATAAAACACCACTTCCGAAGTATTTCTTCCCCCTCAACCCCGGCTGTTAGTGCTGTGTGAGTGCGTGTGTGCTCCTGAGCTCGCTCGGCACACATTCTATAAAAAAATAAAAATACAAAAAAAATTCAAAATATAAAAAAACCAAAAAATCATTTTTTTTTCTTTTTGTAACAAGTCGGTGAAGTTGGAGTAGACATTCGAGGACCGGACGGTAACGTATAAGCAGGGGCCGCCTAACGTTTAATCGAACGACAAATTGTCAGTCGACGTGTTACTGGTTCAGAAGCGAGACCAAGTAAACGTTAGAGATTTGCTTTTATCATTGTGTGTCAAGTTTGAATGACAGTTTTATTCCCATTAGAAGTCGACAGTTTGCCATTTTAACATATCCATCTTATCCGTTTTACTTTAAACAGTCCAATTGACAAGCCAACGGTTGCTAACGTTAAACGTTTCCATTCTACCCCGAACTGACGTGACGCCAGTGACCGTTAGAGAACCAAAAAAACTGGTAGGTTCGCCGAAAACTTTGTTCGTTTGAGGAATAGAGCTTCGTCTGAGTACTTTGATAGCTTACATAGCCAACGAAAATGAACCCAAGTGCTCCCAGTTACCCCATGGCCTCCCTGTACGTCGGGGATCTGCATCAAGATGTGACCGAGGCCATGCTGTACGAGAAATTCAGCCCAGCCGGAGCTATCCTGTCGATCCGTGTCTGTCGGGACATGATCACCCGGCGTTCCCTTGGATATGCCTATGTCAACTTCCAACAGCCAGCGGACGGTATGTAGCTACTTTGCCAATTTATCGACTAAAATGTTAAAAGTTACCACTTAAAAATGACAGCTGACAAGTGAAAGCTTCCCTTTTCCCCTACTACACGTGACTGCGGCCGACATGTTGTCGGTGGGGTCTCCTCAATTGAACCTCCCAGCAGTGGCGTAGCAGAAAGGCACCATGTCAATCCCGCCCTGCCCACCCCAGTAATGTAGCAGTGGACTGGTATCTAGCTGCCAGCTGAATGCTCAATGCCTTTTTATCGCTGTTGTGTCAGGACAACACCCCAACTGTTAGCCGAAAGTGCTGAAACTACACTTTGTTTAAATCTACCCAAAATGCTACTGGGTCAGTTATGCTGTGATATTAACAGTCATCTTTATCTGAGAGGCCAAAATAGAATGTCAACTGCTAAAAGTGTCAGTTATGTATATTTATATATATACATATACATATTTATATATATATATATATTTACAAATATGTCAGCCTTTCATGAGCTAAAAACAAATATCTATCTTCCTCTGTATTCTCTTGATAAGAGCGCTGGTCTGAATCCTCATTTGGTTTTCTTGGGTGTGTTTCTTGTGTTTAAACTGAGATATAGAGATATATTCTGTGGAAACTTTTGGTCAAATTACCACTCAATTTGCCAAATATTAGGGCAGGGCCATAGATAATCCATCACTTTTTAAGTGAAAATGCCAAAAATTTACTGGTCCCAGCTCTTTAAATGTGGGTATTTGCTGCTCTTATGATTATAAACTGTATGATTTAGGGATCTTGACAAATATATAAAAACAAAAACAACAACATTTGAGTAATATGAATATGTAAACTTGGACTTTTCCCATATTACATTACACAAACAATGAACAACATAATAACTATAATAATTATAATTATAATAATAATTTAATAATAATAATTCCATTAAAATAACTGTTCAATGCAGCCCTAAGTCGCACAGCTGGTTATTCCAGATTGGCCTGTAAAACAACTTGCCAGTCTTTAGTAATTTAAATTAATAAAAGTTTACAAATTTTGTACAGGGCTGACTTTTAAATTTGCCAGAGATTGCTAATGCTGCTGTGCTGACATATTTGTGTCCAGATATAAAACTCCAGACCAGGGCAAGTAGATTAATGTAGCTAGACTTATTGTCAGGACTAATGGATGGAAAAGTGTTCAACAACCATCACAGCACTGACTGTGGACCATCTTTTGCTTAAAAAATAGCCTGTGGAGAATAATTTTTCATCGTATGACAACTGTTCCAAATCACCTTCTTACCATCAGTAATAATGTCTGGTCAAGCATATTGAAAGACTGCAGCTTTGTCAAATTCAGTGCTTCCTCCTTAATAGGTTGCACTGGCCAAAATGGCTGCAACAATGACTCTGTAGTTCATGGGCCCCACCTTTCTCCATTATAGATTCTGGGGATAATTATGTACTACAGACAAGCCATAAAAGATAAAGGAATATTTTCAGACCATTATTATTACTATATTTTTCATGCCTCTCTATTTTAAATTATTTTGTGTGTGTAATCTACTAGCTGTTTTTATATTTCACTAGCATTTGATTAATGGCTTTGCTAATTTCTCAAAGTTTTAATATGTAGGGATTTAAAAAGAAAACAGAAAATTACGCCACTTTTGTCTCAATAAAAACAACTTTAGACCACTTTTTCTTCAGACATTAGTTTCTCCTTGTTTGCAACTTGAAAATCCAGTTGTCAGACATAATCATTTGCCCAACAGCATTTAGGCACTAGAAACCCCCCAAAGACTCTCAACCCCACCTTGAACCAATGCTGTCTTATCTAGCACTTGAAAACTTCAGTAACACAGCCCCTCCCTGTGTTTCTTCCCCCAGCTGAGCGTGCACTGGACACCATGAACTTTGACGTGATCAAGGGGCGGCCTGTGCGCATCATGTGGTCTCAGCGTGATCCATCTCTGAGAAAGAGTGGCGTGGGAAACATCTTCATAAAGAATCTTGACAAGTCCATTGACAACAAGGCTCTGTACGACACCTTCTCTGCTTTTGGCAACATCCTGTCATGCAAGGTAAAAAGACAAGATGTCGACTCCTCCATCCTGTACCCAAACTGTGGTAGGAAGGTGTTGAACCATAACTGTTAACGTGTGGCATCGTGAGAGGTGGTGTAATTTGCATGTGTGTGCTTCAAAAATGACTGTTGTTTTCATTAACAGAGAGCTCAATTACCCAGCAGATTTATAAATCATTACTAAATAAAATAATGGATGGGAAAAAGGTTGTTTGACTGTGCCCTTACACCAAGCAATACATTTGTTTGTTCAGTAAGATTAAAAGTACACGAGTGAATTATATGCATGGGCAATATTTAACAGAAATGGAAGATAAGGTCACACAGTTTAAGAAATTCTGAACTTGTTTTCAAAGGCAAGGAACATAATAATAGTTACAAAATAATAAGTTTATTAGAGGAGACTAAATTTTTAAGGTGTGATGCGACACACAGTTCAAAACTAAGGCTGTACAAAATGCACATGAAGTAAGTGAAAGCTGTGCTCCGCTTAATATTAGGTAACAAGTTATGTTACAATTTTATATATGTATTTTGCTTGTTAAAGATTCACTTTGAATAAGAACCATTCTTAATTTTGGATGCAAAGTTTTGTAGATTAGTAGGATTAGTCAATATATAATTGTGATCTCAATAGTGATCCAAATTATTGTTAGTGTATTTTGCACCATAATTCAGGTGTTTTTGCTGCATGTGTGTTTGGGTCTTCAAAGCTGCATGTGTCTTCTTTTTCAAAGGTTGTTTGTGATGAAAATGGCTCCAAAGGCTACGGCTTTGTGCATTTTGAGACTCAGGAGGCAGCTGAACGAGCCATTGAGAAAATGAATGGCATGTTGCTCAATGACCGAAAAGTGTAAGTCCATATTTCAGGTTGTTTTGAACTGTTTTTGCATCTACTAATGTGTGAAATTTAAAAAAAAAAATCTTTGTTGTATTAATATTGCCTTTGGTTTGATTGAATTTTGAAGGTTGCTACAATGTTAGCTAATACTTAAAGCAAGCTTGATGAAACTGAAGTAGCTCATCCAGTTTACTTAACATACACAGTTGGCACACTTGTGAGGAGCAAAACCCTTTAATTCCTGTAAAAAATGTGTAATTAAATATTGAAATATGTGTATATCATTGCAGATTCGTGGGTCGCTTCAAATCTCGCAAAGAGCGCGAGGCTGAACTGGGTGCACGAGCCAAGGAGTTCACAAATGTCTATGTGAAAAACTTTGGTGAAGACATGGATGATGAGAAACTGAGGGAACTCTTCAATAAATATGGTCAGTCAGTGTGTTTTTTCAAATAGCTCCTTTGCTTAATTCCTAATTAAAGTCTTTTCTTGTTCATTCATATACAGTTATTTGATCCCCTGCAGTAAAACTTTATGGGGCATAATATTAGAGGTAAAATAACAGTTTGGAGAAAGGAAAAAGCCCCTTGCCAATAAACTTCTTTAACACATAGTCACTTAATTTTTATCTCTCTGTTTAGGAAACGCCATGAGTATCCGGGTCATGACAGATGACAACGGGAAGTCTCGAGGCTTCGGGTTTGTCAGCTTTGAGAGGCACGAAGATGCTCAAAAGGTAAAGCTGTGCCAGTATTTCTGCCAGTAACTCTCTGCTGGCTTCCTGGAAATGTTAACCGTTTCTTGATTCCCCAAAGTTAAACCTGGAATGAGGAACTTTCTTTTTTGGCAGCAAGAGTAATTACACAAACACTATTGACATGCTTATGATACCACAGGCCCCGCCTTACTCCTGGCTGCTGTAGTCTACTCCCTGCATCCTGTACCTCTTAGCTCTGGCAAACCACTCTTTGCTGGTTGATTTAAACACATTACTACTGATGCCTGCATGTAAAAGTAGTCACAGACTCTAGATTCAACGAGTTAAGTGTGCTGAACAGAGAGCATAGAGATGCATCTGACAGTGATAAGCTTCATCAGTAAATATTGCGTAAACTCATTTGGAAAGGGCTTGAATGTAAGGGGCGTTCATGTATGTGTTGAAAACCCACACTGATCTAACTGAGTTTTCTTGTTTTCTTCAGGCAGTGGATGAGATGAACGGGAAGGAGTTGAATGGCAAGCTGATCTATGTTGGCCGTGCCCAGAAGAAGGTGGAGCGACAGACGGAGCTCAAGCGCAAATTTGAACAAATGAAACAAGACCGCATGACTCGCTACCAGGTCAGTTTCCACTCTGACTACACACTCCTAAAATAATGCACTAGGGTTTAACAGCTTCCAATCACAAAATTACCTTCAGTCCTCATGCTGGACAAGCATATCGAAAGCCAGCAGCTTTGTCAAATTCAGTGCTTCCTCCTTAATAGGTTGCACTGGCCAAAATGGCTGCAACAGTGACTCTGTAGTTCATGGGCCCCACCTTCCTCCATCATAGATTCTGGGGATAAATATGTACTACAGACAATGACAATAAAATTAGCAACAAAGGGACAGTCCATTGGCAAGAGATCATTTCTGTGTCTCCTGTAAAATAAATGAATAAATAAATAAATGAACATTATTCTTGTCTAACTTTCAGGGTGTCAACTTGTATGTGAAGAACCTTGATGATGGAATAGATGATGAGCGTCTTCGAAAGGAGTTCTCACCCTTCGGCACCATAACTAGTGCCAAGGTAGGTACACAGCTTTGAACTTATCTTGTATAATTAACACAAGGCGTTGAAGCTGCAGCTGTAAAAGCACTGCATTCATTTAACAGTGCCATAACCCTCATTTGAAAAAGTTCGAGAGATGTGTAAAGACTTTTTAAAAAGTGTCCGTGAGCCCATGAAGTAGTGCTTTTTGTATAATCATATTTTAGAAAGTGGTGACCTTCACCTCTTCCTTGCTTGTGAATGATCAAGCCTTTCAGGGATGCCCCTTTCATACCCAGTTAAGGTACCATCACCTGTTACCAATAAACCTGTTTCCATAAAATGTTTCATACAGGTGTTTTGTGAGCATTCCACAACTTCTGCAGTCTTTGGTTTCTCCTGTCCCAACTTGTTAGAAGCATGTCTGTGTTCAAATTCAAAATAAGCGTACATTTATGAAAATCAGTGAAGTTGTCAAGATAAATCATTCATAATATCTTTTGTGCTGCTCTTAATAAAATTGATGTCAAAAAAGCAACAGCAAATTATTACATTTATGTTTATATTATGTATATATGTATATTATGTATGTTTTATATGGCATTCCAGCTTTTTAGGAATCCGGGTTGAAACACTTAATAGGTTTTGAGATTTTTCACGGATCCTTTGACTCTCTCACTCTCAGGTCATGATGGAAGGTGGGCGCAGCAAGGGCTTCGGCTTTGTGTGTTTCTCATCCCCAGAGGAGGCCACCAAAGCAGTTACAGAGATGAATGGACGCATTGTAGCCACCAAGCCATTGTATGTGGCTCTGGCCCAGCGTAAGGAGGAGCGTCAAGCCCACCTGACCAACCAGTACATGCAGCGCATGGCTAGTGTGCGTGCAGTGCCAAACCCAGTCATCAATCCCTACCAGCCGGCCCCACCCTCTGGCTACTTCATGGCAGCCATTCCTCAGGCCCAGAACCGTGCTGCTTACTACCCAGCTGCTGGGCAGATGGCCCAGCTCCGCCCGAGCCCACGCTGGGCCACCCAAGGTGTCCGGCCACAACGTGCGTATCTCACCCCCTTCCTCAAAGTGATAGTTCAGGTTTTTAGGGTTGCAAAAAAAATGCAGCAAGTCACTATGTTTCTGTGTGTTCCCAGACTTCCAGAACATGCCGGGTGCCATGCGTCCCTCAGCACCTCGCCCTCAGACCTTTGGCGCCATGCGACCTGCCTCCCAGGTGCCCCGCATGATGTCCACTCAGCGTGTCGGTCAGTCAACTATACTCAATTAATAGTCTAAATGCAAGTACAGTTCAGCTGTAAGTCTGCTACTTTTGTCTTTGTGTTGATGTCTCTGTCCTCTTGTTGACTCCTTTTACTTCAGCTCAGACCATGGGGCCCCGACCAGCCACTGCAGCTGCTGCTGCTGCAGCAGCTCCTGTGCGTGGAGTCCCTCAGTACAAGTATGCAGCAGGAGTGCGCAACACCCAGCAGCACATGACTGCTCAGCCACAAGTCACAATGCAACAGGTTGGAATCCTCTTTTTTTTTTTTTAAGCCTAACCCACTAACCCACTCGGCCCATCACTTGAGGAAAAGTTCAGTTTGGATGTGCATTAAGAATTGATCTGACTTTCTAATTTCCGGCATCCTTCCCCTCAGCCTGCTGTTCATGTTCAGGGACAGGAGCCTCTGACTGCCTCCATGCTGGCCGCTGCTCCACCACAGGAACAGAAGCAGATGCTGGGTAAGTGTCAGCTCCTCATGACAGTATACAGTGTTGGCTTAACAACACTACCACCCTGGCTCCCACCAGACCCAGTATATACAAGTGCAATATTATATCTGTCCACTGAGAAAATCATATCCAGCCTTGTGTGCTGTATAATATATATAACAGGGTTTCAAATGGTGTTTTCTCAGTTGAATGACCCTTAGTTAATATTGATTTACACGTTCTCACAAATTCTCTGTATCTTTTACTTTTTCAGGTGAACGTCTGTTTCCACTGATCCAGAACATGCACCCAAGTCTGGCAGGAAAGATCACAGGCATGCTGCTGGAGATTGACAACTCAGAGCTGCTCCACATGCTCGAGTCCCCCGAGTCTCTCCGCTCTAAGGTCAGGACTTATAGAGTATTTACATTGACATTGACAAATACCTCACCAGAATTAAATAATAAATAAAAGGTCAGGGAAGCTCAAAGAGACATATCTTTTTAGGATAGTTAATTTTTGGATGTTTTAAAGATTGTCCTACTGTGATGTACTGACATTTAAGCAATTTTCTTTCTAGGTGGACGAGGCAGTGGCTGTGCTTCAGGCCCATCAGGCCAAGGAAGCTGCCCAAAAGACTGTGACAAATACTGCTGGTGTCCCAAGTGTCTGAATCCAAGGTACAACCACTCCTCCGAAGCTGCTTCAACAAGGAGAGCACTGTTTAGCAGATTACTGCTCCTCACGTTGACCTTTCTACTTTCACATTGAACTCACTGTCAGCTAGTATATCAAACTCATTTATAAATCTGTATCACTGACTGTGTTTTTGTTTCATATTCACAGGAGTGGGGAACCTTGAGAAACTAGCTTCACCGACAGAGAAAGAATTTAACAGTGAAAAAGTTGAAAATTCCATAAAACAAAGTAAAAAGAAGTCAAATAATATATTTAAAAAAAAACAACAACAATGGAAACAAGTCTCCAGTCAGGCCTGCAGTGAACAGAAAAAGCAGCCCTGATTTGCAGAGTTAAAAAGAGAAAAATGTAACAAAAAAAAGAGAAAAAGTTAAAACAGAAAAGGATAAGTTCGTGAGGGGTTTTAGCGGAGAATTCTGTGACAAAATAAGATTGAAATCATTCCTTTTTCTGCCATTTTATTCCTTTTAGATGTTTGAATGTTTGGGCTTTAAAGGCCTGTTATTGTGAAATTTCCCTTGACCTTTGCTTGCTTGAATAAAACTTAATAAAAATAATAAGTATGTGTTCATTGTCGACTATTTTTGAAATTACACATAATCAGAATAAGCAGTTCTTATCTCATGCCCACTTGTGGCCCAAAAATGAAAATGACAATGTGAAGTTATGTTTCAAGTTTTATTTGTGCTTTTGGACAAAGATGATAGTGTCTCGATGTCATTTACTGAAATACATCTTAGGCTGTTGTACTTCAGCCTGCACTTTTAAGGCAAACCAACGAATGAAAGTGGTTGCATTCACTCAGTCCATGACAGAGAAGATGACGAAATCAAGGCACATTTGCATCTTTTGGAAAGACTCTTGGTTTAGTTGGTAATGGATGCGGCCTGTTCCTTCAGGATCTTCACAACGCCCTCCAACTGCCTCTGGAAGTTTTCAAACATGGGCTGGAACTGAGTCTGCATGTTATCGGCCATTGGCTTGAGCTGACTCTCGAGGTTGGTGACAACACTCTTCAGGTGCTCCTGAACAGTCCTGTGGGTTAAAACATGAAGAAAAAGCATGGGAGAGTGAAGATTACACCAATTTGACTTACTCTGAATAGTCTCGTATTTGTAAAATTTGTCATGGGCTTCTGAAATTACAGTAGCATTTCAATTTCTTGCCAGATAGATGTACAAGTAGTATTTAGTGGGATAGATGTTAACATTTCCTTTAATATTTTTTTATTTTCTTACATTTTCTAACCCCCATTTCTTTAAAGGTGAGAAACTAACTTAGCTTTCACTATCAAAGGAAAAACATCAATTCAGTGAATTAATGTAATGAAAAAAAAAACCAGGAAAAGTACTTAAAATACAAAATGTACAACCTCTGTGCCTATTATACTACATAATTGTTTATTGTATGGATGCATCAATGTGTTGGTTACTGTTGTAGCTGGTTGACATGGAGCTAAATTTAAAAGCGAGTATGTAAAATTAAAAGTAGCGGTTACAACTCTTTAATAGATATCCTCATGAGTCACGTCTAAACCTTGACTTTTGTTTGCTGTACTCACTGAGCATGGTTCTGCACGTCCTCGCGGCGGAGAAGCTCAGTCACTTGCTCAGTCATGGTGTTCCTTGCTTCCTGAAACATCTGGCTGAGCCTTTCAAAATCAGGAAGTTCTTGAGCAAGGCTTCCTGTAAGTTTCCAAAGACAAAAAAAAAAAAAAAAAGCCATTGAGTTAAAAAACTTTTAACCAAGAAATGTTAAATTTTTTGAACTGTTAAAGTCATTGTGAGAAGATAATTCTGCACCTTGTGCCAGAGCGATGGCGATGACGGCTGCAATGAGGGTGAACTTCATGGCTGCTGGCTGATGAAGACCTACAAAACATGAACATTATTTAGTTATTCCAATAAAACAACCTGTTAGTCCTTGGATGAGGCAACTAGAAAATCCTGTTGCTTAATCAGATGACTCAGTGAGATAAGTTGTTCTAGGAATCCCTGCATGACTTTTGTCACAAGGTAATGAACAAATATTTTATAATCACAGTGTGTTTGTCCAAACCTCCTTCTCGTAAACTTTATCTGGCTTATCAGAGACATCATGACAACAACTGAAGCAAAAAGCAAATAAGTGAACCTTGAGTTTGAAATAATCGATGACAAATATGTGTCCAAAGGTCAGGAATTTACCTTGAGGTTCAAACAGGTGTTTTTTATTGCTTTTTATTCGCAAGCAGAAAAGCTAACTTTGTTTAATAACTGCTAATCATTTTTTTTAATACTAATAATTCTCTTATGAACCAAGAGTAGGATATTTTATTATTTGTTAAGATGTGACTTCTATTAAACTGGAGTGTCTCCACACTAAAACTACTTCTACTGCTGTAGATTCACAGTGTTCTAGTCGACATTTTTAAAAGTTTTTGTTTCTAATCATTACAGACCTGAATCGATAAATTTGAGTGTATACGAACATACAAATATGCCTTTCCCGTCATGCTGGTTATATTTTTGCTTTTTCCTTTACAACCTCTGATGATGATGATGATGATGAAGAAACAAAAACTAATAATTAAATTGAAAAATACATTTTTTGTTAACAAAGTGCAAAAAATATGTTTTAATTCTACTTGGGATTATGGCACAAGTAAATACTGAGGTTAAATTTAAAAAAAAAATCTTTAAAAATCCACCACACAGCTCTTTTTTTTCAGTGTTTTCCTTAAAAATTGGTTTAAATGTATTCTTCCTTTGTCCACACTTCTCTCAAGGCAACATTATTTAAAAAAAAACAAAACAAAAAAAAAGCTCAAGTTTCAATCTTAAAATTTGAAACTATCAGTAATTTTACATTCAAGAAGAAATTTGTCCTATGTGTAGTTTTGGAATAAAAGAAAAATAAGATAGGTAGAGTTTGACTTACCTGTTCGACAGGAGAATCTGGACCAGATGGTGCCGTCCTGTAGGACACTCACACTTCTTATAGCCCAGCCTGGTGATGCAGCCCTGTCCTGATGCGAATCTGATTGGACAAGATAAAAAGACTGAACATTATTGGATGTTGGTGCCAGTAAGGGGCTCACAGTGCTGACACTTGCTGCTCAGTGTGCCACCTGGACAAACTAAGCCAAAGTCCAACAGTGTCTGTGCTGACTGGCCAACATTAGTGTGCATCTTATCATATTGATAAAATAACACACTTAATCACTGTTAACAGCATCACCATGACAGTGATGTCATGTTTGGAAAAACTATTGATATTGCTGCTGTCAGCAATACAAAATCTGATAACCGACAAGATAACTGATTTTGGATTGTAGCAATGTAGTTGAAGAGTATATAATCATTATACTTTAATGACATTTTTAATTGTTTAATATCACTTTTCTGTTATGAAACACTCTAGAACTGTTACTTAAAGTGCCCTATAAACTTAATGTAGTTAATAGTAGATGTCACAGTGATGAGATTTGATTGACTGATTGATGTGATCTGTTGCGTTTTTGTATATAGGTGTATCTAGATGTCACACACCAGGCTGCAAATGCTGTGGTGTGTGGCCCTGATCCATGCTTTGTACCAGTCCAAAGGAAAAGAAAAAATTTCTTAAAAAAAAAAAAATTCTTAGTTTGACCATAAAATGTAAGTTTATCATAAGACACGAGCAGTATTTAAACACACATAAAAGACTTCTTTTCTTTAAAAAAAAAATCATTATTTGTTGTTAGTTATATCACTTGCGTAGCTCTGTGGATTGTAATATGTCCGTCTGTCTGTCTGTCTGCAGGCTGCAGCTTAAGTCCTTCCAGCCAAGTCCTGCCCCTCAGCAACCATCTTGTCAAAGCCCACAAGCAGATACTGCATCTTACAAGACCAGGTCTCTACCAAATTGAACAAAGAGAGAGCCACAGCTTTAGTTTTAACTGTCACCAGGGCATAAAAACTGATTATATAGGCTAGCCAGTCAAATCCGGAATGAAATTGTATAGAAAGTTTGGTGATTTTGCCCAAAAATTCAATTCAGAGTGCCAACACAATTGGCTGGATATTTTTCCAAATACGGTGGCTGTAAAGCAGATGATTGGCTCTTTAGGGGAAAGGGCAGAATATGCTTCATCCAACCATCATTTCAAACGGTTTGGACATTTCTTATTACAATGCTTTAACTGGTTTGTCTCCTCTCTTATAATGTCTTTGCCGCCATGAATTGGCATGACATTTTGTACAAACATTTAAGGTTCCCAAAGGATGACAGGAAATTGCTTTGGTGACCTCCTTAATTTTCATTTGTGATTTGCGAACTTGTTGACTTCTCATGACTTCAGTGTTTTTTGTTCTTGATTAGTAATTTTTGCACTCTAACACATAAATGTGGTAAACTGCTGAACATCAGCGTATTTTGCTTGTCATTGTGAGCATGTTAGCGTTTAGTTCAGGGAGACCAGCCAGGCAGAGCTGCAAAAAAAATTCTTTTGATTTTCAAGATTTATTTGCCTAAACCTTTAGATAGAGATATAGATACAAAAATTACAGGATTACAAACCATTTTCAACAGAGAAAACAAGAGTTTATAAAACAAAATGAGCAAAATGATATATCTCAGTCAGCTGTTTCTTTGAAAAGATGCCTTTTGTGACCCTTGGCCATGTGGATATAAACCTTCTACCTTTGGTTTGTATCCAACAGGTTGTTATTACTACCAGTCTATCTTTATGGTCGTTGTAAAGTAATTAATTCCCAACCTCGCTCCACCTTGGTCAGCAGTAAACACTCAGAGACGACGGGAAATGGGAAAATCAGGGAAAATATGTGAGCAGCGGACATAAACAACACAAGCTGTTTAATGCAACTTGAACAACAATCCTGTGAGCCCCAGTTCATCAAGTGGGAAAGCCCTGCGCTGGAGTTAACAGTCAGATTTTGACTATAAAACTAAAATCAAGACCAGATGCAGGATTGTTTTCAACCAGCGATAATTCTCTCCGTCCTGAGTCTGTGCACCATTTGACTCCCTGCTGGAAACAGTTTCGGCTGTTTACGCCTCTAAAAATGAAAAAAAAAAAAAAAAAGGGGCTCCACGAACATGGAACCATCTTCGCTGTGGTATGCGTGGCATGCAAAGTGACATAAATCTGAACTTGCTGCTGAATATGTTGTAGCAGAAGGAGTTTTTGATACAATAAAATGACAAAATGTAAATATTATTAGCAAAATGTACTTATTGTTAGTTATATAAGGCTATATATTATGATAATATAAACTGTAACTACTGAGTTGCCATAATATATAACATTTGTCTCCTAAAAATTACATTAATAGATATTTAGCGGAAAAAAACACTGGAAAAATTCTACTCACAATCTTTACTAAAGTAAAAAAAAGGCTTCATGGCAAGTTCAAGTTCAGTTTTCAAAGTATTATGAGCAAAGTGTACTTTCCGTGTCAAAAGCAAAAGGATCCTTTCTGCAAAAATACTGATGTATTATTGTGTATTAAATAATTACATTGTCACTCATATATCAGTGAGTAAGCAGACTGTTTAACTACTTTAGTGGTTCCCAACCAGGGAGTTGGGTCCCATTCAGTAAGACCTTCTAGATAAATCTGTGGGATAATAAGATGATTAATAGTGTAAAGAAGAAAATACAAGGTTACGCGGAAAAAAATTCATATTCACTTTTTGGATTTTTATAGATTGTTTGCTTTTTTTGTGTAGTATTGGGCAAATACCCCTTTTTTGGCTTTGAACAAGCATTTAATCAAAACCATCTGAGAAGTTTATATGGAAAATGTGTTTTTGGTTGACCTGCTAACAATACTTTGACGTGTGAATCTATATTATTGCACTGAATATATTGAATATATTGAATTATGTGCTTTTTATGAAAAATATTATTCTGAAAAAAAAATTATAGGTAAAGTTCATGTTTTAAGTTTCGAAAAATCAAGAATCTCAAGTAAAGAACCCTAAAAATTATTCTTCCATTAGAAAATGTGTACTTGGCATTTTTTCACCATAGCGTTGTCAACGCAGACATTTATCTGTTCAGCTTTCTGTGATATTCAAACAAAGTTCAGGGCTGCTTTATGTTGTGGCAAAAGTCATCTGATCAGCAAAGACAGAAGGAAAGGATGACAATATGCATGTAAAGATTTTTGATACATTCAGTATTTTGCTGAGAGAGAGGATCCACCATAGCAACGAAGAGTTTGGCTCACTTTCACTCCGCTTGTGTTGGCACCCATCATGTTTGGCCTATGAGACCCTGAGTAAGTCATTCTGCTGAGCTGCAAACACACAGCAGCTTTGCATTAGCAAACAACTGGAGAATTAAATTAATATCCAAAAGTCACCCTGCTGCATAACTGTGGTTTTTAGCTGATGCAGTGAAAGCAGAGCACGCCCTCCAGTGAGACAAGAACTCATTTACAATCACAGTGATATATGACTGTTGATTTTCCTCTATGTTGTCTGTGTAACATGCTAACAGACCACATTTCAAGTGATAGATTTGAGACATTTTTTCTTGGCTCCTGTTAGACATTCAAGTACCCGCAGTCTACTCAAATTTCTCAAAAAATTGGGGTTTTTTTGCAGGTTCAGCTTGAAAAAAGAGATATATTCAAATGTTCCCTTGTTCCTTCCCTGAACTCATCTGGCTTCATACCAGACCACAGAGAGAATGAAAAATTACACCAGCTCCAGAAAGTCATAAAAAACCATTTAGGCAGCACAAGAGGAGGTCCCATTTCCTCTTCGGCTCTTTGTTCTGCACAAAGTTGGTGGTCCACCGACTCAAAATTAAACCCAGTTACCTCAACCTGTCTTATCTGTTCCATTTATTTAAGGGGAAGATCATCACTTCTTTCACCATCTTGTCAAGTAAACTGTTACTCTGCTTCCAAGTTTTAATCACATGCTTCAGGCTGCAGAGCTGGAGCTGTAAACCCACACTGTGTAGTTATACTGTTGTTGCCAGAGGAGAACAGACGAGGCTCAGATTTCTTGTCTTGATTTTTCTGACTTTCCACTGTTGCCTTCAGGTGCTATAGAAAATGTTGGAAATATCTTATAAGCAGGCACACCTTTAAACAAAGTATACACGACAAAGAAAAAGTGCCCAAATGATTATTTTTAGGGACTTTATTGAGGTATTAAAAATGAGAATAAACTACTAGCAACACAAATTAATGTCTACCTGAGATCTCTGTTGACTGGCTGCAAGCTGTATAAAATTTATAGTATATATATATATTTTTTTTTTTTGGTGAGAGTACATCTTTCAACACCAATAAATGGCTTTCTAATATTTTGCCATCCCACACAAACCATTGAGAACTTTAATTTAATGTAAGTCAATCCAAAGCAACAGCACAAATAAGTATTGGACCTGAAATTACAATAGGGCTGACTGTTCGAGGTAAAGGAATCTATCAGACACCGAAGATACCGATGTGCCTGATAAAATAGTAAATCAGTTCATAGGTCAAGAGTAAGGACGCTTTGTTTGTTGTACAAAAAAACATTTCTACATAAGTAACAAAAATGATCAAATTTGTCTTAAGTGTTTTATCATATTTACAGCATATGACCATTCAAGACGAAATTTGAGTATGCAAAAACTCCACACAACATGCTTGAAATGGAAAGGACAAATGGACAAATATTCAAGAAGGGGTCACTTCTGTTGGATGGGCAGACAACAACTGTCACATAAACAGTATGTAACAATAGCAAAACAGCAATACAACATGAGAACAGAATGAAATTCAGAGAAAACGTTGTGGATTAAACAAACTGCAACACATGTCACAATTAACACATCTTTTTTTGTTGAAGGACATATTATTATAATGACACAGCCACTGTTACAATAATTACAAATGAAACGAAAAAGCAGGTAATAGTTAAAAAAAAAATCAGCACTCAAACAATAATCACATTACATGCAAACAACAAAGCGCATAGTTATTTAGACAACAACAACAACAACAACAACAACGAAAATAATCCTACATCTATTATATGCGATGTTGTGAATGACAGATAACCCCAAAATCTGGTCGTCTGTGGCTACACATACAGAAAAAAATACGAGCGTGACGTCAGAAGTTGTGGATTACGGGGGGTCATTGAACGCATCCTTTGACTGACAAACCCGCAGCCTAATCCAGAGAGTGAGGATGCATAGCAGCGCTGGTATGTGTCGAATGAACATCGGCTAAGTACTTCTTTCGGCTGTGGTTGACAAAAACTAGCAAACACTTTGTTCGGTCAGCCTTTACAGGTCACATCTGTACCTGAAACTGTCGGGTTTAACGGTTTAAATTTCGTAAAGACCGGGACTTCGCAGACGTTACGTTGGGACAATGGAATCTAACGTTATCCCGGACAGTATCCGCCCTCAGAGGCTACAGCCAGGGATTGGATTCGGTTCTGGACCAACCGGGACCCTCCGCTCCTCTCTCCGGCCCGGGGTTACGGTTCCAATCGCACCACTTTTGCCCTCTCCGGCCTCTCTGGCGGCTTCCTCCGGGCCTCCTCCTCCGCCGCCCCCGCTGCAGCTCCACAGCCTGTACGGCGGTGTCGTAGCGGGGCTGGGGCCGGGGGCTACCGGTCACTGTAACCCGGGGAACCCGGCGGTGCTGAAGGAGGCAGTGGAGGCTGTGGTCCGCAGCTTCGCCAAACACACACAGGGTTACGGCAGAGGTAACGTCCAGCGGTGACAATACTCTGTTTAGTGTGAAGATAATGATATTGATGTGTCATATTGTTCAGTTTATACTTGGGGAGTTTTCAAGTGCATAAAGCGACTTTTAGCTGCGCCATTTGTTTGAGTGGATTAGCAACAGGAAAAACACATGCTACATTCCTCAAATATTCATGTTTTACACAATGTCACACTCACTTTATACTGTTTTACTCTGTGCTGTGGTCATCATCACCTGATGCAATGTCACCATAATGTTTCCTCATTGGATTTAAAGAAATCCTTTGATATTTACACAGCTATAGTAAGCTTGGACTCAGTCACTTCATTATAGGATTAACTATTACCACAGCCCTGATGGATTACATGTTCATACAATGAGCTATTATACCTATAAATTAGTCACATAAATTTAGTCTTGTTTTGCATTGGACACTGTACAATCCTGGCCCCATAATGTAAACTATAAAATATGAATAACGTTAAATAATAAAGCAAAGACAGGTGTTTTAGACACTGTCAGCTGCAAAAGTGTTTATGCTTACAATCATGCACTTTTTTTTAATTGTTAAAAATATCCATCTATTTACAGAGGCATCTTTTTGGAGGAGCCAAAAATATATTATCATCCAGACCATATCTTGCAGTAATTGGTTCCAGATGGGTATCAACCTTTTGTTGAAAATAATGTGACTGCCAAAATGATTTATTGGTTCATAAAAGCATAATTTATTTTTGTTTACATTTATTGCTACTTCCCGCTTAATAATCCTCTGGTTGTAAGAGTTTCCACTCCTTCTTTATCTTGTAATTTATCGCTACAGCACACAGACAAGATCTATGCTATGCTTAAAACCAACATTAAACCAAAAAGCTGTGTTGGCATTTGGAGCCATTGATGTTTGGAGCTAATACAAGTGTTCCTGTTTCAGTGCTAATAGGATTTATTTCCAAAAGATTGTCCTTCTGTGCTCTGACTAATGCCTCTTCCCTCCTCTATCCCATTTAGGCTTCTTAACACTGTCAATACTGGCAGCCCTATAAAGACTGTTTTATCAGGGCTATATTTTTTGCTTTATTGTTGCTCTAATTTTGTGATTTACTAGTGTTTGAGGAAAATTAGCACATTTTTACCTAAAACATGTGTTATATTTTGTTAGTTGGCAGTAATTATTTCTCTAACTGAATTTTCCCCGCTGAATGTGTTACTGAATGCTTTTTCCCTGTGTTTTTGTTATAATCATGACATTACCTGGGAATTAAAATGAATTAATTTACAACAGAAACACTGTTAAGAGTCTTAGGACAAAGTCAAGTAAATCTGTCTGTAATCATCTCTTTCTTTAGTTTTCTATTTTTGCCTTTCCTCTGACACATTTATCAGATATACTGATTTATGCTATGCAGCTGCTGCTCAATGTGGATTTGAGTCTTGGACAGCACCATTGTCATGTTACCCCCCACTCTCTCCTAATATTTCCTGTTTCTGTCTGTTTTATCTTTCAGGACATACTGCAGAACTGATAAAAACAGACCTTAATGCATTACCTTATCATTGCCCTGAACACTAGATGCACAGAAATAACTTTGTCTCTGATTCAGGGAAACTAATCCACTTTTCTGTAACAGTCAGTACATTTTCAGTACATAAACTTGACATAGCTTGTTGTGCATTTAGCCTAAGTTATATGTAGAAGCTTGGAGATAATGTGCCGCAATGTTTTCAACACAGTGGATTCATGTTGTTACATGAAATTAATGTCACAGAGAGCAACACTGCTGTTTGCATTAGCACATACATTTTTATTACTTCATAATTATAATTAATTATGGTGAGCGTTTTCTCACACAGACAGAGCAGTAAAACTTATTTGGATTGCAGTTTAGAGATTTATGTCTGATGTCAGAATACATCTCAGCTCATTCACAGAGGACTAAATCGTTCTGATCGAGCTCTAGGCACTGTAGGAGAGCGAGAATCAGGCTGCCTGTGTTCAAACAGTGAGAGCTCAGCAGGAAAGAGCTGAGAGGTTACGAAAGTTAAAGAGCCCTTGGTAATGTTGGCTGTGCTCACATCTCTCCACAGGAACCAAAACCAAATAATCATTTCTGACTCAGCTGCAAATTGTACTGCTTTTTCTTTGTTGTTGTTTCCCTTTGAAGGGCAGGAGAGTAACTTTTTCACATGGGCACAGAAAATGTATAGCTGACGGTGTGTCTCTTTAAGCAGCCTCTCTGAGGTGATGCAGAGTTTCCTTTTAAGCAGCCACCTAAATGTTTTCAGGAAAAGCCTCTGGCATCCTTGGGACGACCTTACCCCCACCCTTTCCATCTTTGTGTTTAGAGAGGACGTCACAGAGCACAGCCAAGAACTAATGGCTCCTGAAATGCAGAGTAATTTCTAAAAAAAGCATTGAGATCTTCTTTCTACCAGGATATTTTTATGTAAAAAAGTGTAAATGATACAAGACGATGTTGATATATCACAATTTGATGAGGCTTCTTTTAATTTGTGCACTCCAGTCAACGTGGTGGAAGCTTTACAGGAGTTTTGGCAGATGAAGTTGACCAGAGGGGCCGACCTGCGTAACGGAGCTCTTGTTGTTTATGAAATGGTCCCCTCCAACAGCCCTCCATATGTCTGCTACGTTAGCCTTCCGGGTGGAAGCTGCTTTGGAAGTTTTCAGGTACATGCATGTGTATCTGCAGTTTCTTGGCATGGTTGTTTTAATATCATCAGAGAAATTTGATTTTTTTTAAAAAGTGTTAATTGTACATCAATGAAGATGCTATATATTTAAGGAACTTCTTTATACTGTACGATTAATGTAAAAAAAAAAAAAGTCATCACTGAAGTGCTTTGAAACAAACTTACAAATTCCAACGTGCTTGTAACCACAACATACCAAGTATGGATACAAACTTGAGACCACAAGACAGTAAATTATGGTGTGTGTTGACTTTTGCTAGAGTTACTCCATATGATCACTGGCTGTCTGCAGCTTTTTGTCTGTGTGTGTGTATTTCTGATTGTATCTGCCTGCTAATGCATGCTCTCTTCATTGTTTGACAGTTCTGTCCCACCAAGGCTGAGGCAAGACGCAGTGCTGCCAAGATCGCCCTGATGAACTCTGTTTTCAATGAACATCCCTCTCGTCGAATCACAGATGACTTCATTGAGAAGAGCGTCAGTGAGGCTCTGGCCTCCTTCAATGTAAGTTATGTATACTAAAAAATATAGGAGGTTATTTTATTAAGTTTTGGAGTCGCAGTTTTTCTTAAGTATATAACCAAGCCTAATAAAAATGGGGACAGAAAGAGACACATGAGATGTATATGCAAGTACCTGTATGCACAATGTATGTCAATAATTAATGTGTATATAATTTTATTACAAGCCACAAGCTCAAATCTTGTTAAATGTATCCCAAAAGTTCAGCATTTGTTAAGCTGTTGTTTGGGCCAACGCAGCTTGCTGACACTTACCAGCTGTTGCTGTTTACAGGGAAACAGAGAAGAGGCTGACAATCCCAACACAGGAATTGGAGCATTTCGCTTCATGCTTGAGTCCAACAAAGGAAAATCCATGCTTGAGTTTCAGGTGCGTAAACATCTGTGTTCTGTTAAGTTGTATTTTATGCTACTCAGAAGCACCAGGATAGTGTGAAAATAACACTGGCAAGGAATTTAGAAAGCCTTGATCCTTTTTTTTTCTAATTGTAAACTGGAAGTCTGAAGGAAGCACGCACCATTTGCAATATTTAATTGCTACAAAATGAGTGTTTTAAAGGGAGTTTGATGCCTTATTGCTGCTGGCTTGGCTGCTTATGTATTTCAGGAGCTGATGACAGTTTTCCAGCTGCTCCACTGGAACGGGAGTCTCAAAGCCATGAGAGAACGACAGTGTTCCCGACAGGTACGGACATTCATCTCACAGATGGGTTTACTTAGCTGAGTACAGAAGTTGTTTTTCAACACTTTTCATCAACTTTCCTAAAAAAAAACTAAGTCAAATTTTGTCCTGCATGATCCAGACAGATTAAACATTTCTGCTTTTTACCACAACTGGAAGCATTGCAAGAAGATCGTTTTAGAGGAAAGTTCGCACACAGGCTGGTATCAGCAGATATTGAGTTCTGATTCGAGACCTGCAATTTCTCTTTTACCACATTTGGAGGTGGTATACACTGCTTGGACTTCAGTGGGGTTAGTGGAATGGAGGGTTACATGAGAAAAAGATTGTTGTGGTGTTTAAAACTGAATTGGAACACTGTTGCAAGGAAATTGCTCTGATTGTGGAAACATTGAATTTTAAAACTTCACCGATGGGTTTATTTTGTCTGACAGATACCCGATCTTCATAATATTGATGTATAACTGATTCAAATTGGAAAAATGATGCTTCTAAAGAATTTCTCCAGTCATGGCCAAACATTTACTGAAGACCTAAAAGAACTTGAGTTGGTAAGACCACATAGCTTAGCCTAACTTTCCCCCTTTGATATTACTCGACATATTTAATTTGCAGGAAGTGCTGGCTCACTATTCCCACCGGGCTCTGGATGACGACATGCGCACCCAGATGGCTGCCGACTGGGTGAACCGAGAACAGAGTGTAGCAGGCACCATCGCGCAGGAGTTGGCATCAACAGAACGAGAGCTGGAGGACGCCAGGCTGGCGGGCAGAGAACTGCGTTTTTACAAAGAGAAGAAAGACATCCTGATGTTAGCTGTGGGCCAACTGAGTGCAGCCAACACTGCCACCCTGCCCTCACACTAAACCTGCCGTCCATAGTGGGAAACATGCCTTCACACGCTGTAGGATCCCTGGTAACAGTTATGATCACTTCATAGGTATAACAGTGACATTGTCTGAACTTCAAGTGTTTTGTATTCAGTGTTTTGTCATGAGGACCAGTCAAATCAGGCCTTGATTTACAGTATGCACATTCATCTATAAAAAACGACCACTTGCCGCTATAGCCGTTACCTCTTTGTGCCTAGTGATAACAGGATAACAGTGCTTTTTCTATAAACTACCTGTAAATGTGCTTGGTATACCAGCTGATTGAGTTGTACATGTTTTTTCATAACTTCATACTGTGTCTATTCAAAGTAGACCCGCAGAAACAAAGCCTGGGTTTCATCAGTGAATGTATGGGACATAAGTTAATATGGCTCATCAGACCAAACACATTGGTTCAAGTTGTGGTTCATTAAGACATGTATTCTATCATTTTTGGGTGTGTTTACTTGCATAAAGTATTATGAACTCTGGCAAGTGAAGATAGTAAAATGTAGGGGTCTTAAAACCTTGATGGGAAGTACCCTGTGTCCATTAATAAAATATCACCACAAAAAACAGCAGGGGGATAAAAGATCCCTTCCAAAAGGGGTAGTCAAGCTTGTCCTGCCTGTGTTAATGAGAATATAGTGTAAATATGTGGAAGTTGCATCCAAGAATTTAAGTAAGCATTGGAACTTACTTATTGGCTCATGCAATAATTTGAGGGTACTTTGCAAAAAAATCAGCAGGTGACTGATTGCTCTGACAGCAACTCAGGTTTTTGACAAATCAGAAAGTGAACCGTCACTATTTTTTCTTTTTTGTTTGTTTGTTTGTGAGGTCTTTTAACAACTATTTTAGTGTTCTTCGTATGCCTGGTGACTATGACACCAGCTGAATGTATATTTTTTGTGTGCTATCAACTAAAGGATCTGTTGAACATTTAGACTATTGAATTACTCCAATGATACAGATTGTGTTGGTCATGTGCTCCATTTAGCAGAAACAGCAAACAGCCTCAGTGAGGGTCAAGGTAAAATGTCAAGGCTGAAAAAATAAGTTGAAGGTTTTAACTAGCTGATTCATTGTGTGAGTCACTGCAGTCAGCACAAAAACAGTTCCAGCTTTTTGTGGTTTATTTTTTTATGACGTCCTGGAAGGAAAATTTGTTTGCTTGTTAGCATTGCTCAAGTATGTACATTGCTAAAAACAAAGTATATAACTCGCACTTATCACCTTTTCAAATACTTTTAAGTTGAAGGACCTGATTTTGTTTATTCTGTAAACATGATATCTGTATTTACTATCTGATATGTATTGAATACATTGTTAAGACAGAGGTTTTATTGGTGAGTAGCCTTTTAAAGACCCCATGTCATGAAAGTGAGAGTTTAAGTAATAATGTGTGGCTCTCTGTTTGGAAGGAAATGCGGGCAGTGAGTTAACCAAGTTAAACAGCAGAGGGGCTCATTTCCTGCTGAATGCTGGTTAAATTTCAGCAGAAACTGATTACACAAAGTTTAAAGAAGCAACTAAGAGAGAAAAAAAAAGTAGAGATGGAGCGTGATTAAAGCCAGGATCAGTTTTTATCATTATATTGCTCATATTAATGTGCCTTTATGAAAATTTGCAACATGCAATAGTTTGACATGTAAAATACTCTAAAAGTTTTGTTACAACTTAATGAGGTCTTTAAAAGATGTTCTACTCTCCTTTATGGTATTTTTGTCATTTAATGCAAAGGTAAAATGTTAAATTACATGCTATGATGCTGTTACAGTACCTTAAAGAAACAGCTTGACATCTTGGGAAGTTTGCTTTCTGGTAGAGACTTAGGTGAGAGAATCTTTTCATTAAATATAAATGTTACAGCTAGTCAGTTAGATTAGCCTCGCATAATGACAGGAAACAGCTAGCCTGACTGTCTAATAGTCTTTCTTCCAGCAAATGCAAAGCTCAACAGTTAATATAGTATATCGCATTTGTTTATATGTCCAAAAGTCAGTGTTTTAAGAGCAACAGTTCACCTTTTTACAGTTGCTTTTTGGGTTGTCTGCTGGCAACTTGTAACCCATTGCTCATAGTATTTTAATATTTACATACAGTCATGAAGGTTGTACCAAACATTTCATCTAACTCTCTGCCAGAATATTTCCCATAATTATGAACTATTCCTCAAATATGTTACATGACATTAGATTGTGAAGGATTATTGAATCTTACTATATTTGGTATACATTTATAATCATGATATTTTGTTTGTTTGATACTCAGCTTGCAAAGTATGTGTTTGCGGCACAAGTATGAAAATCTTTCTGTGTAATTTTGTCTTCTCTGCTAAGACCTGCCAGTGCTCTTCAGTAAACACTGAAATGTTAATTGGACCTTTGAGCTGTTACAGTAAACACTTTGACCTCACAGTTCTGCAGCTCTTACACTTTCCCTCCCACATTTTTTTGCTACATCTCCAAGAATCGCCCAGATATGCAGATATGTTTTCTGATTTACATCGTCCATGAGCCAATACTAAGTTCAACTCAAAAGCAAACTGTACCAGTGCACTCATTTTACAACTGAAAACTGAAATGTAATTGAGAAAAACTCAACAACTATGTGAATGGGCTGGCTACAGGACTGATGCTAAGGTCTTGGATTGTATATTTTTACCTTTCTCTTTTTAAGATGACTATTTTGTGTGGGATTTTTGAACACAAGCCATTAATATCAGAACTCTCTTCTTTCAAATGCCTTCAACTATTGTTTTTGTTCATTGTCAATGAAGTTTCTTTTCTATATTTTTTGCAATCCATTTTTTAAAAAAGACATTGGCTTTCCTCTTTTGGCTTTGATGCATGATGTGTTGATTAAATTTTGTTTTAATGTGTTTCTTCTATACAGTACTGTTTTATAAAAGTGTTTCTCAAGGCCCTTATTGTATGTATTTTCTATGAGCATTTTGTATTCTGTGTTTATACTCTTGTAGATTTTTATTATGTAATAAATTGGCTAATGCAAATGTTAATTAATTTGTCTTGGTACTTATTTTACTGCTTAGAACATGAGTAAATAACTGAGTATTAATAACTTTACAACAAAAATATGGATAATCATTTGTAATGGTACAATTCTACAAGTACAATTTGCGCTAATGAAAAAAGGGCTTGCGATAAGCATTTTAGAATAAAACAGACACTATGAATGTACTGAAAAGGTTCAAAGATTGCATGCTCCAAACCTGTGTCTTAATGCAGGTAACTCATATTAATATAATTTATAAATAAATATATTATTTATATTTATATATAATTAAGATATTATATTATTATTATTTTTATATTATTTATTATATACTATATTTTATTATTATTATTATTATTATTATTATATTATATCTGATTATAATTAAGAGAAACAGTTCTTCAAAAAAAAAGATTACTTTATTTTATTTTATTAATATTATTTTTATTTATTTTACTTCCGCCTCCGGCACACAGACAGGAAGAGGCGGGGCCTCAATGAGGGACGCTCGCTGTGCGTTGTTCATTCAACATGGCAGCGGGACCAATTTCAGAAAGAAACCAAGGTAAATGCATCATTTTAAGAATTTTTCAGTTTTTAAACCATTAATGAATATACGAATGGGTTATATCACGTCTTCTTGTATTTATAAGCGTCACTTGCCTACAGGTTGCTTATCGTTTGAGGTAAACAAACGAACGATCACATGGAGGTGTTCAGTTGTCGTTAGCTTAGCTTGCCGCTGTTTTAGCCATTCAATAAAATAATTCTTTTTCTTTCTTCTCACATTAAAACAAATGTGTAACGTTAATTCTTATTCATTCGAAATGTTGCGGTGTTGTTAGCACATGCAAAGACGTACATTCTGCTTGCTTACAACAAAAGTTAGCCCAGCAAGCTACAATAGAGAGTTAGTTAGCAGAACTCAGCGATCATGTTGACAGAAGATATGATAACTTTTCTTATTGAACTAAAGGTGCTTTTACTCAACATTTGATAAACTAGCGGTGGGTATTGTCTGTAAAGAATGGACCAGTGTTACTATTACAATTATAAAATAGTAACGTGATTAAATTATCTAACAAGTATTGTTTACTTTTATAAAGACCACGTTATCAAATAAGCCAGGCAGCTCTTTTGTTTAGTTCTTTTTAGACTTTTAGAAAATCCTTATTATTTAATTTAAGCTACATCATGTAAAAGTCTTATGGTTACGAATGCATTATTTTGGTTTTGATACTTTACAAAATCGATGTCATGTCATCCAGCTGATACGTCAGTACTGTTTTAACTTATCAAAGAATTTGATCTCTACCAGAGAAGCAAAACGCTACATTTTCAGATAGATTCCTTCATATTTATGAGCTTTTGATGTTTTACTTAAATATTAGCCACTGGAATAAAACTTTCATAATATTTAATAAAATGTGTAACAGTTCTGTTGTAAGTAAAGTCAAGCAGAAAGCATAGCATCTCTGTGTCTTTCTACTTTGACAGAATCTGAATCCACCTAAAATCTGAACATAAATATATTTTCCACATGGTAAAATTTTTCATTCTCATGTATTTTTCCAGATGCCACGGTGTATGTTGGTGGCTTGGATGAGAAAGTGTCAGAGCCGCTATTATGGGAGCTTTTCCTGCAGGCTGGTCCCGTGGTCAACACTCACATGCCTAAAGACAGGGTCACAGGCCAACATCAAGGTGAGTACCATCTAAAATTTCTATAACTGTGTGAAGTTAACATGTCAGTCAGGGGAGAAATATAAATTTTTATATCCTCAAGAATCTCTTTTGCTTAATAACAACCATGTCATTTTTATTCACTTCATTTCAGGTTATGGCTTTGTAGAGTTCCTTAGTGAAGAAGATGCTGACTATGCCATCAAAATAATGAATATGATAAAGCTGTATGGCAAACCAATTCGTGTTAATAAAGCCTCTGCACACAACAAAAACCTGGATGTGGGTGCTAACATCTTCATCGGTAATCTGGACCCAGAGATTGATGAGAAACTGCTCTACGACACATTCAGTGCCTTTGGCGTGATCCTCCAGACACCAAAAATCATGCGAGACCCAGACACCGGCAACTCCAAGGGTTATGCGTTCATTAATTTTGCAAGCTTTGATGCTTCAGATGCCGCCATTGAGGCTATGAATGGGCAGTACCTCTGCAACAGACCTATCACAGTGTCATACGCTTTCAAGAAGGATTCAAAAGGAGAAAGACATGGCTCAGCTGCAGAGCGACTCTTGGCTGCACAAAACCCTCTCTCTCAGGCAGACAGGCCACATCAGCTGTTTGCAGATGCTCCCCCACCACCGACTGCCCCGACGCCAGTCCTAACTGCACTAGGAACTGGAATGCCCATGCCAGGTATGACTAAAAATGTTGTTAGACAGTATAGATGTTAAAACATGTCGTTATAGCTTTTGCAGCCCCCACATCTTATTTATATATTATTCATCACTGTTGCAGTATACTGCACCATCTTCAAACAGTATTTATCAGCAGTTATGGAAGAGTCTCATCAATAATAAATTAATAGAAGATGACTTCTTGTCATTTGCTCTCAAAGCAAATTTTCTTGCTGTTCAGCAGAGATTGTTGTCATAAAGCTCCTTTTTTAGATCTTCTCTTGAGCTTACGATTCTAAAAGCTGTGTTTCATTGGTGTATTGGCCTGTTTCTCTTGTAATGCCCTGTCATATTCCATGAACAGCAGCTGCCTATGATTAAAGGTTATATATAGATTGAGTAGTTGAATGTGGTTAGTGTCATGAGAGGAGATAATAGGTTTCATTACCAGCAGTGGGATGAAGTAGAGTCCTTAAGGAAATTTAAGTGTGCTGCTCTGACTGATGCATCTTTTATCAGAGGACATTAGTAAGATTGATTTGATTTAATCTTCGATGATGGCTGTGACTGCGAGTGAACATTAGGACTGACAAATGAGCCATTTTTATGTGGCACAGAGGAAAAATAAAAAGATATAACCATGGCTAAAATGACAACAATATTTAAGACACTGGCCTGACTTTTTGCACTTGTAGAAAATTAAATCATAACTTGTGTCTGTGCAGGCATGCCACCACCTGGTTTCCCCCCTGTTCCTCCTCCTGGATCAATGCCTCCAGCAATGCCCCCTACAATGCCCATGCCTCCAAATGCAGGGGCACCAGGCCCTCAGGCTGGTGGTGCTGGGCCTCCACCCGGACCACCACCATTCCCTCCCAGCAACATGCATCCAGGTAACAGTTTTGAAGATTGTTTTTACAGTAGTTGAAAAAGCCAGTCAGTACATAAAATGAAAAGAGTCATGTATACCTTCACCTTTAGTGAATACAAAAAAAGGCTTAGCATTTGTGTTCATGTCAGTAACTATTGTTCAGACCTCATTGTTTTACATTGTTAACCATACACGACTGTTGTGATGCAACTTATTCTTTTAGTTTGAATATAGGATGTCATTGATGTTTTTGATTTTTTTTATATAGCAAAAATGAAGATTCTGCACAATATTAGCCTTGTCTCAGCGTACCTAAAGACTCTAATGTTTGTGTTAACACAGGTATGCCTCAGATGCCCATGCCCCCTCCTGCACCTCCTGGAATGGTGCCTCCACCTCCTGCTCCCCCAGGATCAACTCAAGCACGGGCACCGCCACCTCCTGGCATGCCCCCACCCCCACCTATGGGCATGCCACCCAGAGCACCATATGGACCACCTATGGGTAAGCACTGCTGCATCTCCTCGAATATTTGTTGTCCAGTATATCTTCTCAGTGTAAAATACCACCTCTATTATTTAAACAGAAAATACCTCACAAAAATGTTGCTATAGTAACTGATAACCTTTCCTCCACTTATACAAGATAGTTGAAGTCTCTGTGGTATATTCTGTAGTGATGCTGTGAGGATGTGGATGAAGAAGTCTCCGCTGACACTGACTTGATTGTATACAAA
>JAQMCX010000019.1:722083-757647 GCA_029814765.1 Acanthurus leucopareius | reverse complement strand
ACCATATAAGGGCCTAAAATAGGGAATGTGGAACCATGTGAAAAACACCACTTAGAAAAAGTGTGTTCAACTATGTAGAAGTTAACATATATGGGGCAATGGCATAATATACTACATCTCCAAACTAGCTGTTTTTCTCTTAAAGTCTGCTCCCCTGCATGTGATTCTTACTCAGATTGCTCAGATAAGGTTAAGATCTTAATGACATTGTGTCCCTGTTTTCTCTCTCTTAGGTCCCCCGGTGCCTCCGGGTATGAGAGGGCCTCCTCCTATGCCTCCCCCTGGCTACGGTGCTCCTCGTCCTCCTCCTTTTGGCTTCCAGAGAGGACCTCCAATGCCCCCAAGGCCCCCTGGTGTCCCACCACGTGTTCCTATGAGAGCACCAATGCCACCGTAATCCGTCTCGGACAGCTGAAACAAGCTTTCTTTTTTTTTAAACATCTTAAGATTTACTTAAGTTTGTAACAGTGAGAATAATTTAACCACCTGTTGTTTTTTTTTGTTTGTTTTTTTCAACTGTTGTACAGATGAAGTCTTTTGACGAATAAAAATTTTTAGTACAAGTTTTTGTAATGTTTTTTCTTTCTCATTCACACATTTTACAAAGTGCCCCCACTTCTTGAAGTATTGTAAGTTGGTAAAATGTAATGGTCATATGGTAGTTGATGTTAAATTATGAGTTTTACTAAGATTCACAGTGAAAAAACCAAGAGTACATATACAATTTATACACTACAACTAGAACAAGGTGAAAATGAGCCATTTCACATTTTGAGTTCTTTTAATTTTTCAAATGGTTAAGTGAGTGGGATTCAGTGGAATGAAGGGGTGAAGTTGCAAATTGTATACAACAGATTAATTTTTTCCACTCACATTCCCCTTCCAAGCATGCGAGAACTTATGTTGGTTGTTAAACTTGCAAAAATTAAAAACATGCTCTACAAGCAACCAGTGTTTGGTTTATCAGTTCTGGGCCACTGTAAAAACATTGCGGTGCAACATGGTGCAGTGTGAAGATAAGGGAGTGTAGGTTTACAGTAAAAGGCAATGAAAGCACAGTGATTGATTACTTTTGCTACTTTCATCACTGGTTGAAAGGACTCGGTCTGTAACCAAGGTATTTTCTTTTGTCCCAACATAAATGACAGTGTTTGCCCTGAAATAACACAGGTTGCACATTTTTTTTAATTCACAAGTATCCTGATTTCCCCCCCTTGCATGAACGAACAAACCTGCAGATCAGAACAGTGTAATTACCAGTATAACTAGCTCTTTGCCCACACGCTCTACAAAGTCTAAATGGTTATTTCTCATTATAGCATAAGCTTTGAAACCTCCCGAGACCCTCCAGCTGACTGATAATTGGATGGAAGTCCATCTGCTGCGCATTTCACCACTAACACATGTAACAGAGAGAAAAAAACGACACTTCTTTTCCTATTTCCATACATAGATTTTACTTGAATGGCACGAGTGATGACGACATCGCACTGTATGTGAGAAAAGCTCACGTTTCTTCATGGCAGATCTTGATGCAGCGAAAAGAACCGAGAATATATCAAGGGGTTGGCATGGCAACAGGAGTCAAGTGTGCTCGCACGTGTGCGTTTTTCCGTGCACACATCTTGATATTAATGTTTACAGATGTGTACAATCTATTTGTAAAAAGGCAAAAATGCTTTGTGCGCGCATGCGTGCGATGACAAACGTAAATAGTGTGTATTCACTGTGATTCAGTGTTTTTAATAATTTTACGCACAAAGCTATCATAAGCCTAATTGCCTCTATATGGAGAAAAAAATGATAAAGTGCACAAAAAGCGCACCAACCCGTGCAAAACTGCAGGAAAGCGATGGAAATTAGCGCAGTTTTGGATGCAGATATGCGCCAAGCCATCCCAGATACGAAGGCGTTAATGTGCTCGTGCGCTCGTGAGGGTTTTACATGGGGGGAGGGGACCCCTGCACATCACTGAGTGTGTGTGGATGGCGTGGGCTTCTCTCCTCCAAACCGCACCGCATCATCACTCGGTTCACAGCAACAGCCTCTTATACGCACCATCATCCTCATCCTCCTTTCCATCCTCCTCATCACCATCTCCAGAGTGAAGAGGGACCACATCGCAGGGGAAAAAAAAAGGTGAGCGCTAATATATGGAAAAATAATAAACCAATTGCGTCTTGTAGTCGTGGATTTTTTTTTTTTTAAATGCATTAAGACATCATGAGGAAGAAGCGATGGGCGTGTTCTGCAACCGTTTGCTTCACACACCAAGATCGATTTTGTGAATCGGGCCCGTCTATAATCTCATACAAGTCGTGACAAGCTGCGGTGTGATTTCTAAGAATGAGCGCAGATGTGAGGATGGGAGCGAGCTGACCATCGGCTGCTATTTGTGACAGATTTGTTTTTTTTTTTTTTTAAATCCGGCCGTATTTGAGAGCCGTGTAAATTGGCCTGTTAGCGATCAGGCCTTTTTTTTTCTCTGAACATCAATGAAGGCGATTGATAACGGAACTGGAGGCTTAAATGTGTTTATATTCAAGCAGAGTTTTGATTTCATATTTTTTCCTGTTTTTTTTTCCTTCTGAAATGTAACAATCCTGCAAGAAACTAAAACACCACAGCATAAATATTTAAACCCCGTTGGAAATAAGCCCATAAAACGATAGTTTTTGCCTTTAGAAAGCTATTTTTTTTATCTGTGTGTCTGTCGTCGATGTTATCTTCAGGTGTCCAGATTATTCAACACGACACTTCACGACTAATAAGACTCTCCCAGCGCTTTAGTGAGATCCCATGCATGTGATGTGATGGCTATCTGTCCTGCTAGGCCTCGCAAGGAAGTGGTAAACTGATGCTGATTGATTTTTGAACGGGGGAGGAAAAGAAAGACAAAAAAAATAAAAAAGGGTAGCTCAAATCAGGGAGCAACATTATCCAACCCCCCTCCCTCATCCTCAGAGCTGCCTGTCCACTTGTTTCCACTGGCAGGGCTGTGTGTTGCAGGCTGCACTGAGCTGAGGAGATGCTGTCAACTTGACAACAGGGAAGAAATGAGAAAAGTGGGCTTAAAGCGTTTCATTGAGTCTTGCTAGTGTTTGCCTTTACACTTAGGTTTCTTTGTGAAAAAGACACAAGTGAGATATAAAGCAGTGCATCTGTATGTTATATGTTAGAATAAAGATTAGGATTATCTATCTAGCTATCCCAGTCTGTCATATGCAGGGTTTGGTTATTAATTATCAATTATTTTGAGATTTTTGTATGCCTGTGCACCTAAAATGACTGATTAGTTTATGGGCATTACATCCTGAGAAACTGGCAATAACATGGAGCTTATAGCTTTCCATATTGCGCAAACACAATTTGACCTGTCACAGTAAGAAAAACACAGGTTTAAACATGAATTATTTATTGTACATTTTCAATTAATCTGCTTCAGTGTCAGGGTCTGGTAATGTGCATGCTAGCTCACTACCATGGCTCAATAATGTTATTAGTAAAACCTTTACTTTTCTTACTGTGATGAAAGCTTATCATAATATCTCTTGGTGGATCTTCGTATGATGTAATCATGATCAAATCAAAGTAGCTTCAAAAATTAATAAGAGCCCAGGCTATCGGGTGCAAGAAACCAGGCATTTCCCTCGCAGCAGACACACATAGGAAAAGCACAGGTGTTACTAATACCATTAACAATGGCTCTGCCTATTCAAGTGTAAGCCATGACACCTGAAACACCTGTGCAGGTAAACCATGTGTGTGAATGGGCTTTAAAGAACAGCTCTGTTGTCTTGTTGTTTCCTCTCCATATGCTCCCATTAGCATAACACAGGTTTGCGTGTTTATGTTCATAAAGGATAGAGAGCACAGGCCTTTAAGTGCTTGACTCCAAGATATTATTAGGTTAGTGTCCCACAGTTTAGCCTGGCTGACCAGGCCTGTGGGGCTCCTTTGATCGGTGCCAGTAAATCTGCTCGTCATGCTGACAGTGAAGTGATCAGGATACAGAAACTGTTTATCTTAGAAATAAGGATAAAAAGCCATTATAATTATGTCTTTATAAATATACCTGCTCCTTTGAAGTAAACAGCAGAGCTGTAGCTAAATAGGTCTGTGGTTAACAAAAATTCAGGTGTACTCAAGAGAAGATAGTTTTTCATGCGCTGTATTTGTTTGTGTGAATTGGGGGATTTTTACAACCTGTAGAGCAGTTTGTCATTGTGTAATTGCTAACTGAGGATATTTTTGACTGTCTCTGAAATTTCTAGCCTGAATATATTTATAATTGATTAGTCTTAGTCCAAATTTATCAAATTAAATGAATATATAATGAAGGGATTTAGTATTGTGGGAGTGTAAACAAGGCTTTGAAGTAGCAATTAGATCATTATGTGGGGATGTGCAAGATTTGGAAAATATTAGTGAACAGGTTCCAGATGAATGAATAAAGAAAACAAATTAAATACAGCAGTAACATTATTGGATCTCACAGGTTTCCTTTTTATGGAGAGTCAAACGTCTCTGACCCCTGACCACAATATTTTATAAAACCCGTGTCTGGACCTTTATGTGCTCTATACCTGGCAGACATTTAAAGCGCTGTCAGCCCATTATTAGCTGTCAGAGCTCATTTCTGAAACAGGGGTCAAAGTGAGCGTTGCAGTGATGTCTCTCATCCTGTGTCTGTTGTTTCGCTGCACCACAGAATCAAAGTGACATGTTGTTTTATTGCACGGCGACCCGAGGCACGCAGCCTCTTATTACAAAAGCATATGGATGTGGGTATCGCGAATGAACTACACGAGTCAGTGCCCCATAAATGTTCTTTTTTCTAAAAGAGATGGGATACTGCAGCTGACAGGTGAAATGGGTTTCAACTCTACGGCTCCTTTTTCTCAATTTCAGGCCTCATTTGTTTTAACACACAGCTTCTCTAAAGCAATTATTCACCTTAATGGCCATTTATGGCTTTATTTGATCGATCCAAGAAGAATATCATATTAGTATTCTCCAATATTGGCTAAATATTATTTCCAAGACTGACAGACTGAGATTATTAAAAAATTCACATTTTAGTGCAGGATTTTGTGAGTCCTTAATGGAAGTATCGAAGAAGTGATAATATGTGGGATGTTACTTGATGAGGACATGAACAGTGAAGGTTTTGCAGTGATGTTCTTTTATTCCCAGCCAGTATTTGATCCCATTGATCATTATCTCCGTCACATCACATTTGATCCATGGTCCTGTGTGGCTCGTCTCCATGAACTTAAACTGAAGCTTTAAGGGCATCTTTGCACTGAGAGACATTGATTAGAAATCACTCTCACTGTTCAAGGCTTAATGCCTCGCCCTGTAATTACCGCTCAGACCCATCTGTGACTCAGCAGTGAACGCATGCTGGGCAGGAGGAAATGCAACAGGTTGGGTCTGAAAACACACCTTTAAAGCCTGGTTAGCTGGTTAAGTTGGCTAAATAACTAACAGAATTTATACATATATATGTTTTGATATTTTATTGTATTTTATCCAAAGCCTTTTAGATTCATTGTATGTTTATAGTCACTTTGTCTTTGTGGTTGTTTTGTATCTCTTTGTAGCTGTTTGTGTGTCTTTGTAGTTGTTTGCATCTTTTTCTTGAGTCAGAATGGACAAAAATCAAAATGGACAAAATCAAATATCACAATACTTTTGACCAAATACTTTGATATCTATATTGTGACAATATTATACAGGTCAACACAATAAGATTTTTAATAAATAATCATCGGTAATGTGGATACGATGGAAAAGTGGAAAATTTAAAATGTAAAAGTAGGCTGAAAAATGTAGAACATATCATCAATTTACGCTAATGCCGTCAAAAACTTAGAAAAGATAATAACCATGCCATATCACAAATAATGAAATTCAAAATCTGAGATGACAGTCTCATGTCACGATAGTGATTTAAGATTGATGTATTGCCCAACTGTACTCTACAGTTATTTTGCTTTTCCTTCTTATTTTGTGTTTCTCTGTACTCACGTTATTTCATGTTTTAGTTATTTTGTGACTCTGTTTAGTTATTTAGTGTATCCTTGTAGTTGTTTTAAGTCTCTTTGTAGTCAAATTGCACCTCTTTGTAGTCATTTTGTGTCTCTCTTCAGTAATTTTTTTGTCTCCTTGTTATTTTGGGGTCTCCTTGTTATTATCTTCCATTCCTTAATGGTCCTTTATGTTTCCTCATAGTGACTTTGCATCTCTTTGAAGTCATTTTCTGTCTCTTTTTAGTAATTTTTTAGTGTGTCTCATTGTAGTTGTTGGTTGACTGTCAAAGAAGAAATGTAAATTTATTTCGACTCTCACTTTAGACCAAAGCCTGTGTAGGCTCAAACCTGTTCAGTAATCCTTCCGTTGTAATAGTTGACCAGAAATGTGCAATTATACTTTTTTCTTTCCATTAGATGCCACGCTATCTAACAAAGCACATTTCAATAAAGCTTACCTTAACATATTAGAATGATTATTAAAAAAAAGTTGCCTAATTTTTTTTTTTTCATTTCTTTCCAAGACATAAGAAGAGCCTATTGGTCAAGCAGAGTCAACTCTTCAACTCTATCCTGAACAAACTGAAGTCCCAGCAAGTTCAGGTGGTCTTTCCTCCAAACCTTTGACCATTGTTGCATCTTCCCAGTCTCCTCAAAAATGGAGGACGGTTACCAAAACCAAAACCGGACTGCATTCATAAAGGGTGCCAAAGACATTGCCAAAGAAGTCAAGCGCCAAGCATCTAAGAAGGTCGGCCGTTCAGTGGATCGGATGAGCGATGAGTACAGCAAGCGCTCCTACAGCCGTTTTGAAGAGGATGATGATGATGACTACCCCATGCAGGGAAGCCAGGATGGAGGCTACTACCGTGGAGACAGCCAGGCGGCCAATGACGATGAGGGTGGCCACAGCGACTCCACAGAGGGCCACGATGAGGATGATGAAATCTATGAAGGCGAGTACCAAGGAATCCCAAGGGCGGATTCAGGCAAAGGCAGCCTGGCTGGAGGCCCTGGCTCGGTGAGGGCCGGCGCTCAGCAGTTCAGAGATGTCAGTGTGTCTGAGGCAGAGAGAAGGAAGGACCAGGAAGAGCTGGCTCAACAGTACGAGACAATTTTACAAGAATGTGGTCACGGCAGGTTCCAGTGGACCCTGTACTTTGTGCTGGGGCTGGCTCTCATGGCAGACGGTGTGGAGATCTTCGTGGTCGGGTTCGTCCTGCCCAGTGCTGAGAAGGATATGTGCCTGTCTGAGCCTAGCAAAAGCATGCTAGGTAGGATTATGTCTGTTGTGCACATCTTGCTTGGTTTTGTCATTGTGCATGTTAATGTTGCTGAAAAGATAAGACTATTTCCCCTATTCTCACCAAAACGAACGATGAACTGATCCTTTTAAATAGAATTGGCCAAACCTTTTATAACCTTTTCTGCTGAGCCAATAAACCCTTGTGTTGTCCAAAATAAAAGTAATTTAAACCCATCAATTAGCTAAGCCAATATGATGGATAATACTGTATGTTCCTTTATTACCATCAAACTGGACTGTCATACCTCCAGAAACACTGATTAAAGCACAAAATGTGTGTTAATCCGCAGCTGAAAATAATCCTCAACAAACAGACATTTGCTCCTGCTTAAGTAAGATGGAAACCAGATTTCCCAGGAAATTACTTATTCATTAAATAAAAGAAAAATACATCTGTGACCTGTTTTTTTTTGATGGTCTTCAGTGAAGAATGGAATCAAGGCCGAGAGAGAAACAAACTTTATATAAATTTTGGTGTTTTCATGGGATTTATTCCCAATAAGGAAAATAAAAACTTGAAAACTTTGGCCAGCTGTCTTGAGAGACAAGTTGTCATGAGAGTAAGCATGGACGTTCAAAGCCTATAATTTCATAGAAGGAGAAGAGCAGAAATAAAGAAAACAGGATGAAATTACATCTTACATCATGCAGTAAAAATCTTAAAAAACCCCAAAACGTTGATCTTAACAAACTCTGACATTTTGTTTTCAGATTTGTAATAGTTTCCTTTGCTTTGCTCTCTCCACAGGTCTGATTGTATATTTTGGGATGATGGTCGGGGCCTTCCTCTGGGGGGCTCTGGCTGACCGGATAGGCCGTCGGCAGTCTCTTCTAATCTCTCTCTCCATCAATAGTGTCTTCTCCTTCTTCTCCTCCTTCGTCCAAGGCTACAGCACCTTTCTTTTCTGCCGGCTCCTCTCGGGTGTTGGGTAAATTGAAAAAATTTGATGTGTTTAAACTCACTTGGGGAGATGGTCTATTTTTACAACCCCGCAGGGCACAAAAAACAGAAATTTGTAAAAACTCTAAAACTTTAGAAATTAGTAAAGTTTCTAAAGAGTTAAGAGTCTTAACCTCATTAAAAAATGGTAGTTTCTTTGGTTTATTGAAGTGGAAAATTGAAATGCTGAAATTCATTTGTGGTAAAAACGGCCTCCTTCAGAGCTTTTGGGATTCAGTATTGCACCATGGTGATGGAGTACTGCTAGCAAATAAAGTTAAAGTGACCAAACAAAATTACTTGTGCCAGAGGATTGGAGCTGTGGTGCCACTTTTAAAAAAGTTCAGTCGCTCTTCTTTTACCTTTAGGAGTCTGAAGAAATTTGCTCTCACTCATGGTATGATGGCATGTTTATAATATCCATAATACAGTTCAAAGTAAACAAGTTTATAACAAGTCAAACATCCAATCCATAAAGTATATATGTTGGATATTTAATTTGAAATAAAGAAACATACCTCTTGTTTCTAATGTAGCTGATCACACATCCTAATCTCTGTCTGCACATCTGGATTTCTGCTCCTTAATACAGTTCATTTCTGGACTTTTCTGGTCTTTGCAGGATTGGTGGCTCAATTCCCATCGTGTTTTCCTACTATTCTGAATTTCTGGCCCAAGAGAAGCGTGGCGAGCACCTCAGCTGGCTCTGCATGTTCTGGATGATCGGAGGAATATATGCATCTGCTATGGCCTGGGCTATAATCCCTCATTATGGTGAGTATAGTTGTGTATCCCTTTCTTGCTGAGAATGAGACAAGAGATTGATACCACTGTCATACGTTTGCATGGAATATAAATCTAGACAGTTATCTTGTTTAGTGTAAAGACTAGCTAGAGGTAAAGCTTAGTAAATATCATGTAATGTCTTTTTTGTTTTGACTATTATTTGACTCAGTATTTGAGACAACACTTTGCCCAGCCATAAAATATTATGGCGACATGCACGACCCTTTGCATAACAGTGAATTGTTTTTGTTTTACACTTCTTGTTGGCATTAAACAATTAATATTTATGTTAATTAGTGGGCTTTAGTGGCACTAGTAATTGGATTTTGTCTCAAATTTTTATGTTAAGCTAAACTCACTGGCTGCTGACTGTATCTTTGTATTTCACAGTCAAAAAGAGTTAAATTAATCTCCCTATCTTACCATCTGCCAGAAAACAACAATATTTTTTCAGCGAATAAAGTTTTAACAGAGAAGTTTGTGTTTCAGTGTGGGCAGAAGGTCAAGCTAATTTTAGAAACTCAGCAGGTTTAAGTTTGTTTGCTCAAAATTTTCTTTCCAGAGTCACTGTGACTGACCACTGACTCTCCCAGAAGGAGGAAAAAATAAGCACATAGTTCATACTGTGTCATGTAAATAAAATATATTCCAGACTGAGATTTATAAAGATTTATTGACTGACTCTAGCTGCTATTGACTTGACTCATATATGTACGACAAACTGGAGGTGTAAGCAAATTTTTTTTTTTTGTCTTTTTATAGGATGGAGTTTCCAGATGGGCTCGGCATATCAGTTCCATAGCTGGCGCGTGTTTGTGTTAGTGTGCGCATTTCCCTGTGTTGCCGCCATCGCTGCCCTCAATGCCATGCCAGAGAGCCCACGCTTCTACCTGGAGGTTAGCAGATGATCTTTTTGATAGTTAAAACTCACATAATGCCCACAGTTTAATGTTAGAGGTCTTAAGTTATTATAATATTTCCTAAAATTTGAACTGATGGGAGGAAATACTGTATATAGATAAAGCATGGGAAGGCTATACATTGTATGATGTTTTTTTCAGAATGGAAAACATGATGAAGGCTGGATGATTCTGAAGCAAGTCCACGACACCAACATGCGAGCAAAGGGATACCCAGAGAGGGTGTTTTCTGTGAGTATTAATGAGAAAAAATGTTGAATTAAGCTCACAACCAATGTTTTTATTGAATCACTGAAAATCCTCACAGCAGGCAATCCAAATTTATTTTTTAAATTAGGTTTTTGGGCTTTTTATGCCTTTAATAGACAGCCAATAGCAGGAAGATAACAGATGAGAAGAGGAGAGTGAGACTGAGTGTTATTAACTTGAACCAATTTTATCTTTGGAACACAGCTGTGTGACTTTTCCAACAGACATTGTAATTTAGCAGATTAATATACAAAATATTCAATATTTGAGATCATGAAAACATAAAAAATTAGATTTTAATTCCAAAAATGTAAACAAATGGTCAGGTGCCTTTTACTTTGAAATCTTCACCCTTTTTCTATATATAAGATTCAAATGACGTCTGTATCTACTTTATAGTTTGTCTGCATTAAAACAATTGAAATCTTATAAAAAAAGGTTGTAGTTAAAGTAACCTGAGAGTAACTCACTGACATCAGGCTGAAGGCATCCGTCTGAACCACATGTGTCTCTTTCATCCAAGGTCACCACAATTAAGACGGTGAAACAGATGGATGAGTTGGTGGACAGCGGCACTGATACTCCAGTCTGGCAGCGCTACCGACTGAAGATTATGAGCCTCTCCCGCCAGGTGAGCCAAAAAACTTCTATGGTTCAAAATATTATTCACATACCATTTTATTTCATTTCTCATTGTTTATTTTGTTTGGATACCTGGGAGATTCGTTGGTGTGCAGGCAGCACAATCGAACTGTAACCAAGTTTTAAAGCATAAAAATCAAACACCCCTGAGAGCATATCTGAGGTCAGCGCTCCTTTAAAAAATGCAGTCTTACAGTTATTGCTCCAGAATATCAGGCTGAGGTCTTTTGCAGCTTGGGGCTTGCCTTTAAAAGGCCTCAGTGGAGCTGGAATTGGCGGAGACAGACAGTGTGGATGGAGGCGTGGGTGGCAGCAAGTACAACAGCAGCCAAGAGGTTTAAAACTCAGTGTTTTTCCTTATTAATTACTTTGACTCCTTGACCTGAGTCTGACTTTGTGACTGAATTAATTAGAAAATGAACAAATTATTGCAGTTTTTAATTAATCGTATCCACATGCCAACATCTCTGGTGCTTTTTGTCTTCTAAAAAAAAAAGACATCTGTTGAACAAACTCAAACAAATGATCTCTTTTGCTTAAAAGTGAAATATGTATGAGTTTTTTAGTTCAAAACATTCAAATTTTAAACAAATTATCCACAGTAAAGAAAAAAAATGTATCATTAAGACTTCTGTTTATTATGTTGTAAAGATATCTACTGAAGTTGCAGTCAGCTAACTTAGCTAACTAAGCTAACTAGCTAACAGAGGTTAGAAGCTACAACCTTGGATCTTATATTGAAGAGTAAAGTAGCAACCTGTGGTTCCTCATGGTACTTGCTACACTTTTTTGTCTTAAATGACCTCCGCCAGTTGGCCAATTCTTACACAATATGTCTTTTAAACTTAGTTGTTGTTTTTGTGTTGCACATAGTTGCAGCACTACTGCTCCAGGAACACACTAAACCAGCTGTGACTGGTTTTAATTTGCATTCTGCCTACGTCCTGCTACACGCCCACACCCTCCATTTTCATGCACCACCAGCTTAATGCCTACTGAAAAGCCTCCACTCTTGAAGTTAAAGCTGTAAATATAAAGCTTCATCTAAAATTCGAGGAGGTTCCAAGCAAAATCTTAGGAAGAAGGAAATATTTTTAAAACACAGTCTACAAATTGCTTATTGTATATCCAAACGTAAACATCATAAGGTTAGCGCAGCGGTATGATCAGCGTGTGCACATGCAAAATGTGTTTAATAAGGAGTTCACACGTGGTCAGCCGAGCTTTCTTAATCAAAAGTTGTGTTTTCTTGTTCACATGTTGCAGATTCGGAATAACATTCTTGCCTGCTTCAGCCCGGAATACAAACGGACCACTTTCATGCTCATGGCTGTTTGGTTTACCATGTCTTTCAGGTAAACCAAAGACCCTCAGAACCTTTAATATGTGGTGACTAATGTTCACTTGTTTGGCTTATTTGATCTGTACTGACTTAAAAACACTTTGCAGCTACTACGGACTGACGGTGTGGTTCCCAGACATGATCAAGTACATCCAGAAGCAGGAATATGAATCCCGCACAAGGACCTTCACTAAAGAAGTAGTGGAGCACGTCACTTTCAACTTTACTTTGGAGAACCAAGTGCATCGCCAAGGACACTACTTCAATGACAAGTAAGTGTTGTGTGAGCTGCATTTTCCTGGTTTGAGTAGTTACACAGAGGTTAGATTTACATTTGAACGCTACTAAATTTAACACTAGTATATCAAACATATGTGACTTGTAATCTATGTGATCTGTTTGGCAGGTTCCTCAACCTAAAGATGAAGTCCATGGTGTTTGAAGACTCTGTGTTTGAGGAGTGCTACTTTGAGGACATCACCTCCACACACACCACCTTCAGAAACTGTACCTTCATTGCAAGTTTGTTCTATAACACAGGTAAATATAAACGCAAGGTGGACAGTCAGTCATGAGGGAGTTTGCGTTAAGTCATAAAGTCATATTATCACCTTAAAAAGCTGTTTTGGCCATCTTTATGTGTGTGTAGGAGTGGGGTAGGTGGAAAACTGTAGTTCTTTTGGCTGAAACCAGCTGCCTGCAGCATCTGGAAACAACACCAAATCAGAGCAGTGAGCCAAAAAAACAATCTGTAGAGTCTGAGAGCATCTCTTTTTACATTGCACATGATTAGTATAAAAACATTGATTAGTGAAGCTTAAAATTTATATTAAACTGAAAAAAATGGCAAATCTGCTGCGCACCACTTTTAATTATAGTGTGGATATATTTTTTCTAATGATAATCATTAGTGAAGGAAGACTTTTAAAACTACTGTATTTAAGCCCTTTTTTTGGTAAAAATACATAAATACTAGCAAAACTTATACCTTAAGTTCAAAGGTAAAAGTTAATATTGTGGAGATAAATAATTTTATATATGGAATTTTTCTAAATGATCACCATTTAGTTTATTTTTAACAGCTATTTATACTGTTCGGTAGTTTTCATAATAACAGTACTATATATTATAAATTGATCATATGTTTGAGCTATAGAAACTGGAACTTGAAAGTAATTAATACTAATTATAATCACCTGAGTTAAACATGAGATTTAATCAGTTTTATTGCAACCTGGAGTAAAACAAAAGAAAAGATAAAACGCAGCAGCTCAGCAGGACTGCAACCATAGAAACGCTCTGTTGCTATGGTATCCCTAGGTTACGCTGCTGCAGCACTGTTGCCATGGCAGCGTAAACAAATCCAGCACATATGTTTTTGACAGCGGAGAGCGGACGAGGTTAGTTGTGAGCCAGAGCTTCATGACTGAGTAAAAACAGATGTAAGAATGTGTTAACTCGATAATCAGAACCAAAGATCTGCTTAAACTCAGACACTGGACGACATCATTTATCACCTCCTGTCTTCTGTCTGTTGTTTTTTAATCTTAGTCTTACTCTTTTAAGCAGGTATCTGTAGCTTATTTACATGTGCATGTTTTGTTCATATCTGTGCACTTAAATGCACAAAAAGATCATTTAAACCCCCATTGCTGCATGCAGAATCTGTAGTCCATGCTGGGCTTTTGTTTCTAGGGTTCGGATTTCTTCTTGTGCTTCAAATCAATATGTGAGACTCTGCCTGAGAAAACAGACAAGTTGTTAGCATAAACCTAAAATCTCTGCAGCTGCACTTCCACAGCAGCTTTTACAGCAACAGCTTCTTCTCATCCTTGAAGCCAAGGATACATTCTTTTATGTTTATGTCATTTGTGCAGTAAAACTTTATGAACAGTCAGCACTTTCATGCCTGAGCCCCTTCAATAAAGCTGTTATAGGTAATTGGTATAAAAGCAATTTCACAAGTGTCATCAGAAAATCTATCCATGCAGTTTGTGCGACTGCAGGCAGCAAAGAATGAGCAGGGAATAAAATAACAGAGCTTGTAACCTCAAGGAAAACTGGTTCAATAGACAATTCAACACAAACTCGACTCTTTCTGTGTTCTCCTGTTATTTATTTAAAAAAGTCTGCAGGACAGGATGGATGCTGTTTTAATGTTTAGTCTGCCTGGAAGGAATTTTGATTAAAAACAGCCACTGGCAGAGGATTGGTTGTGTGGTGGCTGGTTTCTTTTGTTGGGAAATCATTCAAAATTCCCTTTTTTAGGAAAACAAATCATTTTAAGGGTTTAGACAAAGTCTTGAAAATTTTGAAAATGGTTTTAATTTTAACTGTTTTGTTTTCAAGAGTAGGATTATTCTTAAATTCAAAGATAGACATTAATTGTCTTGCAACCTGGTTTCTAATCATGTAAAACAAATTATTTCAATATTTGAAATGAAACAATCCTGTCATCTTCTTCGTTTGTTGACTCTAGGTGTAGTACATTTGCATGCATTATATAATTATGACCAAAACATGTTATCACAGTTAACATGAACAGCTGGTAAATATAACATAGATAATATTTAATGTCCGTTGACTGCCAAGGTTTAAAGAGATACTGTAAGCTTTATATTTTTGAAATTTATATATAATGATTAAGGCTTCAAGAGTCTGGATTTCTTGTGTTTGGTTCCATGACAGTTCTTGAATTTTACTCTTAAAAGCTAAAATTTGACATTTTTTCAACTAATGCTTCCATCTCTCACCTGGATTTTGGTGGAAGACATAGAGATTTGAGAGTGAAGCTGTGAAAGGTTTTTTTTTTTTTTTCCAGACATTTCACCCACATCCCCAGACAAAATTACACCCATGCATTTCTGTCAATCATCCTCGAAGCATTTATGAATTTCAGATGTTTTATATCCAGTATCACACAGTAATAACAACTCTCTCTCCTTCTCTTTCATCAGATTTGTTTAAGTACAGGTTCGTCAACTGTAAACTGGTCAACAGCACGTTTCTTCACAACAAGGAGGGCTGCATGCTCGACTTCAGCGACGACTTCAACAATGCCTACATGATATACTTTGTCAACTTCCTCGGCACATTGGCAGTGTTGCCTGGCAACATTGTGTCGGCTCTGTTAATGGACAAAATTGGGCGCTTGAGGATGCTGGGTAGGTAAACTTAATCAGTGCTGATAATCACCTTATGGCCATAGAGGCTTTATATAACTGTCATCTCTCTCTCCAGCGGGATCCAGTGTCATATCTTGTGTCAGCTGTTTCTTCCTGATGTTCGGCAACAGTGAGTCAGGAATGATCGCCCTCTTGTGCCTGTTTGGGGGCATCAGCATCGCCTCATGGAATGCCCTGGATGTGATAACAGTGGAGCTGTACCCTTCAGATAAGAGGTAACATGAGACGCTCCAACTCATGACTCTGTTTTTTTATTGCTGACATTCTGAGCTGTAAAACTGTTTGGTGAAAAAAAATATAAAATAACAATATAAGATAAATATATACACACACACACACATATATATATATATATATATATATATATTTTAAACTCCTTTTAACGGCACTAATTTTTTTAACACGCAATTAACGCACGCACGGTCTATGCCTTGCCAGCTCCCGTAGTTTCAGAAAGTGGCGCTAAAATAACATTGCAAACGGTTACAGAAGCAGAAATGGATATAGAGAAGGGACTTCCAAATGGAAAGTTTGGCTTTAAAGTTTTGCCCGATGGTTCTCTGGACAAAACAAAAGTAATTTGTATTTTTTGTAAATGTGAACTAAGTTACCACCGGAGCACGTCAGTCTTAAATACCACATGATGGCCAAGGAATTATTATTGTCCTCTCCAATTTTTCCTAGAGTATAAGACACACAATAAATATCTTGTTAAGTTACATATAGAGCAGGGTAAAAAAATTGCAATTAATTTGTGATTAATCGCGCGTTAACCCAGGACACTAATGCGATTAAAATGAAAATTTTAATCGACTGACAGCCCTAATATATATATAACCATTAAAAAAATATTATAACAACCATTCAACATAATCTTTAGTCTCATAAATCTTTAAACTCTCAAAAGTGTATGTTGGCTGGGCACAATGTGACACGTGGCTCATCTGTACAACAAATTTTGGCTCATCTGTACAACAAATTTTGGCTCATCTGTACAACAAATTGCAACCGAATAAGTGTTATATAAGAAAACAAAGCATGTTCAGTTACACTAAATGCAGATCAGCTTAAAGTAGAGAATTAATGAATAGCACTAGTAAAAACCTCCCCCTGTATCAGCTGCTGAAGCTCCTCGCCTTGACTGTGCTTCTCCCTCTTCTCTTGTGTTCAGGACAACAGCATTTGGTTTCCTGAATGCCCTCTGTAAGCTGGCCGCCGTCCTGGGCATCAGCATTTTCCAGTCGTTCGTCGGCATCACCAAGGCCGTACCCATCTTATTTGCCGCTGGCGCTCTCGCAGCAGGTAGTTTCCTTGCAACAAAGTTGCCTGAAACAAGAGGCCAAGTGTTGCAGTAAAGCAAATGAACAGCAGTGGGCAGCAGAGCACAGCTGGAGTGTGTGTTTGACAACTAGAGCCCGAACATCTCTGAGAGCTTCAGCGCTGCCCGTCACACACCAACAGAACAGACTGCCATCCCCATTGTAAGCCCAGAATCCTTTGAAATACGGATTGCATCATCCAAAGTCTTTACAGTGACATGCAGAAGCAGAAACAAATACCTGTGTCATGATAACTACATCTGAATGATAACTGTCAGGTACTAAAACCATTAGATGTTTTTTAAAAGTTTAAAATGCACAGGGTGACGCAGTGCAAAATGTGGTGTGCAGTGAGGATAAAAAGTTAATTTCTGTGAGTTTCCTCTCGCCGGTCCACAGATCTACTTTATCAGTTGAGAGGACCGAGATGTCAAATGAAGAGATAAGATGGAAAAAGCCATTTATGGGGGTCATGAAAGGATTTAGTCTATATATGTGGTCGATTTTTTAAATATGATTGCAGTGTTCTTCTCTCTCTCTCGTCTGTCCTCGACCTCAGTGACTGGCAAAGGCTTTCAGTGCTGCTTTTTAATTTTCTGTGATTTTACTGGTACGACTCACTTCACCTTTCCATTCAGACTGATGCATGTGTTTGATGAAAAGTCTTTCTTTGTGGACGCCTGCAAAGAATTTCAAAGCGAGTTTATTCTCCTCTAAAAAAAAACCACCCAAGACCCTTGACCACTGCCTACTGCAAAGCCAGGCCTGCTGAGTGCTCTCATTTTCTACCAAATAATATTAAGACATTCCAGTGAGGCTTGATTTATTCAGAAACAGAGAGTTAAATGTTTCCTTGTCGCTGCATAAATCCAGTCTGCACCTCTACTTACCAGCCTCAAAACACAGACAGGTGAAGATGCATTTCATAGGATTCTCTGTTGTAAATGGGACTAGTTCGACCTAGCTCCTTGGTGTTCAGTGTTAAACTAATGTTTTCCCTCCCTGCTGTTGAACCTTGCAGCTTCAGCTGTGACAGTTCGATGATGCGCATGCCTGCAACACAGGAACGTCTGTGGGACGGATTTTGGTCAAGTGCTAAACGTGTGAGAGCAGATACTTAAGTGTTAGATCGACCCAAATTAGCTGTGCGAGTGGGACTGCATGTGTCCTTGTTGTGAGAGAAAGTGTCCAATTTATTCATTCAAACTCCATCATTTCAAGCAAATCAGTGCAGCCATGTGTACCATAATCAGCTGATCCAAGAGCAGAATGATTTAGGCAAGTTTAGAAATACTCATATCAGCAGTCAGCTCATTTTAGCTCAGGTGTGGTGGAGTGTTAACACCATGTTTATAGCTGGTATTATGTTTTGGCACAACAAAACACCAAATCAGCGTAAACACAGGGTCATTTTCTGATATTTCAGCTCTGCATTATTAGCCTTAATAAGAAAAACAAGTCACAGAAGAATTTGTACGATTGAGTGGGAAAATTAATTGACTTAAATTAACTCTTAAGTCAAGGTCTGCTTACTACTGTAGCTTTTTTGCAGAGATGTAAGCCACATCTCACTGTCTTTATTAGCAGTTCACTGAAGTGTTCAAACCTGAACTTTATATTTTGTCAAAGAAATTGGTTGTTTTATCTTTTTCTGTTTTGGCTCAAAACACACAGTCAATGCAGTATTTCTTAAAATGTGCTCATGCGTCATAAAAGTTATGATATGACTTAATTACATCCATTAGCACAAACTTAACAGGACCAAAGAGGAAGAGTCCTGTCAATCGAGTAGTGCACAAAGAGAAACACAGAGATTATAAATTCCCTGTCTAATTTCATTTTAAGGGCTCCTGATCCTGTCATTCCTTCAATGCACCCACTGTGTTTCTGTATAATTTCACCTAAAGATAAAGATAACACTAATACACAGACAAAAATGCCTATTGTGACCTTGATCTAAATTGGAAAGCCAATTGCGTACCATTCTTTATACATATCACTACTTCGGTATCATTTCTCCAAAGGTGTACATCAATATGTGTGCTGACAATCAGTGAGTGTGTGTGTGGATGTTGCTGCTGCTTAGTGGAGTGTTTGATTTGACCTAAAGACGTCCTCTGGATTGTGTGTGTGTGTGTTTAGGATGTTAAAGGCTTTGGTGTTGTCTGTGGGTTAGCCTTTTCCCTCAGAATAGGTTATGTAACTCAAAAACACACACTTCAGAAAGTTAACGGTTAATAACTCAGCTCTGTGTATTTGTGTGTGTGTGTGTGTGTGTGTGTGTGTGTGTGTGTATTATTGAGGGAAAGAGAGACATTAAATGAATAATGTGACATTTTTTGCTGTATGTCACACGAGAAGATTGACATCATGAACATGTCTGTGGCGTTTTAGAAAGGAAGCTATTAGCTTAACTTAGCATAAAGACTGGAAACAGGGGGAGGCAGCTAGCTTGGCTCTGTTTATCAAAATGAACAGTCCAAATCAATAAAACCATTACTTACTGTTTTTTCTCTTTGGATCTTGAAGGGGTTATGAAAAGAAGATGTAATCTTTTAATAGGTGAGCTTTTGAAGTATCTGTTGCTCAGAGACCTAGCTAACTAGCTAGCTAGCTAATACCCTAGCTTGAAATGTAAACATGAGGAACATTTTACTATCAGTTAGCTTTTACCATCCAACTGGTTAGGCCACATAAGTCAGGTCCAATGAAATACTTACAGTTATAGTTACTTTTCTGCACTGAGATATAATCCTTAAAGAGAGAATTATGAGGCATAGCAGAATTAATTTTTCCCTAAACCCTCATCAGTCAGTAGGGGCAGTTTTTTTCCTTGGACCTTAGCCAGGCTAGCTGTTATCCCCTTGTACCAGTGCTCATGTTAAGCCAAGCTAAGCTAAGCTAGCCAAACGCTAGCTGTAGCTTCATATTTAGTGCTCAGACATGTGAACGTAACCAGTTATTCTGTTCTCTGCAAGAAAACAAGTAAAAAGTCAAGACGTATTGTTGACATGCCTAGATTACCTTCTGAGGACCAGGTCTCTCGTTTTCTGTCTTGTGTGTCTTTAATGAACAAATATGTCCCGTCTTAGTTCATGTTAGAGAGACTGCTTGGATATGTAGTTTGTGTGGATGTATTTATGTGTGTGTATAAGCTGACTCAAAATTGTCTGTCACATATTTTTCTACTTTTTTCTGTTACTGTGTTTTCATCCCTGTGATGAATACAGCTCATTTGGGGACCACAGAGATATATTCACACTACAAGAAGAAAAACAAGCAACTTGATGCAATATATGCAGTATAGATTTCAGTGTTTTGTTCTTCATAATAGACTTGGGTGCTCTTTTGCTGATACAGTTCAGTCCATAAAACAAACCCCATCAAAGAAAGCCGGTCTCAGAGATGATGATGATGATGTGTGGCCTGTACTCTGTTTAGACAGAAAGACGACTTCACCCCCTTAAATCCTTCTGTATTCAACCGATCGTGACGCATGTTTGTATCGTATTGTCTGACTTCTTGGACGTCCTGTATGCCAGCTGTTTTTGTCTAAAGCAAGAACTAGTGTTTTCATTGTTGTATGATGACATAGATTTGTTGCTTGCAGTGATTGTTCTTAATCAAAGTGGGGTTAAAATTGGTGAAACTTGAGTATGTGTCCTGAAAGTAAGTTAGTGGTGACTGTGCTCCTCGTTTACTTGGACCCAGGTAAATTCTTTTATATATATATATATATATAAATATATACATAGGCCTGAATATCTGAGGAGGACGCCTGTAATTGTGCAATTCATTTTGTCACAGAGGTACAAGATAAGGCCGGAAAAGGGCAATACCACTTAGGCAAAGGGAGCGGAAAACTTGCGTAAATTATGCACAAACAAGTACAATTTGACAAAAACTCGTTCGTTTATGTGACCCTGTTTAGAAGTGGGAAATGTAAGCAATAAAGTGGAGGCTTTCCCCAATTCTGAGGAAACAGGAAGTCAGAGTTTTATCTTTAAGGACGACGGTTTATCAACTCATCAAAAGAGCCCCCTCTGTCAAATTGAAGCTCCTGTCCAATATGTAAAAGTTTACTCTTTAATGTTACTATGTGTAGATTTTCACTCTATATAAATATGTATAAACTATCAAAAGGGTCACTGGTCTGAGTTTTATCTGTGATGACAGCAGTGATATGGGATGCTGTCAAAATAAAGTGACCAATGGTCTGAAGACTTCTCTTAACAATGGCGGTCTGATAGAGGCATGGAGGACTTTTCATGGCATGGTTTTTGCCTCCTCAACTCTAAAGAACACATGGATCAGTCCTGAATGGATCCTCAACAAAAATGGCTGAACCATGCCAGGAAACAACCCCTTCATCTGCAGAGATCTGCAAGAGTCCTTCTCTGTAGTTTGGACTGAAGGAATTTATGTTTGCCTTTTCTTTAGTTTGACTCTGACCTGTTTATTGAATGAAAAAAGTTCTACTCTAAATGTGAGTTCAATTTAAAAAAAAATAAATGTACTGTGTGTAGAAACTGTAGATGTTTGTACGTGCAAGTTTGGAATTTGTGGAACAAAAAGATCAAGGAAAACAATTCCAAAAAAAAAGTTCAATATGAATCAAAAATCTATTGTGTGTTGTCTTTGTGTTTTGTAAATGAAGACTGAAATCTTGGTAAATTCAGTATTTATTACTTCTGGATATTGAGAATATTTTAGTGATGCTGAACAGGTGCTGTATTTATTTTATGTGAGAGTTGTTCATTATGCTGGGGTTTGCACTTTGGTGCTATTTATCCAGTTCTATGAAGAAAATGATAAATCATAATGGCAAAATAAAACTCGAAGAAAGAAAACCAATGTCATGGTTTACATTATACGGTATTAAGTCAATTTATGTTTAATTCAGAGTTTTTCTTTAGAGTTAATGTCACTGGGAGGTTGTTCTTTGCAGTTATATCTTAACCAATAAAAAATAAAATCACTTTAAGTCTATTATATATTAGAATATGTCCACTGCTATCTTGCCATCAGACGGCCCTTTCAGATGTTAAACTGAATACACTTAAACTAAGATTAACAGGATATAGGTGTACTTTCTTTCAGGTGACTAAAATGTCTTTTTCTGCTGTCTCCATCAACAGTTAATTTCTTATTTGTTTACACTGTTGCTCCTGCAGCTTCTTAATTCTTTTATGTTCCTCAGCAAAGAAACACCAAAGAGTCATTCCTTTTTTACAAAAAAAAGGGATGACTTCAGTAGAAACAAATCATGTAAACTTATTTTTAATCCATTTTTGTAGATAGGGACTGGATCTTGTCCCCCAAAACTTTGACTGGAAGCAATGTGAACGGATGGGAATTGTTCTTTTCAGTAATACTGGAGGGTTCAGGCCTCTGTTAAAGTTACTTTAAAAAAAAAACAACAACATACTTAAAGGATTAAAAAAATAAACTTCCCTCTGCTGAATTGCTTTGTAACAGACATAAGTACAAGTTAAATACATCTTTCTTTGATTTAATGGATCATAGGCAGTTTTTCCAAGTGGTCAGTGTTGGTATTGCAGGGTGGGTGCAGGTGATGTCCTGCAATCCCAGTCGATTTGGTATTTTATTTAATATTTGTTTTTGTTTTTTTTGTTTGTTTTTTTCTAATTGGCTTCCTTTAAGCAGAGCCACAGTCTTAAGACAACCAAAGAACTCAATTGTCTGGTCTGCTTTACTGCAAACCAACTTCAATATCTGGCTTTGTACAAAATGTTCGAGTGAACTTAGAGACTGAAAATAACAGATTTAGGCCTTGTTTGTAGACATTTGTGCAGGAATTATGCCTATTAATACATAAATGAACTCCAGGATTAATACATAATTCCATGCCAAATGAAAATTTTACAATTTAAGGATTAGACATTTTATTTAAAATAATGTCACAAATAACAGGTCTATCTGCAGATCACATGATGGGGAAACAAGCATAGAGAGCGATGCCACACTGGTTGTGCCTGTTCCGAGCCATCTTGATGTAGCCTTCATCTCCATAGTTTTCACCCCAACTATAATTAAACACATAACATATTTAAAAAAACCCCATTTAAATCAAAGAATTATGGACATTAAAAAAAATTATTGCTCATTCAAAAATGAATATTTTACCTGTTTTTGACCAGCCAGTAGTCATGTCCTCTCTCTGTGCCGTAGCCTACAGCCAGCACACCATGGTTGACGTGGTGTGTGCATGTGTGGTCCCTGTACACACCTGTGGATCCACAAAAAAATTTTAAAAAACCCCAAAAAAAACCAAACAGGTTTAGACAGCAAAACCGAGCTCAAGTTGAAACCAGATGTTAACACAGATTCAGAAGAGGAAACGACTCACTTCCTTTTATCTGGCTAAGATTCAACTTGTTTTATATTTAGATGTATGAAGTCACCAATACTCACCGTGGCGATAGAAGACAAACTTTGGCCTTGACGCATCAATTGCTACAGAGATAGGGCCAATGTCGGCAAGAGCTTCCTTCAAAACAAATTCATCCCCCTTCGGTAAGAATGCGTAGTCTGTGCAGTTTGCAGCCCGATATTTGGGGTCATACTTGCATTGACCACGCTGAAAAGAAAGCGATGCGTGAGGGAGTTAATCATCAGGGTCTAATCACAAGAGGCATAAAGTTTTAACCCATACAATGGTAACCAGAAGCTCACCCTCCCAACGTAAGGGTAGGCCACATCAGAATCAATGCCTTGGTTTTTAATGACGTATTGGAAAGCATTTGACATGAAGCCTCCATGGCACCCATGGTTTCCGTATTTTACTGAACAATCCACCAGGTTCTGAGGACTGAGGGACATCAGGACGCCTGTGGCCTTCTTAAGTTGCCCCTCAAGAGCTCCAACTGCACTGAAAGCCCAACAAGAGCCGCAATCCCCCTGGGAGATGGAAGGCTTACCAGTTAATCACAGACTGGACCTTCTCTAACTAAATCTACAAGAACAACCACTCATGATGGAATATGTTTATATGTCGCAATAGTTGATGCAGATCTAGTAGGACCTTACCTGCATTTTGACCTCAGTTACCAGACCTTCTTCCCTCCAGTCCAGCGTTGGTGGTAGTGAGATGTTGACCCTGACAGGATTTAAATGATTCCTTTCCAAGTCAGAAGGCACGACGGTGCCTGTCAATGTGCCAGTGATCTCCTCAGTGGTCTATAAACAAAGAGTACAAACATTACTCACCCCCTGTACTCTACTTGTCAGGGTGTCAGATTATCTGGTTACGATAAATGTTTGTGTTTTCAGTCACTTGAGACAGCTTGTAAACCCCAAAACATGCATGAAAATGGTGAATGTAGGGCTCTTACCAGGTCCCCCAGGTGGTTCATTGCCAGCTCATAGCTGTGTAAACCCAGGGAAGCTTCCAGGTTATGGACATTAATCATTTCCAAGTTTTCCTCCCATATCTTCCTACGACCCAACTCCTCAATCTGGGAACAGCATTAACATTAACCACATGATGTATACAGTATTTATTTTTTTACACTTTACAGGTACCAAGAGGTTAAGATTCAGGATATTAATTATAGTTAAACTATGTTAAAGGGGAATATGCTGTCTTTACAATGAAAAAGGATTACACATGCATTTCGTGTTGAAAAAAAATTCAAAGCCTTCACACAATCATGTACATTTGGGCCTTTCGAGACAAAGAAACGAATAAAAGTCACTAGAATGACTAGATTAAAAACCTTACAGTTTTACCTGGTGAGAATAGACTTTATTATGCTTCTCCTTCCATAGCTCCCAGTGTCGGTCCAGGTCTGAATTGATAACAGCCACTGCAAACCCACATATGATGGTAAAAAGCAGGCTCTGAAACATTTCTGGTTGTAGGAGGACAGAGGTTGAGATCAGATGGGTGTCAGATCTTTTTTAGAAGGGAATTACATCGAACTTAAGATCTGGCTCATGGTCTGATTGGCCACCTGCAGCAGCTTTCAATCGATGCCACCAGCTGACAACCATTAACACTGAGGAGCAGTGAAAATCAGACCTGACTCAACCTGTTATTTAAGTGTGAGATGAAGATATTTGTGCAAGCATGAAAAGGGCATGTTGTGAGTGGTCTACTTGATGAAATCTATAAAACTTGATGGACAAAATGTTCACCTTAGATTTCCAATAACTTTCAGATATTCATGGCTATTTTTTTACACACAGGAAGAGGACACTGGTGGTCCTTTATTGATGTTTTGCTGCTGTTATCGAGAAAATAAATGAGCAGAAATTAAAAGAAGCACTAAAAAGTAGTCATCCTCATTTGATAACAGAGATGCTAAAATGTGACTCATGTGAGAAGATCACCAGAGGGAATCCAAGCTAAATCTGAGTGAGTTTTTATCACATTCACACTGCTCACCTGCAATAATCTCTTTGGGCCACATGGGGGCAGCAAAACAAGCACACCCTTGTTATATTATCACCTTCATGCAAACATTATTCATTTGGAGTCTTGTTTCTAACAACCTGACGAATGTAAGTCCAACATTTTCACTCCTTTAGCTCTCTTTTGGTTTCTGCTGACAGTTAGACTGAATTTAGCAGTTAGACAGTTTGTTAGACTGAAAAACCTTTATTTAAACAACAAAAACCAAACAGAAGCCAGTTTAGAATTGTTTACTTTATTTTGTAATGAAATACATCCAATGCCAAAAAACAAAACAAAACAAAACAAAACACAAACCATAAGCTGAGCCAACAATATAATAGTAATATTAATATAAACACATCAAATGTATAATGCAGTGTATAACCCATTTAACGAATATAATATCAGACATTTTTTAAAGTACTTGGCAAGCAAGCTTGTAAAATTTCTTTTTAGAGAGAAAAAGATTTGCACTTAATGAAGCAAGTGAAACTTAGACATTAAGTGTTTATTTAAAAAATTCCAAAACTTTAGTGGGAGTCTACCAAAGCAAAACTTATCTGTGAAGCCAACTTAATAAGCACTTTTTTGACAGTGTTTTTGACTTTCAAAACAATGTCTGCTGTTTTTTTTAAAAAAAAATTTAATATGCTTTTAAATTAAATAAATACGTGAAATGATTCAGGTGGCAGGTCCCATTATTTCACAGCGTCGGGTAGACCGCAAAGCTGGCAATGCCACAGAGATTCCCCTTGTTTCTTGCAATCCGAAAGAAGCCGTCTTCACCCCACGCAGTTCCCCAGCTGGATTCACAAAAACACTCAAATTTAATATGTAATATTGGTCACACATGTAAAGTCATCATTTTAATTGGACTTGTGGGGTAGTTTACAGTGAAAACTTTTTAGCCAGAGGAGACAAAATCACCTGTTTTTCACGAGCCAGAAGTCTTGTCCATTCTCTGTGCCGTAGCCAACAACCAGGACAGCATGGTTTATGAACTTTGGGTTGCAGCCGGGTACGTTGTACAAACCTAAGAGATGCATGCAGTTACTAATGCTTGTAAAAAAATCTAAGCAAGTGCCGCACAAATGCCCCTTTAAAAGATCTAAGTCAAATGAATGTAAAAGTTAAATCTTTTTATTTTTTAGTGGTGGTAACTATGCACTCTCTTTTTAAACTCAGTGTGACAAACTTTATACAAATCATTTTACTCATCCTAACTTAAAATGCACAATAGTTCAACCTTAAATCGGTGCAGATTCAAGAAGTTTTATGACATTTTGGCCTTTAAATTCAGTCAAGAATCTAGTCTTGTGAACAAATCCAGTGCTTGAGTCACAATATTTAAACAGATGAAGAAATGTGACAAAAATATTTGCCAAACCTGAATGATTTTGAGCATAGAGAGTACAGAATAAAACACTGAATAGAACATTCAGTGTCAGAATTTAATGTTAAATGCACACCTGCTGTCTGTCACAACAACTGAAGTATTTAGTTGTCTAAATACCTGTGACTCAAATCAAAACCAGGCTTCCCAGCTACAATATTAACTCGCCACTCATCTCTTGACCTTTTTTTGCATTAAATCCTAATTTTTGGACAGTTCAGCCTCACCTCCTCTGTAGAGATGAAAGGATGGCAGCATGGCGTTCACGGCCACAGAGACCGGTCCCACTGTTGCCACCACAGCCTGCAGACTCTTCTCATCTCCTTGTGGGAGGATGTGGTATTTCGAGCAGTAGCCGGCCTTTCCTTTGACAGAATACCGACATTTCCCATTCTACAGACAGAAATGAGATTTACAAAATCACATTATACTTTTTAAAACTGGCAAATATAAGGCATGTTTTGTGTGTTTTTGTCTTCAAACACTTTAAATGGAAGTTATGTATCTTGATTTGTTAGATACTGTATTCAAATACAAAATTGAAGTGTTAAAGAGTATACTGTGTACATTAATTCATGCTGTCATATGAATATCTGTATGTACAGTGTAGAAATAAATGTGCCAACTTATTTTTTACTCTATATTTGACAAATCCATCAACCACATTTCTATCTTTAATATATAATGAAGGAAACAAGTGAGGAAACGAAAAAGGAACAAAAGAAATAAAGGAAGTGTGAGAAGGAAAAAAGGAAGTGTTATGGAAACACGTTAAGCAAGTGAATGAGTTACTAAATAAGGGAGGGACAAACAAGTAAAAAAGAAAGAATAAAGCAAGAATGAAGCAAGGCAAAAACAAAGAAAGATATAACACAAAACAAACAACAGACACTGAAAAAAATGAAACAAAAAAAAACAACAAAGAATGAAGTAAAAATCAAGAAAGAAGAACAACAAAACAAAAATAACAAAAAGGAAAGAAAGAAATAAACTAACATGAAAGAAAGACACAAACAAATGTTAGTGCCAGTAGCTGCACATTTGCATCTAAGGTTGTTCTCTCTATAAAAACCCCAGTGGTTTATTGATCTTCACTCATGCTGAGGATGACCTGGTGCTCGTAGGGGTAGAAGCTCTCGGAGTCCACTCCTCCGTTGCGGATGACGTAGCCGAAGGATTTAGAGATGTATCCTCCTCTGCAGCCGAGGTTCCCGTCCACGGTGCTGCAGTCCACCAGGTTCTGTGGGCTCAGGGGAACAAGCATACCCGTCCGCTTCTTCATCTGACCCTCTAAAGCTCCCATAGAGCTGAAGGCCCAGCAGGACCCACATGACCCCTTTGAAAAAACAAAAGTTCTCCTTTATCATAACGAGTTATTCATTCGATTGTTCCTGTTTTTGCACGTCAAAATAACTGATCTCAAATCTTTGCTAACCTGGTTCTTGACTGGACTGACAAGGCCTTGCTTCCTCCAGTCCACGCTCTGAGGAAGTGGCGAGCCAGCCGCTTCCTTAAAAGTGCCATTTCTAAATTGATGAGGCTCCTCCAGCTTCAGGCCGTTGAGCTTTTTATTGATCTCCTCAGCTGTCTTAAGGAAAAAGATGACTGGTAATTACATGAAATGTAGATAAAGGAAACATTACACTGTGATGATGACCTCTTAACAGCAGTGCCTTTTCTAACTTTAGACACAGTTCACATCGCAGTGTTGTATATTTACAGCAGTTCAAATGGCGAAACACATGCAAAGCATTTGTTGGACAATAAATTTCTCAATTCTTGCTAAAGTCCCTTAAAATGTCTTTGCACTGAAAAAGTTCTACTCCGAGGAAATAAACAAGTCCATGATCATATATGATGCTGCTGCCTCCACCCTCCCAGTCCTCCACCTGGCTGTGGCTCTATTTAGAAATAGTTTTGTGTCACGTCTTTGGAAGGAGTTTCACTTTGGAAACAGTCAGTCTCTCAGCCTCAGCAACACCACCACGCAATCATAAAATTAGCCAAAAGTTCCTCTGATTCTTTAACAGTTTACTTCTTCTTTTAGATGGAAGAGCACAACGTTCTCACTCTTTTTATTATGATGCCACACCAGGTGCAGCATCTCACTTCCTCCTCTTGTTTTGCACCAGGGTGCATGTATAAATGCCTTTATGTAACTTTATTAGCCTTACTATTATGAACTGCACTTCATAATAGTAATGATTCTAAATATTCACCAAGCCACACTGGATTAAATTAATCAGATTGCATACAGATTAGAGCTGCTCTATAGGTTAGGGTTTAAATTAAGCCACAGTGGGTGCAGGTTTAAATGCAGATTATCAGGATTGATTGGTGACATCTGTCCTTCACCAGAAGAGGTCAATGAGTGTGAATGCACTTTGTACAGGAATGCACAGGTTAGAAGGTCCAGCATATGTCTGCACAGGTCCTGGTGGTAGAGGAACCAGTCAAATGACATGATGAGGACTTGTGTTCAATGCCAGGGGGTTTGTCATGCAGTTTGTGTCCACCAGAGGTCTCTCTTATATGTTCCTGGTCTAAGAAGTGCTATTATTAATGTGTTTGCGGCAAAGATGTTAAGTTAAGTTTTGTGGCAGCAGAGGTGGCAAGAAAAACTGCAAACTACTTTAACATTTATTGCTTCCTTTCTGTCTAACTGACTCAGCTGCCCTTATTTGAGGTCAGCTCTTGTAAATTTGCCTCTGGTGTTCAAAAAACTGTGTAAAGTTCACACCCACTGGAAACCCGCAGCCAAGCAACAGCAGTACTTCTTATGTTTGCTGTTTTTCTCAGTGAATCCTTCCTGGGTTATTATTTATCATCTGTAGGAGGGATGATTGATAAGTTCATGGACTTAGATGGAAAGAGTCAAACCTAGCACATTTATTTTCGTCATAGTCCTTTCCTTTTGTTGATCATGAATCAGTAACTTGGATCTTTAGAAAGTGGTCCACAGCAACATTTGGGTTATGCATGATATCAATGATGTAACCCTCTATCATCATGTGGTAAAGGTAGAGGTCTGGGTGCTAAATCAGGTGAATAAGTGAGCTGTTTAATGAGTTTCAATCTACATTCCTGGATGACTGCATGAAGGCTGATGTTCATTTCTTTAACAGTGATGAATATCAGTTTACAATATAACAGTGACAGAAATACCACAAAGGTTATTTAATTCCGGATTAAGAGCTGCACAACTTATCTCTTTCTACATTAGGCCAAAAACTTATCAATCACACTTTGTAAGAAGAGACAAGCTAATAGCATATTAGCTATTTTATTTGAAGGGTTTTTTGGGTGGTTATTAATATTATTGTTTTGGATTTTTCTCATTAAGATACAGTTACAAAGCAAATTATCTGCATGTCTGAGTCCGTATTTGATACAACCCTGTGAATCTATGTTCAGTAAGATGTTACTGATAATTTTCTCCAGAATGAGATTTCAGGTGTGTCTATCTTGTTTGGGATTTGATGCTAGAAAGTTTAGACAACCTGTTAACAGAGCAGGAGACTGAAAATCACAAACTATTTGATTCCTACCATGTCAGCCAGATGGTTGAGTCCCATAGTGAAGCTATGTTTTCCTGCTGAGGCTTCCTGATTGTGTCTCCACACCAACTGCATGTTCTTCTCCCATACCGCCCTCCTGAAAACCACCTCAGACTGAGACACAAACACACACTTAATAATCTGATAGTTTACCTGTTTTTGTATGTGTGTTTGCAATGACAAAGAAAGAGAGATGAAGGTCTTTCAGTCCTACCTGATTGTTGTAAACTTTACTATGTTTGATTTTCCACTGGTCCCACAATTTATTTAAGGCATAAGAGGAAGAGTGGCCGAGGACCAGAAAATCCAAAAGCAACAGAGTACATAAAATGTGCATCCTAAAAAGATAAAACCAAAACTGGTCAGATTATGAGAAGATATAATCATTTTTTATTTATTTTCAGGGCTGAAACAATTAGTCAACCCTGCCTTCTTCACAGCTATTCAGCTCAGGACTTACTGAATCTACTTTTACTTGCCTTTAAGTAGTCAAATTTAAACGCACTGTTAAAAAAAAAAAAAAATTGTAATGTAATTTTCCAGATTCCCCATTTGAAAATAAGAAACAACAAGCTGACAAGTTTTAGTGCTAAATCATTCTACAATAGAATAAAATATTTGCACATTAGGCTGCATTTAAGACTGTCAATGTTGTTTATGAGCCCAGTGCTTGGGCCCAGTCTAAAACCACAGCGAAACATCCTGTTTAAAGAGTAGACACATTCATAACTGGCAGTGAACAACTAAACAGAGTGAGGTGAGCGTTGATGTGCATCAGGCTGTTTTGTTCTGAGTTTCTTCACATCAAAAAGGAGAAGTTCAAACCTGTTTTACTGTAATCTCTGAGCCTCTTTTCGGCACATCTACCTTTTTCCTCAACTTACTGAGGCCATTAGCTTTAACAAGCATTTGAACCAGACTCACAATGTCAGTCAAACAGTCTAAATACATTTTTTTTGAGGAGATGAAAGAGTTTGTATTTACCTTGTTGTACGATAATCAGCAGGGTGACTTTGTCCTGGTGAGAAAGAGCAACCGTTTGTAACGGACCAGAGAACCTTCACACTTCACAAGAGGAAGTCTGGTTTCCCCAATGCACACACAGTTTCTTTTGACTCTATTCTTCAGTGCATCTGCTCTCTGGCTTGTCATGTGAATCTGATTTAGAAGCAGCAGCGGCGGCTCAGAGTACTCTTCTTGTATACAGTATACAAAGCTGCAAATGGAAGAAAATTCTGTGATAATAGAAAAAATGTGTGAATGAAAAAGCTCAGTGATGAATTTAAAAGTTACCTGGCAAATCCACAGATGATCTTTGATATTAAAAAACAGTGATAAACTGATGGAAATAATTATCCTATCAATTTATCTTCTTCTTATTTTTTTTCTTTTTTTTTTTTAGCAGTAATCACTTAAAAAGCAAATAATGATCAAAACACTTAAGTTTGTCATTCAGCCAAAACAGTTAACAGCATCCACATCTGTGAAATGTAGTTATGATACTGATTAAAACTCAGCGCCAGACTGAGTTTGTGGTGGGAGTTACGGTCAGATGAGCTTTTCGAGAGAAGACACTCTACGTCATCGAGGCTCTTCACATACGCACATGCTCAGCTTATAGAGGAGGACTTACAGTGGTTTCAGTGGATGGGAGGCTGCAGGTGGTTTGTGGTCTGGTTTTCTCTTGATCAGTATGCGTTCCGTGTGATCCTTTTGTTTTTTTACTCAAAGGTTCCTGTTTGTAGAGAGGTTGTGATCGGAAGCATTAAGTTAAAACAAAGACAGTTTACGTCTTTAGTGTGAACCTCTTCTCCTATGCTACATGTTTATAGCTGCATCTATGTGTGCATATGTACACACACTGGAAAACAAACGAATAAACAGCAATAAAAACACAATACATGTTTTTTTTTATTAACATCAGAAAATAGTTAGTTTATGGTCTGACAACCAGGTTATTGAACTGAGAAAAAAGTTTGTTACTTAATTACCTTTATGTCAAAAAATGTTGTTTTTATGCTTTGTTTTTTTACAGGTTAAGCATTTAGAATATAACATGTAAACAGTAAGTGAGCTTTGAAGGTGCTGCATGCTAACTGTGTTATCTGACAGAGCCAGGCAAGATATTTCCCCCCATTTCTTGTCTTGATGCTAAGCTAACTTGCTGCTGGTTGTAGCTTCACAGTGTCATATCTGTCTTCTGGTGTGACTCTCAGCCTAAAAGAAAATGTGTGTATTTCCAAAAATGTGTTAATATGTTAAGATGCTGATCATGTAATTGCAATGTTGTTTAAATTTGGACTATTGTTGCAGATCCTCTCCCGTCTCTCCCCTCTTCTTTTCATGCACTCTATCTGATATAGAAAAAAAAAAAAAACTTAAAAAGAGAAAATGACCCAGAAACCCCCCTCAGCAGTCGCCACCACAGGGAGCAGCAATGACAAAACAATATACCAAAAAGATGGGAGGATATTATGCAATTAGGATTAGGCCGAGGCTGTAATTGGCGTTCATCACTGATTTTTTTTCTCTGAATCCGGGGTTGGACACAGATTCGCTGATGAATGCAGGTTCCCTGAGATAGCAGATGGTAAGGTCCTGACTCAGCACCAGCTCTTCTTCTTTGGTGATCACGCACCTTTTGCGTCAACACACCCTGCAATCCTGCAGCTGAACAGAAAAGCAGGCAGTTCTAATTGTTTTATTATAATTTTTTTTTTTTTTTGGCGCTCATTGAATCTGGAGTGAGTGTTTGCTAATTAAACAAGTGGCTTGAAAAATATAATTCACATGGGGAGCAATGTGGGTGCAGTTAGCAGCTACAGTACACAAATTAAACCACACTTTTTGTTATGTTACATGAGGCTAAGAGATTTTTAGAGACTTGAGATAGCTTGAGAGGGTTAGGAGTATTATCCAATCTTATTAAATCACAAAAAAACGATCACAGAAGATATTACTAGCCACCTCTTACTTTAATTTTAATAATTTCCACATGAAAATCCTTAAACTGGCATTTACTTATCCTATCTCATTAAGAACTAAAAATCTATTAATATGCAAATTAGCCCATTCTTGAGATTTTCCAGCTGGACACAAGATGTTTCTTTCCTCATTGTAAAGTTAATGTTGTGTTTTTGTTGTTTAAGTCTTAAATTGGACCAATACTGACTTTTAAGTTTCTTACTTTCCAACTTACTTGGATGTGAAATCAGCCCTCTAATTCTGCACATTGAGGCTCAAACGACCGACTGCAGGGACGAGAAAAGAGCATATTTTTGAGTGTGGGAGAAAATTTGATAACTCAGGTTCAAACACATTTCTGATGTGATATTAACTTTATTAGTAAATTAAATTTTAGAGAATTAATTCAAATCTTGTCTGCTCTAAAGATACTCTTGAATTTCTTGTTGTTGAAAGGCAAAATTTAACAAAGTTAACTCACCTGTCTTTCTTACAATTGGTACTTTATATGTATGTCTAGTCGGAGTGACACCACAGTCTTTTTTTATGTTTTAGCATCTTTACTTTACTGATTACTGTTTTTTTGCTATTATTAGTTGTCATTACATAATCACATACAACAATATTAATACATAAATGCCACCCTTGATTCAGGAAATTGTCATGAATTGGTAAGATGTGACAAAATATAAAAAAAGACACATTCAGGCTTTGCTTTTTACTAAAATAGATGTTTTTTGGAAGTGCAATACTGAAAATGTGATACCGAAACTAAAATAACCTGAATACTAATAGTAACAACTCACATGCTGATGGTTAACAACAGTTAATGTGTTTTTATCAAACCACATCTGAAACGGCGGTCCTTAAACTTTTTCTGGCATGTGATGAAGAAATGTATTGAATGAAATTAAGTGACGTCTAGGAACTTATAGGAACTTCCACCCCCTACTGGTGTGAACCTTTGATCTTGATGTAGCCAAAGACGTCTTGGGTACATCAATCATCCATCGGTTCATGCCAGCTGTGTGTCACTTCCCTTTTGCTGACACCTCCCAATCTGACCCCCTGATCCTGCCACCCTGTATGTCTGGATGCAAATGCCCCATCCTGCCTTTTGTTTCCTGTTGATTCCCTTAACCTCATTAAGTATGTGCCCCTTCCTGCATATGTTCCTTGTGCTTCCCTTTTGTTATCCCTTTTGTTTAGCATTACCTGCTTTCCTGTATATAAACCTTTGTAAGTCATTTGCTCGAAGTCAGCTCACAGACACAGACCTGCTCTCTGTCAGTCAGTTCACCAGTATGCCAGCATACTTTAATAAAGCTCACACCATCACAGCAAACCCTAAACTGGACTACGAGGATTTTTCTTCAACAAAACATAACAGCAGTGGAAATCATTATATAAGATCAAGGAACAAGGATTCACAAAAAGACAAAAAGACAATGCCAGGGGTTACAAATAAATTGCAATATAAATAAATAAAAGATATGCAATAAAACTGCACAAAAATAAATTAACATTATAAGAGAATTTTAAATTTGGAGTACATACTTAGGGTTTTCATAGCTTTTCTGTTACTTGAGGTGTGTAAAGTCCTAATGTAGGATTCTGCTTTCTTTTTAAAGGTACAAAAAGAGGGTTTGATTTTTAGCACCTTACATTTATGGATATAGAATTTGGCCAAACATATGAAGAGATTACATTAAAAAAACTCATTTTCTAATTCTATCTTATAACTTGTAAACCCAAACAGTGCATCCTTAAAGCAAAGTACAAAAGCATCATAGATATAGTCCAGTATAAAGTGACAGATGCCTTGCCACAATCTCCGAGTGTGTTTGCAAGTCCAAAACAAATGGTAGACAATCTCTGGGTGCACTTTACAAAATGTGCACATAGTGTCAATGTCCTTCTTGAACCTGACTAAAAATGACTTGACAGGGTAACAATGGTGAATGAGCTTAAAGGTAATCACTTTAACTTTGTTAACCCGTAAATATCTAGTCTCTTAGGAAGCGACCATATTTTTTCCCAACATAAGCCCTGAGCAAGCTTGTTCCAAGTTGCTATTTCATATGGGACCGAAACACAGTCAGTCAGGAATAGTGTGCAGATTCTTTTGTTATTTTTACAGGAAGCTGGGAAAAACACAGCCTTCCTATACGTGTGTCAACTGGGTCAAGTAAAGGTGTTATAACAGAAGTTGAAGAGGCACAATCTTCATATAGCATAATAACTCCAGATGGAAAAGCATCAACGACCACAGCAAATTGTTTAGGGCTCACAGGAATCTTATAATAACAAAGAAATTCTAGGTAATTAAAAAGTATTCCCTCCATATTGAAAAGTTGACTAACCAGCACAATGCCATTTTTGAACCAGTTGTCAAAAATAAAGATTTTCTTTTATAGCACATACATCAGAATCAGAATCAGAATCAGAATCAGAAATACTTTATTGATCCCCGTGGGGAAATTGCCTTTCGTTACAGATGCTCCCAT
>JAQMCX010000019.1:697726-721983 GCA_029814765.1 Acanthurus leucopareius | reverse complement strand
GTTCACCAGTTTGCCGGCATACTTTAATAAAACTCACACCATCACAGCAAACCCTAAACTGGACTACAAGGATTTTTCCTCAACACATGCTCTCCTTCAAAAGCTCTTTCAGAAGCTCCCACCCCAAAACTTTTACACCATTAACAATAATAGAAGAAGTAAAAAAATAAAACAGGGTGATTTTTCAAACTCCACAGCTAATCTAGTAACACAAAGGTCAGTCTGACAGCAACAGCAAACTCTTGTTTGTTTATTTTAGCTATGTAAATGATTTTCTTCTAAACTAGCCTCATTCATTTCATTCCTGGTCATCTAAGCCCCGCTTCAGTACCACTTTGGTCCACCACTGTGTCCCCTCCCTCAGTTTGAGAACCACTGTTTCGACAGACCAGAGAGCTGGAAGGATATTCCTTTATTTCTAAGTGTCACTGCTTTAATTCATTCCCATCTGGTGTTGCTCCTAAATCTCAGCGTTTGGCTGACCTGCGCCCGCCTCCTGTCATCCAGTGCAGCGTGTTGGATGGAGTCCAAAGGCGAGTGCATATAATCCCCCAGCATGCACCGAGCACCCGCGCGTCCACAGCCAGGTTGTTGTTGCCATGAGGACAGCGAAGCAACAGGGGGACTGAGCTGCAGCAACGCTCTTCCTCCGGAGGGTGAATATTTCAGAATGGGAGGATGAAGAGCTCTCTTGTTATGATGTGTCTGTGTGTGTTTCTCTTACATTGCAGGTTTCATTTGGATATTTTGAGGTGGACCTGACAGGACAAAAGATGTACTCCGCTCTTTGAATTCTCTTTACTTGGATCAACAATTTATGCAGAGACAATTTTAAAGAAAGAAAAAAAAAACACATCCAAATGCACTCTTGTCTTTTTATTTTACTGCAAAATTGTGAAAATGGAGCTATCACAATGACAAGCCCTCCAGACTGAGGAGACGGTGAGTTACTTAATACTTAATTACTGTACGTCTGAGCCTTTTCTAATACAATCCATTATATGTGAGCTCTTAAAGTTGTCCATCATAATAAATAGCTGCAATTTCACCTTTGTGCACTATTTTTACTTGCTTGTGTACTCCCAGAGGAGTTCAGAAGGAGTCAGCCCTCATCATTGACTTCTCCAGGGAGCTGCTGTCATCCTCAGTAGTCAGACTGTGCAGTTTCCCCACCTCTATAACTGTCTAAAGATAATTACCTCCTTAAAAATGTGATGTAATCTGATCCTTAGAGCTTAGAGCATGATTATGCAGTTACATTCTGAATATTAGACTTTCTAAGAGGAGTTTTTTTTAGGTAACCATCAGTTTAGAAAAAAAAATCTTATGACTTAAAATGTAAAATCATTGAGGAACTCTTTGTAATCCAAGCAAAACTTTAACAAATGTGATTTAGTTTTCTTTAAATAAGGGAAACAAAGCTCTTTCTTGCAAAAAGAGAAAATAAATGTCAGACTTGTCAAAGAAACGGTCCTAGTATGCCTTTCTGACGTGCTCTAAAGTGGTGCATCCCTCAGCACAGCAGCATGTGAGGGGAACTGCCAGGACTGCGGGTGGCATCTCACCTGATGGTGTGACGCCACCCGCAGTTTAAATAGTGCATTTCAGCAAATCATACACTCTCTGATAAGCTGATACCTTAGTCATTTTTACAGGCTTAGTCTACAACCTTTTACTCTAATTTCAATGTTAAAGGTGGTTAGGCTTTGTTTTTATGTTCAAGTGTTCAATTTTTGCATGAAATATGTTTAAAGTTGTAAGCTATTTTCTGAAAGCTCAAAGCTGTTTGACTGTCACAGGGATTTTTTTTTTTTTTTCCAGTTACACAGTTACAAAACCATCGGACCAGGACACTCTGTACACTAAATAAAGTTGTGCTACTGCTGCCCCCTTGTGGTGAACATTTTGATGGCCTAGATGGAGTGCTATAGATATTTTTATATGTCAGCAACCCCCCCATTTACATGTCTGTCTTTCTGTCCTAATCACATGATTAAACCCTGGACACACAACTTTTTTGCTACTGTTTAAGCATTTAATGGGATTGGGGATTGATTTTGCAGTTTTTCCTCACTGGTTGTACTGGATTTTAGCATCAAAAAAGTACTTAATTATGCACACTTCAAAGTTTTGATCTTGTTCTGTTGCTTGCTGGCGGCAAATGTTGTTGAGTGTACTATAAAAAAATATTTAAAGGTTTAAAAAAGTTATTTTTTATGACAAGCTCAGCTATTACAAGAAACATGTAAATTATGACTTCTATGTATTAAATGGACCATGTGTGAGGATTTTTTTTCCCCATTTAATATAAATCATCTGAGGGGAAATAATGCATGATGAAAAAAAGACCATGAAAAAAGCAATATGATCATCTGAGTGTCCAGACACTTTATAAAATATTTAAAATCCTAGAAAACTGGGGTGTATTGTCTGAATTCTTTTCACAGCATGACTCTATCAAACAGATCTTACAAATCTTAAAGGTTAAAAAACCTGACCAGAAATGTCAGCAAAGGTCTTTTGAATGAGCTTGCAATCTACTTTCACAATAACTGCAGCAGTTGAGAACACAAATATATATTATTAAATGCATAAATGCCAAGAAATATGTTCCTCTGACTTATAATTTTCCCAAACAGAGAGATGATGTTTACGATAATTGAGGACCAACAGATAATTAATGGGTTAAGGCCTTAGAGTGATGCCTGCTGTTACTTTTTTCTTATTTCTGCCATTGAACAGAAAAAATACAACAAAAAAAGTTTTAGGTGAGGACCTTTTCTTTAAAAAAATAAATAAAAAAATCTATTAATTCCATGTTGAGCTGTCATGTTGTTATAACCCTATTGAGAGCACTGCAGCCTCTTGGATGGCTTGTGAAACAGCTTTAGTGTACTTCAGTGTACTTTCTGGACAAAGAGAAAATATCCACTCAGGCTCACTGTGGTGGCATTTCAGTCGAGTCAATTTGTGTTGACAAGATGCAATTTTTGTCATTTAACACTCAACATCTCAAGGTGAATAAACTGTGACGTCTGTTGGTGTTTTAGAGACCAAACATTTAAATAATGCTGGTTTAAATGTGGAGTTTATAAGGTTTAAAGTGCTTACACTGGAGCCAAACTCAATACCAAAGAATTATCTTTCTAATGTTTTGAAACTGCTTGAATCTTATTGTCCCAAGGTAGACTTTAATGGTAGCGCTCAGAGAGATGTTTTATAAGAGTCAATAAAAATATGTGGACTTTTATGATGCCGACAAAGGGAGCTATTAACTGCCTCAGATAGTTGTCAGTGACTTGATGTGGCCATGAGGTGTCTGCATTATGTTTCAGGTGGATAACGATAATTTAATTCCCTGCGATTTCAAGGATCTTCACAAGAAACAGGTGAAGTGTGAATACAGCCTGATTGTTAAATAAAAATAACAGGGGGGGAAGGGATGCAAAGAAGAAAACTTAACTTATCATTTTTAAAGGCAAAGTTTTTTAAAATGCTGTAGAGAAAAAAATAGAGGAGAAAAAAAGAGATGAAAAAGAAGAAAAAGACAATTAACACAAAAGTAAAATTAAGTTCTGCTATTCCCATAAAAGGTTTGAGATCAAGGGAAAGCAGGTGGAGACAAATGAGCTTTAACAGCCTTTTAAAGATGATTTGGCTTGTCTGAGACTCTGCCGGAGGCTGTTCCAGGCTGGATGACGCAGCTGTTACCTCTGCAGCTTATCATCTTGGATTATTGCAGTACTGTAAACAACATAAATATAAACTGAAATCAATGACATTCACGGTTTGACAAAGATGATTCAGCATCACCATCTGACAGCATTCGGCCACATCTCGCTTTGCTGTCTGTCTTATTTTTTCTTCATTATTTGCAAGTCTACGAAGACAGGGCCCTCCATCAGCAGCTGCCTGGTTACGAAAACCTTCCAGTTTTAACACTCTAATACTGTCAGTTTTCTTGCATTTGTATGTTGCAGAAAGTCGTCTATCCCTTTTTCCGCTGATGTGACGTTAGTATCGTTCCTGTCTGCCTTTTCTTAGCTGTCTCCTCTTTGTCACATACAGGCAGGCCACCAAATGGTTGAGGGGGTTGCCGTCCACCAATGGCTGTGCTGGGGAGCTCTCTACCTGTTGGCAGCTGGGGTGGCATTAACATCTGAAACACGCCGGCTGTGTCCACAGTCCTGCCGCTGCAACACAGTGCTACTGGAGGTGAACTGCTCTGACGGCCAACTTTCCACAGTGCCTGACGGTCTCCCACAAGACACTAAACTACTAAACCTGACACATAATAAGATCAAGACTCTGGTGCATCAGCAGTTCCAGACTTTGTCACAACTTTTAGACTTGGATTTGAGTGACAATATTATGGTGATAATCGAAGTTGAAGCCTTCCTCGGCTTGCAAAGTCTCATAACTCTGCGTCTTGCTCGCAACCACCTGAAGATTATTCCAGTGGGAGCGTTTACTGGTTTGGCAAATTTAAAGTTACTGGACATAAGCAGCAATGAGATCCTAGTTTTTCTAGATTTTACTTTCCGTGACTTAGCAGCCCTGCAGTTTGTCAACGCAGCAGGTAATGACTTAGTTTATATCTCTCATCAAGCTTTCGCTGGCTTGACCAGCCTGCAAGAGCTGCACCTTGATGGCTGCAACCTCACTGCTGTGCCCACTGAGGCGCTCACACAGCTCAGTGGGCTGAGAAGTCTTCATTTCCACCGTCTGGGCCTCGCCACACTGCCAAACTACTCCTTCCGTTATCTGGAGCGTCTCAAGGAACTTGTCATTTCTCATTGCTCCTGGCTAGAGACCCTGTCAGGAAACAGCCTCTTTGGCCTGAATCTCACATCACTCACCATTAGTTACTCCAAACTCAATGCTGTCCCATACATCCCTCTGCATCATCTTGTGTATCTTGTATACCTTGACCTTTCTTTTAATCCAATCACATACATTCATGGGAACCTGCTAGGAGACTTGCTCCGGCTCCAAGAGCTCCATCTGGTGGGTGGATCATTGCTGCGCATCGAAATTGGAGCATTCAGGGGTTTGACATATCTCAAATTGCTGAATGTGTCCAGAAACCTTCTCTCCACACTCGAGGTGGGAGCTTTTCATTCAGCGGATGCCCTAAAAACTCTGGGACTTGATAACAATCAATTAGCATGCGACTGTCGTTTGCTTTGGGTGGTACAAAGACAAACCTATCTGAACTTTGGTGAATATCCACCAACCTGCTCTACCTCGGTCCAGGTGCAGAGTTTGAATTTTCTGAACTTGACTGAAGTTGAGGTTCGAGGCCTGCTCACATGTCAGCATCCTCGTATTCCGAACAGCAAACCTCAACAAGTGAAAGTAGAACAAGGACACACAGTGATGTTTTACTGTAATGCAGAGGGTGACCCTGCGCCATCTGTGATCTGGCTAAACCCCCAGCTAAAACCTTTATCACCCAATGGAAGAATACGGGCTCTCTCAAATGGATCGCTGGAGGTTCGCTACGCTCAACCTCAAGACAGTGGTACTTATCTCTGCGTGGCCTCCAATGCGGCAGGAAATAGCAGCATGCCTGTCAGCCTTCATGTCCGATCCTTTCCGTCATCGTCTAAAAACCCATTTTCTCTCAAAGGTTGGTTTGCCTTTCCGTCTGCCTCTCCCGGTGTTAATGGCTCTCAGAAACTCCCATTTGATTTCAAAACATTACTGGTAGCAGCAACCATTGGGCTTCTCTCATTTTTCAGCTCTGTGAGCTTATGTTTTATCTTCATGTTCTTTTGGAGTAAGAGCAAAGGGCAAATAAAGCACACAGCCACAATAGCATATGTGCCACGAAGCGCCATGTCAGGTAGTAAAGGAGGGACAGGAAACTCTACAGAGACCAGCAGGTTCACCATGAAACTAATATGAATAAAATAGTTAAAGGACTTTTTCACTTGGTATGTTTTTGAAATAAAAACCAAGAGTTTATAAATTACAAAATGTAAAACCGTCTTGACAGAAGCAATTGAAGTTTAAAGCATGTCAGGCTGACTGCTGATTAATTCATGTAAATGGAAGCATGTTAGCCATAGCATATATTGTGCAAACATAAAAAGACAAGATATATGCTAAATTTCAAGTTTAAGCATCTTTGCCACATTTTAAGTTACATTTTAGAAACATCTAACTGAAAGATTGTCATCAATGATTATCTTTATTTCATATCTGTCATATCATATCTGTCTCTTTTGTGGGACAGAGGCTCCCCTACATCAAAGCCTGAATGTAAAGCAACCAAAGTAAGCAATTTTAATGAGCATAATGCATGCAATATGTAGAAATGTGAATTATTCAGATAACTGCTTGTTGCTTATAATGCCCTTGTTATGTTTATATATAGAAAACAACTTAATTTAGTACAAAGCCTACAAGACACGGGTTAATATGATGCCTGGCTGGCTAATGGTATAGTATGTTTGTTGGATTTTGCTTATTTGGTTCCTAAAGAACGGATAAAAATAGTAGAATTATAACAATAAAGGGACTGATAAGGATCTCAGTTAGTAACCCTGAGAAAACAAGAATGGAGTATTGACCTTATATTAAGGTCAGTGAAAACAACACTTGCATCTATAGGCCTATAGCATGTAATTTGATAATATGTGTCTTGGTTGTACTCTAATATTGTTGCATAATCTGCTGCAGCCTACTCATGCTCTGGATATGTGTATATTTCCAAATAAAGCCTTCTGAAAAAGAATAAAATAAAATTATTATACTTTAAAAATAATCTTTTGTGCTTTTTGTTGTGTTTACAGTATACAGTATACAGTGATTCTTTGTTCAAATGAATTGCATTTAGTTTGTAGCAAGCATGTTATTTACTTCGCTAATGTTTTTACTCTTCAGGTTTTGAGAGTAGTTTCACATACGGAAAGTTACATAAGGTTTAAATTTATATGGCATCAAAGAAAGAGCCACATGCCTTGGTAACAGCTGTAGGATTAATCTGTCCATATGTGAACTACCACTACATGCGTACCTAATCCTTTTAGACTAATTGAAATGTAAACTTAGGCTAAATCTTTGACAGTGATCTAATCTCCCCCAATGAGTGGGGCTGTCTGCCTTTGCAGTCACAGGAAAACCACAAACAGGCTGGAGCCAGTATTGCAGTTAGTGTCTTACTGGCACAGTATATAAATGATTTATTTAACAATAAATTAATAATAAGTCTTAACATGTTAATTATAAGATTTAATCAATAGCATTTAGTTTAGGTGTCTTTGTGTTGAAACAAGGCAAGACGTAGAAAACTAAATATTTTCACTGCAACTGACACGAGGTGGTTTATCCAATTTAAGCTGTTGTCATGACGACACATTAGCGATCACTACATTGTGGTGCCGCCATTATTCTAAATGTAAAATCAAAACAGCGTCCACATAATCCAAACAAGTCCGTCGTACTGAAAATAAAAATTGAATGCAAACGAAATATTCATAAATTAAGTTATATCAAATCAAACTGTATAAATATCAAAATAAAAGCAGTATAATGTGAACACAGCGTTTAGCGCTGTGACCCGGAAGTACATCAACTGCTCCGGATGTGTTGACTAGCCAGGAAGAGACGGCGGTTAGTCTTAGCAGTTAGCTGTGCACTTAGCTTTTTTTAACTTGTAAGGAACACTCTAGTATAAAAACGTGAATTAAAAGAGTATCTATAACCTAAATGAATATGGATACGAAAAGATATTTGACTAACCGATTAGAATAACGACGTCCCCTTAACATCTCATAACAATAACAGCTAAGTTGGCTCGGCATTAGCTCGCTACCCAAACGTTTGCTCATAGTAAGTCAACTTTATTGTTTAGACTTATAGCCATGAATTTGGTAGTAGGCCGCGAACCCAGAAAGACTGCGGGTAATCGCATGTCAAAATTACTGGACGCTGAAGAAGAGGACGAATTCTACAAGACCACGTACGGAGGCTTTAACGATGTGAGTAATTGAATGGTTAAAGTGAGCTAATAAGTTGGCATTAGCTCCCTGCTAACTTGAGTTTGTCTCCTAAATAGAAGCTGGTCGAAATCTCATTTTTTATTTTAACGATTAATTTTTATGATGGCTGTAAAGGTGCATACCGTCAATTTAAAGATGTTTGCAAATGACAATAACCGACTAGGTGGGAGATTCGCATTTTTATCAGTAATTTTGTTTATCATAACTAATGTTATTCTAAATAATGATACATGTATCTTTGACCTTAACTCCGAGTCCATCACGACTTACCAAAGCCTACAATGAAGTGCAAAACACCCAATTATCATTCACAATATCATCTGCAAACTGCATACAGGATTTTTTCCCATCTCTAACAATATCCGGCGTGTATTTATTTTTCACCATAAATAATGCATGAAACCTATTGATCCGTAAATTCAGTTTCAGGTTTTCTCTTGTGTGTGGTGCAGTTAAAGTGCAGGTGGCATCGTTTCACCAATAGTTAATTTTAATAAAGATAAAGTAGTTAACTTGTTTTAGATTGAGATACGTTAATCTTTTAAATGTTATACCTTTAATGAGGTAGGATTTATTGCTAGGATGACATTATATCTAGCTAGGTTTACCAAACAGACTTGCAACTGACTGTATATTCATGCACATCTAAGAGTCTCTGCAGTAGTGGAGGACAATTTGACTGCTCATGCTATCATCATAAAGCTAAAAAACCAGTATGCTGATGTGATACATCTGAAACATAAAAGCTTCAAACTATATTGGGTGAGCATTACATACTGAAGTTTAATATAGTGGCAACTTCATATAAGGTTTTCATCTGAAGATGCTGGTTTGTGTGCTCAGCTTGCAGCTTAGATCATTTTCTTTAAACAGCTGCTGGTTCAAGGGTCCACTTGTGTAGGGGGATTTGGCAGCTGTTGCTCTGGCAGTTCTGACGTTAGTCTCAGCTGAGATTGACAAGAATAACTGGATAAAAAAGTCAAAAACAAATCCTGTGATGCCTTAGTCTTTTCTGCTGGCTAGCACTTTGATAAATTAGTGGGTGCATGCCTGTGAACATACTTAAATTTGAGGGAAAGTCTTATTTATAATGTCTGTCAAATATTTACAACATGTGACAGATGTTGGTCTTTGTCAGCACAGTATGTTTGTACTTGCACGTGTTGTGATGATTTTCATGTCACAAGTAAACACTTTTACATTTTTTTCTAATCTATGCACTCAGTATTGAAGATAAGATTGTTCTTAAATCATGACGTCTCATCAGAATTTATGTTCTTGTACATAAGTTGCTGGTGTTATTTTGTTACTCAGATGGTGATTGCTGTACCATCATCAGATTTTTAGAGAGCTTCTTATCTGTTTTTTGTTTGTGTTGTAGATCTGGGAGTGAGGGAGTGTGAGTAACAGAGAATCTGAATTAAAAATAAACCTGCTTGTTGTATGGAAGAGATTTTTCCTCAATAAGTGTCATAGCTAAAGAAGAGCTTAACGAAACTTAACTCAGCTGCACTGCACTACACTAATTTGATTATCTTAAAATTATGAAAATTCATCTACATGAATTAAACAAAGAGTCTGAATGCAAAGTATAGAAATCCTCAGAGAAAATTTTGATCACCAAACTGACTCTGGCTAAGAGTTCATTCTGAAGGTCGACATTCGTAATTCATAATCTTTTTGGCTAAATTTTGCCTTTTTGTTTCTTTTCAGGAATCAGGAGATGACGAATATCATGGAGAACATTCAGACACAGAGGATGAGGTGGACAGCGACTTTGACATTGATGAGGGTGATGAGCCAGACAGTGACCAGGAGGAGGATGCACCTCGGAGAAAAAGTCGAGTTGTCACTAAAGCTTATAAGGTGGAGAGAATCAGAAGCTATCAGACTTTACATTTATAATCTACATTTGTAAAGTATTCCCTTAGCATCAATGCACATTGTTTTGTTCTTTTTTTAAAAGAAAAAAGCAAAGCTGTCCTTTGCTATTCCAGCTATGCAACTTCACTGGAGTTTCTAAATGCAATCCTCTTAATAGTCAGCTGAGAGAGCAGAGAGCATGATTGCCCATTTTCAACTGAGCAAGGAATTAGTTTTCTGTACTACATGATTATATTTCTGACTTTCAATGACTTTAACTCATTTTATTGGTTAATCATACAGGTATGAAATAATTTCTTTTAAAAGACTTTTGTCTCATTAAATCAAAGGAACCTATAAAAGTGGCAAAACCCAAACCCAAAAGACCCTCTGAGGAACAGAAGAAAATTGAGAAAACGAAAGTGGAGCTCAAAAGAAGGATTCCACAAGAATTCCAGGACTTTGGCGAGAGTAAGATTGCTAGAAACCTCACACAAATGCAGATGTCTGCCCATAAATTATTACTTCACCTACATCAACACATAAACCATCACCTCATAAGCACATGATGATTACATTGCAACTGTTTGAAAATGAGTCAGTGTTGAACGAGATTCTCAGTCTTAAGGTTTTTACTTGACTGTATATTTTAACAATCCTTTAGCTCGGAAGTCTGTACGGCAATCCACAAGTGAACACACCAGAAAGACCAATCTGCGCTTGCAAGAGCGCCAGGATGCCCCCCGCAGACGAAGAGGTGCCCATCGTGACCGGCCTTTAACCCAGGAAGAACTTCTGGCTGAAGCCAAAATAACAGCTGAAAACAACATACGATCTTTAGGTAAGAACATGTTGGTCAAGTTGCAAAAATCCAAATCTAACCCTTGAAGGTTTTTCTTTCTCATAAAGTGGCAGATATAATTGCATTGACAAAAATTGTTGGCAGTAGAAATAGTATGTAAACTGTTTACCAATTTACTAAGACAAAGGATCCTTAAAATTAAAGTAGTTTCAGCAATATTTCCCCCAAATAGACATCAGATCCAATGTAGTTTAGTGCTCACTGATTGATGTGAAAGTGTCACCCTTATAAAAGACACCATGCTTATATGAGACACAAATAGTGATCTTGTTGTTGGGGAAGATATAAATAGAAATTTAGTTGATTTTGTGGTGGAACAGATGTCACCAGCTTTATTAAGATTATATGTAAATCAACGCAGCCCATCTGTTTGGCAAAGATACACACAAACTCACAGTAAACACTGTGTAATGATTAATTTTACGTCTAATGGTTGCTACTAAATAAGACATTAATGTGAATTTACCGGAATAATTTCTCAGGTTGTCTAACTTAATGATAACACAGATGAAATATCGATGCCTGTATCCCTTTTACACTCTGTTAACAGAGAACTATGAGCGTCTGGAGGCGGACAAAAAGAAACAGGTCCACAAGAAGCGACGTTTTGAAGGACCAACCATCCGTTACCATTCAGTCCTGATGCCCCTTGTCTCTCACTCAGTCCTAAAAGAAGAAAATGTGGATGTTGAAGGGTAATTATTATTATCTAAAGATAGAATTTTTAACCTTCTGCCTTAAGAAATCTGCTTTAAATGCAATGTTCTTAAATATTCAACTCACTTTAGTCACCATATACAAACACTTGATGATGATTGCTCAAACTGTAGGTTATGAGGAAAAGAAACTTAAGAATCTTACATAGACCAACATCTTGTATGTTTCACCTTTTTCTTCCTCCACATTTTCCAAAGGTTGGATCAGGACGTCCCTCAGACTGCGCCACAAAATCCCACCACGCCCTCCCAGCAGCCTGCCGGGGGCCTGTGTTCCCGTACTTATATAACATTCAGCGAAGACGAAGCTTTCGAGGCGGCCTTTCCACAAAGCGCCCAGTCAGTTCCTCAGCTGCCCATCCAGGAGGTCTGTCCTGTCACCCACAAGGCAGCACTGTACAGAGACCCAGTCACTGACATTCCTTACGCCAACACACGAGCCTTCCGCATCATCCGAGAAGCGTACCGTAAATACGTGGCTGCTCATGGATTCCCCAACACTTCAGGAGGGGTGTCAGGACTTGACTCCTCATCGTCGAAGGGTGCCCGCCAGAAAATAGTTGTCAAGCAGGCTGCTGTAGGAACATAGATTAGTTTCAAAAAGAATTTAGTACATAAGCCCTTTTTTTTGTTTTTGTTTTTTGTCTTTTTTTTTTAAGATGCATTTGTTCAGGTTAAGCAACGTGATTAATGACATGAAAACCACAAACAGTGATTTTCCAACTACGTGGAGTGAACACCCTCAAACAAATGTCGACATCTAGTTGTGTCTTCGGCCATACAAAGTGGCTTTGACACCATAAATGCAATGTAAAATAGGCTGATTATTTAAGATGTTCAATGTGTTATGTTGCTAATGTTGACTCAGCAACAGAAAATTACACAAAGTGAAAAAACTTGGTACAAAACAAAGTTTATCACAGCAAAATCAGTTGGTGCATTTTCTCAAACTGCTTCAAAAATCTTACTCGTGATTTCTACTTGTCTTTTTTTTTTTTGAAATACCCTGACAAAAACAGGTTGGGTGGATGAAAAACTACACGTTGGCTTTGGAAGCAGGTTTTCATCTGCACTTTGGCAGCTTTTTTTCTTCGATGTAATGCCTTTTTTTACTCTCAAAGTATTTGGTTACTACAAATGTACATATTTCTCAACAAAAATAAATATTTGATATGTGAAATTTTTAATGTTTTTCTTTTTCTTTGAACTATCATACATAATATCATGAAATATGGATTTTAGATAACTTCAAACCCACCTTGACTCAGTCTATGCATAAAGTTGTGAGTCAGAAGCAGTTTGATGTTGGTTTTCTCTGAGGACAACACTTCAATCACATGAAGAGTATATTTTACTGTCTGCATCTGGCAAATCAGCTTCAGCTCTATTTTATCAAAGCATTTAAAGCTACAGTTTCTCTCTGATAGTGTCATTACTAAATTCCAACAGAACAATAAGCATAAAAATATAAAAGACTGGCTTTTTATTCACAGCAAATGTCTGTTTGTTCATCTGGTAATGGCCCTATTCCATCTTTCTTAATGTTTAATCTGATATTTAAAATTTTAATTCAGCTTCTCACCAACTTCTCACTGAACATCTGAGTAACACCAGTCATATAAACCACAGTGCATTTTCTAAAAAGGAAGCATTAGGAATATATTTGAATCAGTCGGGAAGCTGGTTGATAACAGAAAATTGTTGCCTGGAGTGTCACAGCGAACAATGCTGCTAATGTTGATCCCTGCAGGACCCTAAATGATGTTTTCTATGTTTATTCTCTCAGGGACAATAACAGAACAACAGAGTCCCCCTGAACGCCACTGAATACTTGACCAGCGTGGACACCTTTGACCCCTCGCATAACCAGAATGGTTCGCCTGCACAGCGTCCTGTAGCTTTTGGCCAACCAGCCTCAGTTACATAAAAGCCCACTGGGAACAAAAATAATGTAAATGGTTAGTCACCCACATATAATTGCCTACATTAGTCAAGAGTAAAAATCATGCTTCTGTAATACAATAAGTACCTTTCACACTGATTATATCATTAGAAAAAAAAGTACAAGTGTGTTTTTTCAGCTGCAGTGTGTCAGTTTTGACTTTCACGCTTCAGCTGGGAACACGATCAGTGAGGATGACAGCGTAATGGCTGACTGATGAATTCAACCTGGAATTCCTTTGGAGTTTCAGGTGCAAATCCTGCTGAGGCTGCCTTCATGTCAGTTTAGCCCTCAGCAGATGGCTCAGGCAGAAATTTCTACCTTTTTTTGCCTGAAAGCTCCCAAAATTCTGTTGCGACTTTGCTGCCAAATGTTCATGTTGCACTCAAGCGGATTTTCTCCTGCTGTTCCTGTAATGTCCTGATGATGTTGAGCAGAGCATCTCACTAAGCAGTCAACCGCATCTTTGTTCTGTGTCATAAATAACCAGGACGCTGATGCAAAAAAAGCTCAAGCTTCAGGGAATTCTTTACCTGTCAGCTGGTCTTTGATAAAAAAACAAACAAAGAAAGTGCATTTGCATGATTTCATGTATAATTCATCCCTGATTCCTGACCTTTGAGAACGTGCTCACTTCAGATAGCTGGTAAAGTTAGGCTGCATGTTGGTTGATAAAAAGATACGAACCCTGTTATTACAACTTAAAGAGGAGCAGTAGCATCCAGGATGAACTGACCAATACATAGTTTGAATCAGAAGCAGAAAAAATAGATAATATTTGAGAAATGTAAGAGATAAAAATATTGATAATCTAATAGTCACCTTTACAACCATGAATAAAGACAAAAATTTTCTTCAGAAATGTGATAATTTGATAAAACAAGATATTAGAAAGCATTAAATTTCCTTTTAAGACTTCATATGACTTTAGCACGTCTCCTGTTTTCATAGAACAAACACTGAACTACTGAAGTAAGTTATGAGGACTGAAATGAAATGAGGACATTTATGAGGACTGAAATGTCACATTTAATGTACGAACTGTTTTTACAAAAACCAGGCTGCTCAAATGACAGCAGTGATAAAGATCAAGTCCACTTCACTTTCCAAGCAATCAAATGCTTTCCGTTATGCTACAAACTGCTGCTGAAGAGAAGAGAAGAGGCAGATCAGCCATCTGGAAGTTTTCCTGGCTGTCCGACAAGCGATGTTTCTTGTCTTACTTGCTCTATATTTGTCACATGCTGAGTTGTCAGCGACAGACTGATTGTTCTTTGGGTTAATCACGACTGTCTGTCCGCCTAACAAACTCACATCAAACGTTAAAGAATGAGACAAAGAAAATCATCTCAGACTGATCTGATCAAAAAACACAGACTTGATTTATCTTTTTTTGTTGTTGTTGTTGTTGTTGTATTAGTTATGTATATTGTGCTGCTTTGGCAGATAAACCAGCACTTTGGAGATATGAACCCAGAATAGGATAAAAGGCTCATGGATGGATGTCTAAAAAAAGGAGAGGTGGGTGTAGCAAAGACACATTGTCTTCAGTAATTTCACTGGGCCATTTCTGGTTGAGACATATACAGTAATTCAGCACACGTAGTTCACACGCTTGGTGCATTGTCAACAGCACACTGTTGTCGCTCTCTTCCACAGCGATGCCCTGGGTCAAACTGCATTCAGCATGCCGGTATCTCCACTTTTTGAGGACACGGATTTTCAAAGAACACGCTGCACAAAACGAGAAAGTAGAGAGAGTATAAAGGTTTTGATTTGTTATGGTGTCACTTTACATTCACACCAGCAGCAACTGCAACAGCAGCAGGAACTAGATTGAGGAGGAAAAAAAAAATAAATTATTTTATCATGCCTTTTCAATTCTATCAACCTCAATACTTGTTCTTTGAAAGCAACTGCTGCCCACACAGTGTGCCACTCGCTTTGGCGAAGAAGAGAGAGAGAGAGAGAGAGAGAGAGAGAGAGAGAGAGAGAGGGGAAAAAAGCACATTAATTCAAAAATAACAAGTTATCCCTTAAAGCCATGATGATAAATGCAGTGTCAGGCTAAGTGAGCATCTCTGATGGATCGATGGATGTTAACGTATGCAGACGAAATATTAAGACGGTGGTGCTTTTAGGGGCATAACATTTCTCATATCATCTGCAACAACAGAATACTGAGAGCTTTGTCTCCCACATACTGCACAGTGCATATGGTACCAATTGAACAGTTTTCAGAATAGGAAGAGAGGGAACTGCATTATCACTCGTTCTAGTGTGGTAGTTGCCATGGAGACGAGTGTAGGTGGTGTACTGTGCTGTTCTCTGTGCTGTACTCCTTCCCTTGTCCTCTCCCCTCTTCTGTTGCCCACCCTCTCTGTTCTGCTATCTGCAACATCCGAGTAACTTTCACTCCTTCATATTTACTCAAATCTTTTCCTGCTTGGTTTTTTGGTCCCTCTTTTTTTTTTTTTTAATTTTTTTTTTTTATGCTGGATTTGCATCGTTGCGTCAGGCAAATTTTGCAGCTTGAACCAGACGCTTACATTAAATGCATGGCTTGTAACAGAGCTAAAAAAAAAAGAAGAAAAGGCAGGAAACTGACAGAAAGTTAAAAATGGGTTGAGAGCATTTTAGACTGGACTCTTAGTGGGTTCAAGTAATAAGTCACTCGAAAAATAAATCATAATTTACGGCTGTCACCCTGTTTTTGTGCTGCTGAGATCCCTCAAATCCTCCTGGATTTTTCTTTATTTCACAAAATTTGTTTCTTGCTGACCATCCAGTTTCTTGTACATGCTTTGTCAATCGTTTTTTTTTTGCACACTAGCTATTCTTTTATCAGTTTCCATGGAGATCTATGTGTGTGTGTGTATGTGTGCATGCGTGTGTGTGTGTGTGTAAGGGTTGAGAGTAAAAAAGTGGGGATGTGTCATTTCCAGTTTATATTTTTTTGCGTATTTTTGGAGGCTGCATGGGCCTTTCCAGTGTCCCAGGTTATTCTTTGACACGCGGTTACATCACTCATGTTTGCTTCACCTTCATCTGGTTTTATCAAATCTTTTCTTGCTTCCTACACTTTGCTCTTTGCTCTTGTTGGATGCAGCTGGATTACACTTGAAATCCTAATAAGGCAAGCATAAAGAAAATCTGCACCATCTCCACTTCATACCAAAAGAAAACTGCAAGTAGATAAATAATTAGAGAGACTCTGGTGTGAGCAACATTTTACAAGTGCAAAGCGCAGCCATGTCACAGTCTATAAACAGGAATATGACGACAAACAAATGTTAATCTGTTTTCTGTTTTTATGCAGTGGGTTTATCCTCTTTGTCTGTGTATTTTTAACAGGACCAACCCTTAATGATTCATCCAGAGGATTAATACCATAGGAAAAGGTTATCAGTACCCACGTCTCAGTTTCCAAACAATTTAATATCCACGATTTATCACCAGCCTCGTGTTTGTGATACAGAAACAGAAGATTAAAAACAAAAAATATCCGGGTTACACCTTCTTATTTGGGATTTATGCAACGCCTTCTTTATATATGCCCACGAAATGATCTATGACACATTCAGAAATTAACAATTGGCAATAAACATTTATGTAACATGTTTACATGACAGATATCATAAATAAAACTGCTTTGGAGCAGAACAATGGCTGGTGCTCCACACATCTGCGCCTTTATGGACAGTGTTTTTGTTGGACTTCCTGACCTTTTTATGAGTGACCAAAATTAAACTTATTACAGGGTAGAAAAATGCAAATGAGTCACCTACGCACTTTGATACTCTATGGGCAAGAATGCACCAAAAAGGCACCAAAAAGGGCAGGTTTGCATTTTTTCAAGCCTGTCTTTGAACATGAGCAAAGGTTCATTCATTCATTTTTGGATTCATCTGTGCACTTGCTGCTGAATTTAATGTATGAAGTGAAGAAAGAGGTCCAGAGCTTTCATTTTGTGCAAAAATGACTCTTCTAGTGAGGAAACATTGATCAAACACAAATTAAGTTGGTGTCTCGTGGAATGCAGGAAATCGTAGGATGGTCTGGCAGAAAAAAAAAAAAAAAAAAGTTGAACCTGACTCAACTTTTGCAGCAACGTGATGCAATGTAATCTGGCAAGGTGCTACACTGGCTAATCATATGCAAACTGCACATTGCCAGTGATTACATTGTAACAGGAACACTGTGTTTCTAACATATCTCTCCCTCTGCTGCTTCCATTTTGATCGTTCCCTGCGGCCAGTGTGAGCTGGAGAAATGATCACAAAGACCAGTAACTCTTTCGCATGCACACGTGGGCATGTGAATAGTGTGTTAGGATACTTGAAAAATCTAAAGGAGTCCTTAAACGCTTTTCTTCGGCTGGATTAGTCTGCTATAGAGGCATTATTCCTATGCAGATCTATATCAAACTAATTTAGGATTATGCATCATGCAGGCAGTATCTGCTGAGATAAAACACACTGACACTCTGAAGGCAACAAGATTGGCACTAAAGTTGGCTTTCTTATCATTTCGACTTTGCTTCATAATGCAAATTATATTCCAAAAAACCATGATACAATTAGGTTACCACAAACCAGTTTCTCCTCAGTGAAAGTGGGGTTTTTTTTCTCAAGGGCCTCGAGGGATCTTGTTACCTGAAATCCTGTAATGGGCCAATGACCAGCTGACTCAGAGGAAGCTGCTGTTGTCCTTCTCTCCCCCCTAATGTCACTAAAACGTTGTTTACGTGAAATGTTGCCTTGTGCATGTCCTGACTCTTCCAAAAAAAACAAAACATAAATAGCATCACCTGCCCACTCCATACAGGCTAAAAATAAGTTGATGGAAATTTTTTCATGTGTGCAAAATTTGACTGTTATCATAACTGATGTTATTACAAAAAGCAAGAGCTCCTATGTGAAACATGAAGCCCACTCTACATATTCAAGAAATAACTTAAGTGAACTTTGTGATACTCCCCAATCGTAATTATTCGGCGCAGTGGGCGGCCGGCCGTCATCGCTTCGTTTTATTTTCGGATGTTACAAACTCCAGAGATGGTACAGCGCGGGGCGGACTCGCCTGCCTTTGGAGGCGTTGGTTTCTGTTTCTGTCTATCTTACGCACTATCTCCGCCCTCAAGGGAGAGACTTCTCCATTTACCGAGCACCTTTTTTCACGCACCGCCGTCAAATCAAAATTAGGTGTGACGGACTGCACGAGCTCAAAGGACACAGCGTCAATTTGGTACCGGATTTCCCCCCCTCTCTTTCTTTTTTTTTAACCCTCGTTATGAATTTCTGGATTATGGGGACGTCGTTATGCCACGCAGGGTGAACTACAGACGCTTTCCAAGATTAAATCACCCGAGCTAGAAGCGAGGAGCGCGTCAAAAAAAAAAAAAATGTGCACGAATCAAATATTTCTCAGATGCTGCTGCTGCTGCTGCACATCTTCGGGATTTCGCCTGTAAATACCTTTGGGATGTTTATTTCTGCGCTTTGGGGCTTTTAGTGCGCGCAGTGTGCAGTGGGTTTGCGTGCTGCTGAGAGTTGGTATAGCCCACAGGCATCACCTTGACAATTATCCCCATTTTAATATCAGTATGTGCAGCAGCGTGCAGTAGTTGCAACCATACACAGAATCCTTGTGGTGTCGTGAATCTCTGTAGAGTGTTTTAAATGCAAGAAGAAGAAAAAAAAAGCAGTGACAAATGATGGACTAATTGGCTCTGTGGATCGTTACACCAAACGCGCTGACAGGAGTTCATATTACTCCCAGATAATAAAGCGACGCAGGGGCTGTTTGAAGTCACATGTGCCCAGAACAAACAATTAAGATGACAAAAACCGTCCTCAGAAGAGATTCTCTTTATTACCGAGGAAGCTGCATTGGGATCACATCTCAGTTCCTGGATTGCATTAGAGTTGGAGGACAGGGAGCAGAGGAAGAAGAGAGGGAGAAGAAGCAGAGGAGAGCTGCTGAGCTGCACAACAGAGCCGCTGCTGCTGACAGGCAAGCTTTGGCTTCAGTGATGGACTGAGCTGGAGGTGACGGGGAGCCCTGTTACAGCCTGCTTCACGCTTTCCTTCCACAGCCTTCACACCTGACAAAAGGCAGGTATGGACACCCTTGCAGCATAGTTGAGAACAGGAGGAGCTGCCCACGTTGAACACATCAAAGAAAAAAAAAAAAATTGGCCCTAATGATTAAAATACAACTAGCTTTCAAAGAGGACAACACCGGCCTTTCTATTTGGAAACCATCTCTCAGGTCTGCACAAACTGATTCTACCTTTGTCCCAAAAAGAAAGTAAACCTGGAACCTCAGCACCTTCCCAAGTGCCCTGGAAACCCACCGGATCCAGTCTGCATCCACAGATGTGACTAAGTTCCCAAGATTTCATCGCAAGGAAGTCCTGTGTATTTTGGGTAAGTTTTGCACAGACACACACACACATGTGGGCAGAAACTGTAACACTTCTTACCAAAGTTTCAATGTTTCAATTAAATATGTGGCCCATCTCACAGTGAAGCGTTGGTGACAGCATGGCTCACAGCTGGTTGTCCACCTCACGGCCTGAGTGTTCTCCTGCAACACGGGCAGCAGGGTCCACACCAGCTGCTAACACTGCTGAAGCTCATCAGCATCTCTCAGGGGTCCGGGCGGCCAGGTTCAGCGTCTTGCTGAGTTTTTTTTTTTTTTTTAGGAGATGCATTGCAGGCCGAATGACCTCTGAAGACACAGTGGTGAGTTCAGTGAAAGTGGGACATCAGCATGCAGGTTGAAAAATAAAAGAAAAGCCTGATGATGTTTTTAAATGAATATTTCTGTCAGCTTATTTGGAAGGCAGTCTTCTAAAGATGTGTAGCCTGTTTAGGAAATTTAGCGAAAAACAAAATGAGCTACTGTTGGGATTTGCTTGCTGTACCGGAAGCTCCCCTCCCCTCTCTGCCAGCATTAGCCTGATGGATGTTTGATGAGACAATTTATGGAGAGTTTCCACATCAGAAGCTCTGATTATGCACCCTGATCTTTGCAGGATATGAGGCCTTATGTGTCATTAGCTGAATTTGCATAGTAAATAATAGGCATTTTGTGCCACTCATTGTATTTTTAAGTTTGTATAAATGCAAGTTTCTCACCAGTGGCATGAATTAGCATTTAAAACTTGCATTTTTAACATAATTTTAGCACTAAATGACTGCTGATTGGCACGTAACTGCTCTTGCGATGAATTTCTAATGTAAAAATGGTACTCAGGTGTCACAATGGTTCATTTTGTTCCATGTGCAAGATGCTTTTTCTTCATATAACAAAGGATAAAACATTACCTTTAACATCACTACACAAAATGCATATAGAAAGAAGCGGTAGCCCACACTAAGCAGAATATTCATTTGTAGAATTTGTTTTTATTTCAAATTTCAAATAAAATCACTGCAAAGCCTCTGATAGGTGAAGCCAGCGTAGGGGCCTCAGCGTCTGTGAAGCAGGCCAGACTTTCATTGGTACCTGCAGTTTGCTAATTAGCTAGCTCTGGGTGTTGCACATTGAACACCTGCACAGACTGCGGGTGTGAGTGTGCATGGGGGTGGTGGTGGTGGTTGTGGGCGTTATACAAATAATAGATATTCAGAGCCGATCTTCGATTTTATGTACTGGTACATGTACATTTGCGCTATGGTTAAAACAAGATTTGCCTAAAAGTGTCCCACTTTCACTTGACTTGAGGTCTGCGTGCTTATTTTTGGACAAATAGCCAAAAAAAAAAAAAAAAAAATCAAGACATGCCTGTGTGGATTCCTGTGCTCTGACAGCTTTCCTCCATCTTAGCTGTCAGAACAGAGGATGCACTTCATATTTGGAGACTGTAACGTAGCACAGGTACGGTTGGAGGCCACTATCTTCACAGACATTATATTGAACTGCAGGCTCTTGACTACAGTTTCCCATCTTAACAGGAAAAAAAAAACCCATAATGCAGTGGAGAGAGCAGAGCTTCAGTTAATGAAATGTCTGAGGCTGCACACTTGATAGAACAAGATAAGTCCGGCTCACTGACTCATTGCCCCTCACAGGATTTCCTCGCCCTCCTCCATATGAAATGCCTATAAAGATACGAACCCTCTCCTGGAATTGTCAGATTTTAGCGGAAATGGAGAGACATAGGAGTCATAAGATCGCATTAATCTTTTTGCCTCCTCGTAAACTGTTGACAATCTGGACTTTTCGCCATTCTGCCACAGTTGTCAGCTGGTAGCCTGACAGGCAGCAGTGAGCTGATTTTACTCCAACACCAAGTTTCCGTCATAATTCTGCTGCTCTTCAGCCATCTTCAATGCGACACATGGAGGGGGCTTTCTCTCGCTGCCAAAGACAGAAAGGCTTTGACTGTCTGTTTGAATATTCTCTAACAAAAAAAAAAAAAAGAAAAAGAAACTCCTGTCAGCGAGCTCCTGTCCTGCAATCTTCTCAAATTGTTTTCTTTAGCCTCGGGCCCTGAATTTCTTTGCCATACTCGTTTTTTATCATCAGCCCAACAGAGAAAACGCAAGATATTTTTACCCCTCTGGTAATTCTTCTCTATCCTCTGCCTCTCCTCTCGCTTAACACAGTCTGGAAACGTTCTACCTCATAATACTTATCTGTTTTTCGCTTACAGAGCTGCTTTAATCAGATCCTCCTCCTCTTAATCTGTTCCCACACTTGAGCTAGCAACCTCAGATTTCTCACTGAAGTAGGCAGCCTAACTAGTTAGCATCTCACACAGCTGTGACCTCTTATTTTTGAGGTAAATGGGATGTCACGACCTGGACAGGCTCCGTTTATCTGGTTACGCTGATTAATTAGATGCCTTGAATATTTTCCCACATTTATTGGCTGTTTTTATGACCTTTTTTTCCTTCTTCACTTCCTGAAATAACAACCAGAGAACACAGAATAGAAAAAAAAATGGGAATTAAGCCCTGATGTGTCAGTAGGAGTGCTTATCAATTAATCATGATAACAGCTTGTGGTTAAGCAGCATCATGACATTTAGACTATAAAGGGCAGCTGTGATAAGTTAGTAACTTAGTATGTGCACTGGAGTTTTTTTGTTTTTTCTCTGAGGTGAGTGAAATTAAGAAAACAGCAAACCTGCACCACTTTTTTAAAATTCTTTTTGCAGAAATAGTCCAAATTGTTTAAAGACTTTAAGAAGTTAGCGTGTGTGTTTATCTGCTCTGCAACAGCACCACGTTGTGCCTTTCATGTATTATTGCTGCATTTGAGTCAAGCTGTACACTTGTATTATTTTTCCTGAAACAAAAAATCCCAGATCTTTGAGAAAAACCCAGAGAGTCATTCAACAGCACTTATTGTTGTTTTTGAGGTGTCTCCAGTCACTGTAAAGACTCTTCTAACCATTAAGATAAAAAAGAAACATTCAAATTGCTGCAGGATTATTATTATTTTTTTATTTATTTTTTTATTATTTTTTTGCCCCATTCAAAACCAAAATTGATGCTGTTATTCAAGTTTTCTCCTTGTTTGTTGTTTGTTGATTTGTGAACTAAAAAAGGTATTTTTCATCTTTGGTCATATTTTTTCTCAATTAATGTTACTTTCCTTTATATATATATTTTTTTTATTTTTCATGCATATTAACATTTACTTTTCTTGTGTTGTACATAGTTGTGGTAAGTGACTATTGGTCTAAACAGTTTTGAACACTAAAAAGGAAACACTTGTGTCTGTGCCATATATAGCTGCATGGACACATCTTCAAAGACGTGGCTGCCGCATCAGAGTCAGTTTGGGTTGGTTGGTCAAGCGGAGGTTTGCTGTGGCGGACCTGGAGTTTTAACCCCAAGTGAGTCAGTTTAGCCCCACACAGGTGGAGGTCTGCTTTTGTTACCCCTGTCAGCTTGCAGCCTCTTCTCCAGTCTGTCGTGGTCCAGTGAGACTTTATCTCTGTTATCTATGTTTTTATATGTGCCCCCCTCAGTCCGCTGTTTTTCTCTGAAATCCATCGACACCACTGTTGCTAACATAATGGAAGGTTTAACATGCGCTCCAGCCTCAGCTGCACCATTCTGCTCTTTCTACCCCGCCATGGCTTTCCAGTCATTTTCAGCGCTATGAAGCTTTACAAAAGTACCTCGATATATTGAGGGTTTTTTTCACCACTCAGTCCTCCACTGGAGCATCACTCACCCTCTGAGCCCTGCTTTGTCACACTCCCAGAGTTTTATTTTGACATCCTCTAGGTTTGATAGCGCCATTTGCCTTTTTTTTTGCTCCTGCTTTGATACACTCGGAGTCTTCCTCCTCTATGCTCTCTTTACTTTTCCAGATGAAAGCAGCCATTTCTTCTCCCTCCAGGGACAGGAAGAGAAGTAATTTTCTGTTAGTTAGCGCAGCCTGCAAAGCTGTTGTTTCATTTCAAACAGAAAGACCTAGAGTGATGTTTTGAGGTGTTCGTTAGAAACAAACAAGAAGGCGGTTCACATTGTAGGGGAATTCTTAGTCGAGAATCACCTTATTTTGAACTGAGCTACGTGTGGTGAGATAACACAGAAGTAACTCAGTACAGTCGCTTTTTAGAGCTTCAAATTGTGGCTTGATCTCTGGCTTCTTTTTTGCAATTTCCTGCTGTCTAATTTGGCTCTGCTCATTTACAAGCTCAGCGCACAATAATGCCTCTAAATACATTAGTAAAAATGAAGGTAGTTTGACGGAGAGCAGTGCACAGGCTGCGAACATGTTCCTATGGTAACTAGGCCACACTCCCCTTGGCTAGCTCACACACACACCAACACACACACACACACACACACACACACACACACACACACACACACACACACACACACACACAC
>JAQMCX010000019.1:616108-697626 GCA_029814765.1 Acanthurus leucopareius | reverse complement strand
CACACACACACACACACACACACACACACACACACACACACACACACACACACACACACACATACACACACACACAGGGAAAGGGACAAGCAGGAGAGAGACGGGAATGCTGGAAATCACACGTGATGGAGAGGCAACTTCAGATTGTTTATTCAGGTTACTGTTCCCATGACCTCCTCTGCTTGAAAGGTGTTAGCATTTTCTCGGCCTTGAGAAAAAATCGTGGTTGCATTGCAGAACGTTAGGAGTCACTTTCTTTCTGAACGTCCAAAAATATCTGTCAGTTTTCAAGTTGATCTCAGGTTCTTTCCCGTGGCTCTCTCACACCCACACTGCCCCTGCTTCCTCAACCCCTGCAGCTCCTCTGTGCGTTTTACTTGATTACAGTGCTGTTTCTAAACATAGCACGCCGAGTGGCTCTGAAAACATGAGTGTCACTTGTCCTTTTTTTTTTTTTTGCATTAACCAAACAACCCCTTTTTTTCCATTTAAATGTCTTTTAAGTGCCATAATCTTCTAAATATATATGTAGGGCTCATAATGAAGCCAGTAACTCATCCGTCTTTCCATCCTCACTCAAAAAGGAAGCATGACTGCATTCAAACAACAGAACTGGTGCTTTTTTTTTTTTTTTTTAACCGTGCATTCAAAAAACAGTGCAAGATGACAGTTTGTTCCATCAAGCAGCTGATTCTCCAAATGCCGGCAGTGTGTGTCTCTGTGTGCTCGATATCTCCGATGTCTTTCTGCGTTTCGTAAATCACCGCTCATGTTAAAAAGCCGTGTCAAAACCTCCAGGGGCAAAGCTGCCGGCTTGTCAAAGAGCCGCAAGGTTGATCCGGCGAGGTTTTGCATGTCAGTCATACAGGTTTATTGTTTTGACAGCTCGGTGTTAATGAATGGCATTAACTTTCCACACACATTTTCACTGTCTGTGGTGTTTCAACAGCTGTGATGCTGTGATGAATTCATGGTGGCAGATAAACCATCTCTGACCCAGTGTACTTTGGCAGTTTGGGTTTTTTTTTTTCTTTGAGAAGTGTGAGTGAAGTGTTGGCTTAAAGAGCCAATTCACCCAAATTAAAAGCAGATTTTCTCACTTGCCAACTGTGTTACCTGTTATTTCACAACATTTTAAAGAGCTACTTTACACTATGTTTTGGCTTGAATATGTCAGCCCTGTGACCTGACATGTACTCAGTCCAATGTGCAGTGATTGCAGTGTTTCTGCAAGTACACAAAACATTAAAGACTAACTTAGAATACTGGGTCTTTATGATGCTTCATTTTAGGCAGAACCGGCCTGATGATGGATTAAATAGCGAAATGTTTGATTGGCTTGGAGAGGCTGTTTACAAATAAGCTGTGATCTGATTGGATTAAACCCTCAGCAAGCTTGTCTGAGCTGGAGATGATGTTTCATTGCAGTAACAGTATTATTTATTTGGTATTTTTTTTAAGGGAATGAGGGAATATTTGCTTGACTGGTGACCCTAAATTTTGTTTGTTTAACATAACAATAACCTTAGCAGTACCTATAATACATAATAATAGTGCAGAAATTTTATTATATAAAATGAAAAATGTTTATAACAAATCTCTCTGCCCCAGTCAAATGTAGTAACTAACACTGGGTTGCACAGCCATGTGTTTTTTCTGTGTCTTCTTCTTAGTAATGCATGAAAACTATGACTCGGAAACAACAATAACCTACAGCGCCCCCCAGCTGCATATCTGTTGTCAGTGCATTGCTACTGCTTTGATACTTCACTGTGTTAAAACCACAGAGGAATGATTACTCTACCACAATGCACAGAGTAGACTAGCTGTTTTGGAAGTCCACTGGTCGATTAATTCAACTTCTCTGTTAAGCCTCTTGATGGCATGTTAAAGAAACTCTTAGATTTACTAGATCCAGAGAAGTGGTTTGCTCTAAAGTTGCTCTTAAAGCACACAAAAACAGTTTATTTTCACTTCTATTATAATGGCAGGCAGGCAGGCAGAATAAATGTGTGAGGACATCTCAAAACCTGGGGACATGAATTCAAAACTCTTTTTATCATGGTTCCATTAAGGATACGAAAATGTTTTAGTGTAGTTGGGTAAATTGAATCTGGTGTGATAATATCAAATCAAAGTTATGTGCAGAGGATTTAATGCTGATGGCGATCCACCAAAAAAAGAGAGATGTTGCATACAGTCGTGATCAAAGCCCTCCACTTACTGGACTTCTGAGGCAGAAATCAATTTTGATTAACACACTGCAACAGAATAAAAACACAGCAAGCAAAAACATTTCTGATGGTTTTTTTTTTTTTTCTTATAAAGACTTGTAACCAAACTAATTTTTGAAAAGACAGAAAAAACAAAGTTTGAATTTTTTTTTCCAAACAACCTCAAAAATACCTTTTGTGTGTCTGTGCTGCAGTCTGTTGCTGCTCATTAGTTATCATACATACACTGACACCATCTTACTCTTTTAATCCCTCGTAAAATCATTCGTACTTGTAATTCACTAACTGTATTATGAAATACTTGAATATATATAAATATATAATAATGTACATAAATATTAATGAATTGTTTAGATTATGGAGGTTAAACATTTTAATATAAATAGCACGTTTGACACGTTTTTGAAGAGATTCTGTAAAGAAAGTAGAAACTACAAGCTGTCAGAGAGCAGAACACATAAAATAGAACTTTTTTTTATCCCAAGGGGAAGAGTTGTGCAGCAGTCGGATTAGGATGAAAGAAAGAGTACAACCATAAAATATAAATAAAAGTGCATAAAGTACCAAATATTCATAATGCAAAAAAGTGAGACAAGGTTAACAATGAGGATCAAAAGTTGCTCAAAGCTGAAGTTTCTCTTTGCGAGGGGGCACATACCTCTGCAGAGTGTGTGTGTATTTTTTAAATTTCAGATGCAGAGTTAAAAACAGTGAACTAAAGGAAAGATGACCTTTTTTTTACTCTGCATTCTGTTACTTGCAGAAAATTTATTGTGATGCGTGGATGTCAAATGTTATGAACTTTAATTAGTTTTATAATATTTTCCCAAACATTCAACCACAATTTTACGATGGGCAGACTTTGCAGTAGATAGTTTGCATAGTTTCGAGCAAATTAAGATGGAGCATAGCATACCTTGTAACACTGACTTCTGTTACAGATCTATTGGAGCTGTTGGAAAAATAGCAAATTCCCAGCCATAATTACCAGTTGGTTGTTGACATGAAGGGTATTTACTAGTCGGAATGTGGCAATTATGGAGACTTCCATATGACATGAATGCGACATCTGCCCCAGCAGGCCCGTCTGTGAGTCATCAGAGGCTCGTTGTTGTCAGATGCTCCAGACCAGACATAATGAGTTCTGGGTTTATATTTGTGTGTGTGCGTGTTTGTGTGATATGTTACTGGAAACACTGTCACTCCAAGGCAAAATGACCACTATGGACAGTCACAATGACATCAAGCACCCTCAATCTTCTCCGAAGTCTCAGCTCCCTCCCTCAATAAATGAATCATGAGGCGTAAATCATGAAGCCCTCATAACACTGAAGTGATATCACATGTGAAATAAACAGACTAAATGTGACACCTGTCAGAGAGTCTCAAGGTGTTGCATAAGCAATGCAAATTCTCATCTTGAATGAAAAAACAAATGATCAGAGATGCTTTTATGTCTCGGTTTCACTGCAGTTTTTCTTTTGGATGCCAGGTTGCACCTGCATGAGTGAAAGCATCCTTGTTGGTGTAAATTTACATTTCAAACTTTGCTGAACACAAATATAGACTGGTGTTTAAAACATAAGGAATGCTGCAGTTTGAAAACTCACCATATTGTATAAACCAACATACCATCTCGGGCCATGCAGCCATAGCTGTGTGTCCAGACAGCACATGCATCACTTGTGAGGACACAGTCAAACTTTAATATAACTGTTCCAATAATCGAAACAGTGTGAGGCTGTTAACAGTTTTTGTAATATGTGCGAAAACTTTTTTTTTTTTTTTTTTTTTTTAACAGAGAATCTTAAGCTTTTGTTTTAGATAAAGTGCATTTGCAAAACAACAAACAGGCACTTGTTAAAATTATATTGCAGAAATGGATGCACAGATCCAATCTTTGTCTCTTCAATTATTGATCTAGACACCTCAACTCTGAGTACAGGGTCTGATGGCAGTATTCTTTTATTTGAATTCATTTTACTGCACTGTGTAGAACTTAATGGGAATTTTTGAATGAAACATCTCCAGTCAGCCACTGTGAAATTCTGTACAGACACTCCTGGTCTGCAGACAACAATTGGATTTTCGCTATGAATTTTGTTATTATAGTTGCCTTTGACAGTGTGCTAAAAAAAATTGCACTGTTAAGTCTGCATTCAGTCTGATTCAAGATTATTCTTTTCGTTTTTCTGCTAGAACACTTAAGAAGTATTACGGGTTTAGGATGCTCAAAATAGTCATTGCCATTGCTAACGTTAGCATTTAGCTCAGACAAGAGTAGGGCCTCACAGAGCTGCTAGCATGACTGTGGGCTCTTTTGACCTCTTGTAGCACTGCTGTGCTAAACTGAATTGGCTCAGCTGGGCTAAGTCTATGCAGCTGATATCAAAAACACTGAACTGCATAAACTTACTTAAATGAAATCATTAAATTAAGTTTATTTTATAGAAGTCGGTCTCGTCCTAGTCCATGATGAATCAGATCTGTACTTCCCTAATAGTAGATTCTGTGATAATTGTTTGTTAAATTCAAAATTGTGGTTTCATTATGTGCATCTTTTTAATAAATGAAATGCTGCTAGTAGATTTAATACTTATTAAAAGAAATTTTTTGGCTTGTATTTAATTATTTGATAGGGTAGCTTATGTCATGATAACCTAGTTTGAGAGATGGCTCATTGTCTCCTTGTACTGCATCTTTTATTTTTGTCGATAACAAAGAAAACCTATCTGTTAAAAAAGTATAATTTAATGCAATTTATTAAATAAAATAACAATTTTTCCAAATGTGTATTAATAGAGAGATATATGCTAAAGGTTGAGTATGTTTCTCCAACACCCACTCTCACAGTCTTCCTCTTTCTGTCTTTCTCTCCCTCTGTATCACAGTTAGCTGGAGGCTGTTGCCACCCACACACTCCATCCTGACAGCAATTTACATTCAGAATAGCCCATGTGAATATATCCATGTGTTTTAATATGTCACGTTTACTTAGAGCTGTGCTTGTTACAGATGATTGTTGTAGTGGCCGTGATGTTAAAAAACTGGAGGTATGCTAAAATGCTCCTCTGCAGGGTCATTCAATCAATTCGCTGTAGCTTTGCCCCTGAGAAGTGTCAGGATTGAGGCCCCCCACATGAGACAGAAAAGAAATATTTCCTTCAGTTTAAGGAAGAAATTCCCCCGGTGGACAGCCGGTGGGTCTGATCAATTCGCTCATTTGATAGCAGAAATACAGTGTTTTTGCAGCATGTAACTCAGTGTTTTTCATCTTCTTTATTGTGCAGTTGTGTGCCAATATCTTCCACAGTTCGAGTAGAAGCCCTTGGAGTTGTTTCCATGGATACCAAACAATTAGCTAGGATTCAGAATAGAACCTGGAGAGTAGCCTATTTACAGGCTTTGGGAGCGAGGAAATCATAGGATGACAGAGTGTCTTGATTCTCTGCTGCAACGGGATGAAAAAAAAAGAAAGAAAGAAAAAACAGCTCCTTTGGGTAATGAGTAATTTCTAAAAAAAAATTTGCTCCCACAGATCAATCGCTGACAAAAATAGAGGACCAGAATGAATATCAACAGGAAGGATAATCACGTTTTTAGCTTTTGAGAGACCAACCTAAGGATGAGTCAGTGACACTTCAAAAGGATCAAATGCTATGATGTGTGGTTTTAATTACACGCCCTGCTTAAGATATGCATAAATTCCAAACAATGTATGAATATAAAATAGATCATGGCTTTACTTTACAACCAAGGTTGAAAACAAATTGTGTTTAACTGAGAGTAAGGGTAACGTTTTACCTTTACATGTCCTTCGTTCTGTGACACCAGTGACGTAGAAGCTGCAGTAGCAGTTGTCAGGAGCAGTTAAGGCAACATTAAGGTGAAAAAATGGTATTTTGTGCGGTTTGGCTTCCCCACAGTTTCAGAGCAACAGCACTGCTGAACAGATGTAGTGTACATGCTAACTACAAACATTGTAGCATTTTAGTAACATTATATCTTGAAGTAAATGTGCATGCTTAGACCGTGTGACTGTCAAAGTTTGCACAAACTTCGCATTTGCTTTAGAACAGCAACATGCCAAAACAGTCTTATGTGAACCTGAGACAACACGCTGCTCACACCTGCCTCACAAGCTAAAACTCTGTTGAAAGTGGGCTGACCTAGCTTAAGATAAAAAGTCAGCGGGTTGACAACTTCGCCAGCGCAGCCTAACGTTAAGCAAGTGTAACAACACAAGATGCATAACTTAACAAGCTAGATCACCTAGTAGTGCACCAGCAGGAAGTCCTACTTGGCATCTGTCTCGCCACCCTTCATTTTATAAAACTCTCACAAACAATTGAAAGCCAGTCCATCATTAACTTTTGTCTCTTGCTCGGTCAATAGCATTTCTTAACCTTGCTGCTTCTGGCAACATCCTCTTTTGCATCTTTGCCTCTGTCACAATGTCCATGAAGGCTCCTGAGGTTGTTTGGGTTGTCCACTCCTTTGACTGGTTTTGGTGCCCGTTCAGCTCGTTCCCCACCAGCCTTCTATATTAGGTCCCCCGTGGCCCCCAACATGAAAACCTTTGTGTAATGGTGGCCCAAACATCCTGTGATCGTGGTGTAAACACAAAACTTGATCATTAACGTTCACATCATGTGACCAACTTTCGTTTGTTTTAACCATTTTTATAGCAGAAAGAGACCATAATAAGACTGCCTGTATGTCTGTTGCTGTCACAGTGTAAAAAGCGCGAGAATTGTTTGGGCAGCACAAGAGCATGAGACTGAAGGTGAAAGTGTCTGTCACATGCCTCAGGCTTGAGAGTTGGCAACCCTGACTGAACTCTGACTGGTGGATTGTACATATAACAAGGGGAAAGAGCAATCAGAGTGGACAGTACCAGACTTCTCTAAATTGCTGAACAAACTGGACATGTGGGTGGCGACTCACAGTTCTGAAACCAAGCTATGAAATAGGCAAATTTTTAGGACAAAAGGAAAGAGGGATGAAATTTAGATAAAAAGCTTGTGGATGTGGTGATGGGAGTGACATGGGGCGCATTGCTTTCTTTCTGCTGTGCATAAAAAAACCCTCTTTCATTTCTGTTTTTGTTTGTATGAGGAGATGAGGATTATCTTCTGTGTGGAATATTCTGGTCCTGTGCCTTTGCTTCATCTTTCTTAGCCAACACGCAGTCATATAAGGAAACATCAGATCTGATTTCCCCACAGACAGCTGTCTATACTTTTATAGATCCACCACCATGTTCCAGAGTTTGCACAAGTCAGACGAAGACAACAGCGATGACTCACTGAAGCTTCTTTGCGCTATATAGGGGTCCAACATATTCTCACATTATATTTTCAGTCATTTTTCACCGGCTTTGGTTTAATAACATTTTCCACTGAAAGGCCGATGAATAGTGTCTAAGTGTCTTTCAGACTGTCACAATGTTGTTCGTTGTGATTTTTTTTGGAGGCTGTTGCTGTCTGTCCCTGTTGGTGAGCTTCACTTACACCTACTATTCTGCATTGTTGATGTGCTGATAGCTTGTTTGGTGTTATTATTATGTGTTTGCCGTGGTCTTTTTTTGAATGCCATTCCTCTTTCTATATAAGACCAAAAAAGGCAGCAAGGTAATAGCACAAGCTATGAATAAGAGAAAGTAAAAACATGTGATAAAATGTCTGGCTGAACTAAATAAAAGTTAACTGCAAGTTATGACCTGAAAAAAAGTGCAACAAATTGTACTCTTTAGTCATAATGTTTTTTTTTTTTAAAAATTAAGAAATATACTTTCGTATTTCACAAAGAAAAGACTATAATAGATCAAATTTAACATGATGATTCAACTTAAAAAAAATACATGATCTATTAATTTGTTTCACTGTTAATGATGCAAAATTACAATAATGTGTTTTATTCATTTTGTGACCTCTTTCAAAGGACATTTTGTCATTTTGTTATTACATCATCAAATCTGTAATTTTGCTCATGGCCTTATGTTTTAAAATCTTACAGGATTGTCTGAGCTGTTTGTAAGCCCACACTGTTGCTTGTCAATCAAATTAAATGTGACGGTTGTTTCAGGAGTTGTTACTTAACAATTTATCCATATATGTGACAGCTCATCTCTGCCTTAACCCATTTTTCTGATTCCAGTTTTCTGTTATTGGCTACCAAAGTAGGTGTGACCCATCTGACAATAATTGCCATAATTGTTAAAGACATTGTGTAATTTCTCTCTAATTTGATGACCACAAAACAGATAAACTCTGAGCAATCTTGCAAAATTTGATGGAAATTTACTCGGCAGCAGCCCTGCAGCAACATGATAAATTTAAATGTCCGTAACTCAGCAGCCAATTTGTCTGACTCACCGACAGTTTGTTCAGTTCATCGACAAAATCCAAATATTCACAGCATTTTTGGTGTAATCAAAAGTCAGTCTGATCTTTCATAATGCAGTATGCATATATTCTGATGCTGTGTTTGGATTCAGAAGCAGGATAAAAGTTTTTTGTGCTGCCCTCTTTTTCCCATAGACCAATCTCGCAGGGCAAGTTTTGCCTCTGTAAGACAGTCAAGCATGGAAACTCCTCCCAATGCCACCCCACAGCCCTTCAGACAGCCGGTGAGTATAGCAAAGGTCTGTCACACTCTCCTGATGCGGGTGTTTGGAATATGTAAGCTTTCTGCTCTCATATATGATGCACCGACTTAATACATTTTCTTATGAGTTTCAAGCTAACCCTGCTGGTAAATGACGGATATGTCTTTTATTGCATTGAGGGAAGTGTTTTTAATGTGAACTCATGAGCTTTGTTTTTCTTTTTCTATCTTCTCTTGATGAATCTTCAGAGTTTTCTCAATCGAAGGTTGAAGGGCTCCATCAAGAGGGCCAAAAGTCAACCCAAACTGGACCGGACCAGCAGCTTCAGACAAATGATTTTGCCACGGTTTCGGAGTGCCGACCAAGAGAGGTGAGAAACCTCTCCTGTATTTAGCCTTCATATTATTCAAGGTAATACCAGCCGTCTCCTAATTGAGTGTCATGAGGGGGTTTGAGCCGGTTCCAGTATGTATTGGGCAAAAGCCAGGAACGCTGTGAAAAGGTTGCCAGTTTATCACAGGTACAACAAATATGCTCCTAACTTGAGTTCTTTTGCTTTTGTTATTACACAAGAAGTATTGATTATCTCAGAGCTGCCCAAACTTGTCACAAGGAGTAGATAAAATGCGTAGATTTCTCATCTGGTAATCAGTCAAGTTGTAATTTTTTCATCAAGACAGAATAAATTGCTGAAACAGTTACAGCGAGGATTTTGTGTTCCTCTGGATCATGTTCTTGGACTGTGGGTGGAAGCTGGAGCACCCAGCGGAAACCCACACAAACCCGAGAAGAATACTCCACTGAGAAGGAACTTGAGACCATAAATACTTTTTAAAATGTTTTGTCTTGGCATTTTTGCTTTTATTTGAAAGTTAACATTGTAGAGTCTCATAAAAAGAAAGCAGGGAGAAGGAGAGGAGTACATCATACGACCAATGTTCCCAGTTGGAATCAATTCAGGGAATGTTGTGATTATTTGGTGTGTGTGTTAACCACTGTGCCACAGTTCTGCCCCACAGCCATCACAAAAAAAGACAAACTCAGTACATGTAAGTTATATAAGCCTATTTATGCACTTAGATCAGGAACAGCCTGGAGCTTTTGACACTTTTCAACCATCAACAATCAAATCTGTCCTTGCTTGGATGCCTGATGTGTCGCTTTGTGCGCTGGATGTTACTTTAGTGTGTTTGCTTTGACTACCTTGGAAACCTCTATATTTGCTGCTGAAAGCTAAATTTCTTTTTGAGAGCATTGCTAGCCTCAGTAGCTAGCTTCAAGGTTGCCTCCTATTCCATGACAAACTAATTGTGTGCTGTAAGCATGTGTTGTTATAGTGCCCTGTATTAAAGCAGAATTTTGTGTATGTTTTAGGAAAACTATTTAAAGTGAGATTAAGCAACCTTTGAATTAAGTAATATCAAAAATTGTCATTCAAAGGGTTGAATTTAAATACAACTTGTCTTTTTTTCATGGCATACACTCAGGGGTTTTGCTGTTAAAGCCTTACCTGGTCTGGTACGGCCTGTATGATATGTTGGCTCATGTTAGCATATGCTACCAAACTTTGACTAGATATTTTTTGTGTAACTGACATCACTGAATCAGGCCTAGTCAACATGTAAACAGCTATTGTTTAATCATGGTATTTTCACCTGTTTTTCCCCCAGAAAAACCTGTTGTAGAGCATTACAGTGGGGGGGCTCAATCCATTCAGTAGTTGTCTTACTGGGCTACTTAAATGAAATGGAGACAGCCTTGATGTTTTTAGTTACACATGCTTTTCCTGCTGTGCCAAGTCAGTGTTTCTTCTGTGAAAAATTGCTACTCATGGCCTCGTCTGCTACCTTTAAAAAAGAGTTTGCTCGTCCTGATTTAATAGACTGCTGTTGAAGTTGTAAGACTCTCGAAGTCCTCAGATGACTTTGACGATCCCTGACTTTCCTCCAGCAACATATCAAAATGTTATCAAGTCAGACACTTTAAGACAAGACACCTTCAACATCACTTGATTCCCTTTAGTCTTAGATGTACTTAAAGATTATAACTCGCATGATGTGATAACATGATAACACCAGCATTTGTGCAAGCCTGAGTCAAGATGTGTCTTAATGCTGCCATCAAAAAAAAAAAAAAATGAAAATCCTTGCTGTGATTTTAAGAGCCTCTTGTGTCTTTATGTGGCTGAAGCAGAATGTGGATAAATCTGTCAGTGGAGCTCTGAGGAGACCACCTGAGACATTTTCTCTGAACTGTGGCCTCTTATCAACCACTCTGACAAAAGCAAAGCCCTCCTGAATGAAGGACATTGCCTTTGGTGATACACTCACAGATGGCTGGAGTTTGTGCTTTTCCCAGAGCTTTCACCTTGTAAAGAAAGATATTCATCATATTGATATTAATAGCAGCACTACAAAACAATTGATCCCATCATTTTAGTGCTGCCAATCAAAGCTGTGACGCATGACAAGTGAATGTAAAATTGATTTGCCAAGTGGAGGCTCATTGAAACATGAGGATGTATTATCTCTACATTGAAAAGACAAAATGTTGGTTAGTTAGGTTCATTTTATCTCCACGCGGAAGAAAAACAGCTGTGATGTGTGCGAACATCAAAGGTGCTGCAAGGTTATTAGGTAACAACAGTGTTGAAAGGAGAAGTAATACATGCATGCTGCATCCACACAACAAATAAATTTAAAAAAAACCTCCCACTAATGTTTGTTTGAATTTGTGATTGAAACTACTTAGTTAATTGTTCACAAATGTTTATCAGTATGTTCCACCTTGATGGTTAATTACACCTCGTTATAAAACCTATCAGCTTACTGGTGTTTTTTATGGTTATTGGGGCCATTTTTAAATCCTCTGACTCAACAAATACAAGAACCAGGGCCTTTTAATCTCATCTGTTTGGTGCCATTGTTGGAAAAAGAATTGCTATTTTGATCTAATGTATTAATTAAAATAAAACTGTTTGACATCTTAGTAAAATTGCTAGCGCTACATTATGCCCACATTTATTATTTCTGTGTGATTTCTGCAATCTGGTTGTGTCAGGATGCAATAGCTTACAGCTCTACGAGCTCTCATGACAGCTTCTTCTTGTTTTGTATTCTGACTCGAGGTCAGATCCCTGAAGATTCTGGCTTGCATTGTGATCAAAATTTTATGCAGTCCTCACACAATCCAGTCACGATGCACATGTGGGAAATGTAAAGACATGCAGAAGGAGAGGCGGAAAGTAAAAATATAATGCTGACAGAACACTTTCCTCCCCGCTCAGGAGATGCAGAATTGACATTTTTAGGGCAGGTGTGGATGTCCGAAGCTTGTAGAGAGGTGAATGTGTTGTTTATCAAAGGATGTTAAAACCCTTTGTCTTAAAATCCATGATGAGTGCCAACGCAGAAACCCATTTCATATATTAAAATGAAATATATTTTGTAAAAGGGGTTCTAAGGAAGCAGACCTGAAGGAGGTAGTTCCGGTTGGCTTTATGGTCTCACAGGTTAAAGGGACTTTGTGCCTTAGTCAGTGTGTTTTCCCCTCTAACCACAGCCGTTCTTCCAGCTCCCACCGCTGCCTCAGACAGCTGCCTTCACAGCCTGCTTTGAGTTCTGCCCACACACACTTAATTCACTCAGTAGTGTTAAGTTGACTTTGCTATAAATCCTCGGCGTCCAACTTCACACTCTAGCTTTCCAACGCAGCTGCTCTACCTTCGCTGCCAAGTTGGTTTACCAAAGCATTTTTCATGTACTTCACTCTGCGATGAGACAGTCGGCCCTTCTCAAACGAGACGATTCGCTGCACCTCTCATCGACATCAGATCTGGCCTTAAATTAGCGCTCCTCATTTGCTGCATAATTATCAGGTGTTTCTTCAAAGCTGCTGCTTGCTCCTTCTCCCTCATTTTTTCTCTGATGTTCACTGCCAGTGTTTGTTAATAATGCAGCAAACTCGCTCCAGCCTTTCACTGCTGATGATCTCTACATTTTCAGTTCATTCTTTTTCAAAACTTATTTCAGAAAATCCTAAGGGGATGTTCCCACACTTTTGAAAAATACCCTCGTTCACTTTCTTACTTAGCTAAGGTAGCAAAGCTAACTTGACATAAAAAAACCTCCTACCACTACTTCTGTAGCTGATAAAGCAGTCAGGCATGTAACCCCCTTGTTTTCATTAATTAGCGAGCTTTGGAGGTGCTGGTAGGCAGATTTTTTTTTCTATATTCCCACAGAGGCAGGTTAGCAGATTTCCCTGCCTTCCTGTCTTAAAGGGATAATTTGGGGTTTTTGAAGTTGGCTTTTATTAGGTGTTTATTAGTAGTCAGTGTATGCAGTCTGCAATGATTGTTGGTCAGTATACCCTCAGTTTGAAGAAGCAGAAGGAGTATCAGTGTAGAAAGCTTGGCAATGTTCTGCTGAGGATGGGGACAGCAGCAAAACACAACCAGAAAAATCACTATCAGCTTGAGTGTATGCTATATTTAGAATATTTTTACCATGCGGGTCAGACAGTCAGACAGTGCTCTCCAACTGGAAGCTTAAGCTGCCATATCCAACTATGCTCTTGTTAAAGCAACCAGACTCAATTGGCAATTACAGCAATTTTTACCTCACATAACACAGAAGTTGCTGGTCTGCCATTGCTTCGTTGTTGTTTTAATTAGTGATGACGAAAAGTCAAACAATAAGACGAAGAAACTAACCAATTTAGACAGGGAGAGACCAGCAAGTTGCATGGTCTGTGGGGGAAAATAATGTTTCTTCGTTACAGAAATCTGGTGGCTTTGGAAAGAAAGTAAAACAGATGCAGTTCTCCATCCGAAGTGGCTTTCTGACAGCAAGGCAATATGATTAAATCATTTTAAAAAGGGCACACACTTAAACTAATTTAGATATTTTAAATTCTTTTTGGAAAAGTCTTATTCTTAGGTGGTTAAAATGTGTTTTTGCTAACCCAGATTACCATATCCTTACTGTACTTTCATTCTCAATTGTATGATTTGATATAAGTGGTATTAATTGTCTGAGCTAAATAAAACATATATCCTTAACTATTGCTTTAGCATATGTAGGATCCCAGCTGCAGCATTTTATTGTTGTTAGACTCCATGCTCATGAATTCATCTCAAAAACTGTCAGAAAATATTAAAGAAATAGGTATATGTTTTAGAGTAATAATTAGAAAAACCATACTTATTCCAAGATTAAAATCTTCTGAAATGATATTTTTATACCTTCTAATTGAACCAAGCTAGCTCTCTCTGCTTCCAGCCTTTATACCAGGCTAAGCTAATCACCTGCTGGCTTTAGCTTCACATTTAGCTCTAGTGTACAGACATGAGGTCAGTCTTCTCATTTTCCTTAATGTCTTTTTATCACTTGGCCCACTGACCTTGCTTCGCATGAGAGACAGCTTTGACTCACCACTTTTCTTCTTCTTGATATAGTGTTCCTCCTCTAGAGGTTAGCCTATGATCAGGCATAATCCTCTGCACTCTTATATCCGCAATACAGTATTTCTCCAGAGCCACTGAGGCACTGTTCATGGTTTACATTTTCTCCCGTAACAGCAACAGGCAATACGGGCATTACATTTACATTTGCATGGTCAGTGACACTAGTTAGGTTGTTAAAGATTGGCATTTCCAGACAGCACCACAAACTGAGACACATTTCCTAACATGCAGCTTGAGTCACATGTGTCGAGTCAACAGACGAAACTGCAAACGCCAGAACTGCAAATCTGGTAGTCTTAACTTTTCCTTAAACTCATTATAAAAGGATCAGATCTCAAAAATCATACTGAAATTGCAGGAATGGCTCATTTTTTTGATATACGAAAAACACGTCCGGGTTGTTGGAGACCGGAATAAATTCGCACATCTAAAGACTGACCATGGTACGAATTTTGAGAAAAAAAAAAATCTTTCTCTTCTTCTTCTCTCACTAGGACTCGACTGATGCAGAGCTTCAAGGAATCCCACTCCCATGAATCCCTCCTTTCTCCTAGCAGTGCTGCGGAGGCATTGGACCTAGTTTTGGATGAAGAGGCCATAATCAAACCTGTCCACTCCAGCATTTTAGGACAAGAGTACTGTTTTGAGGTGTGAAATGTATATAGCTTTTTCATTCTCTCCAGTTTTAGCTTCTTCTAATGGACTAAAGTTGAATTTTTTACAGACTTTGTTTAATTGTCATAAATAAAGACCTCAAATCAGAGGCCACTGGTAAATTAAGCAACCTGTCAATATAAGAAATTTTAGCAAAAATGAATGGTGACAGAAAAACTGTATGCAACAGTTTTAAATTGATTTGTAGTCTTTGTCTTGAATACGAGAGAATCTCTGGTTCCTGCTTAATAATGTGAGTCTTTTCCCCTTTTTCATCCAGTGGCAATTTGATTATCTTCAAACTATGGACAAAACATGCAGTTTAAAGAGGTTGACCTGAGCAAAATGAATCAATTTATCAGGAAAATTAATCAACAAATGAATTGATAGTAAAAAATAACAACCATATAAGGAGTTTTTCATAGAAGTGTTAAACAGTTAAACTTTATTTTTGTCTGCAGGTGACCACCAGTTCAGGGACAAAATGTTTTGCTTGTAGATCAGCTTCAGAGAGAGACAAGTGGATTGAAAATCTGCAACGAGCTGTCAAACCGAACAAGGTAGATATAATAGATTTCATTAATCACTGAATTGCTTCAGCTGAAATGATCTGAGACCTGGACACCTGTGATTTTATCACAGGATGCAGGTTGTAACATTACGAACTGGTGTGAATAAGGACTGTTATAATGCAGTAATAGAACTCCTCGTTTCGCTTTAAGGACAACAGCAGACGGGTGGACAATGTGCTCAAGTTGTGGATCATTGAGGCTCGAGACCTTCCGGCTAAGAAGCGCTACTATTGTGAGCTTTGTCTTGATGACATGCTGTATGCACGCACCACCAGCAAACCCCGGACCGACACCGTTTTCTGGGGCGAGCATTTTGAGTTTAACAATCTGCCCACAATTCGTAGCCTTCGTTTGCATCTTTACAAGGAAACTGACAAAAAAAGACGTAAGGTAATATATCCCATGTTGTTTTAATAAAAGACAACCTAGTTCTGGGTGAAAGAAACACTTTTAGCCAGAAATATTAAAAATATAATGTTTCTGTTTTGCTTGGTTTTCTAGGAGAAAAGCACATATCTTGGCCTTGTCAGCATCCCCATCTCTAGCATCACGGGCCGGCAGTTTGTTGAGCAGTGGTACCCGGTGATTCAGTCCAGTGTCTTGGCCAAAAGCGGTGGTGTTGGAAGTGCCAAAGTGATCAACGCCTCACTACGTGTCAAGTCTCGCTACCAGACAATGAACATCCTCCCGATGGAACTGTACAAGGAGTTTGCAGAGTACATTACCAACAACTACCGGACACTGTGTGCAGTTCTGGAGCCGCTTTTGAGTGTGAAAAGCAAAGAGGAGGTGGCGTTCGCTCTGGTGCACATCCTTCAAAGCACAGGGAAGACAAAGGTGAAGAAGGGGCCGAATGTAACCTAATTACATGTTATTTGTTCCATAAATCAGTGCTGCTGATGTGTCTCGGCTCTCTATATGAGCTGTAGGTGTGTTTCAAGAACCATTTTCTTTGTTTATGCTCTCTGAACTGGAAATGTGTTTGGTCCTCAGGAGTTCCTGTCTGACATGGCCATGTGTGAGGTGGATCGATTCATGGACCGCGAGCACTTGATCTTTCGTGAGAACACGCTAGCTACAAAGGCTGTGGAAGAGTACCTCAAACTGATAGGTCACAGATACCTCAAGGATGCTATAGGTAAGGCTGCTGTATATTATCCCAACTATAAATTACAGAGTATGTAATCCCCTGTAATCACCTGAATCAAAGGAGTATTTGAAGCTCCAAACATATCAAATATTTTTATGAATCATGTAAGACCAGATGAAATTTTACCACGCTTTAATTTTAAGATGATGTAAATTTGTGACATTTAATTTACTCGTAAAGTACTCTTAATATTTTTTCTTTTTTAGTATTTTTAGAAATACTGCTCCAAGAAGAAATGGTTCAAATGTTAAATCAACAAACCCAAACAATGTTTTAATAACATTACTGTATCGTAACATAAAATCTTTTTACAGTGAAAGAAAATTAATCATTGGAATAGCTTATATAATGTTTCTCTTGATGCACAAAATCCAGCAAAATGAAATAAATGCAAAGGAGTTTTACCATTCAGTTTTAATTGATTTTTATATCATTTATTACAAATTCTGCATATTTTACATTTATTTCTTTAGTTTTTATATTGACTTTCTTTAAGCATCCATTGGTTAACAAATTAGTAATTTGCATTTAAACTGCTCTGAACATTTTCAGATACTGTTGTAAACAATTCCTTAGTGATATAACTTTAATCTTCTCTTCCGTGTAAGAGGTATGTCTGTACAACTGTGTCCTGCTGTTCTATCCTTTAAATTAATTTTAGGCTGATGTTCGCGTCGTTGTAATTTAAGAAACATAATGCCAGTGATCGACAACTTGCAGGTGACTTCATTCGAGCCTTATATGAATCTGAGGAGAACTGTGAGGTGGATCCCATGCGAGTCCCTCCGTCAGTCCTTGCTGACCATCAGGCCAACCTTCGCATGTGTTGCGAGCTGTTGCTCTGCAAGATTATCAACTCTCTCTGGTGAGTTTTTCTCATTTATGCCCGTCCCAAAACTGCATGTATCTGTTTGCTGCCCATATTGATTGGTGCAATGCAGGAACTGAAATCTTATTCTCTGTTTGGCATCCATTTTGGTCCATGATAATCACTTTAAAGAAAGGTGTTCAGAGTTTCTCACCTGCAGTAATTCACAATGCTCCCATGCAGAGGAACACAGTAGGCTGAAAACATTAAGAAGCGGACACTGAAAAATTGTGCACTAGTTTTAGAATCTGCAGAAAAAAAATATTAGGCAAATAAATGAAAATTAGATTAACACAAAAAGAATATAAGGTATTAATTCAAGAAAATTACAGAAATGAATCAAAGTGGCAAATAAATGGGAAAACCATCATTTACTTTGTTAGTTGTTTGGTTAAAGGGACTTTTATTTTTCATTTTTAACTTTCATCTTTACATTTATAATTCATCCTTCCAACTGACAAAACATCTGGCCTTCATTTGTTCACAAATGTATGAAAGTATGAAAGAAATGTTTTTTAAAACTCTATTATATCAATGGAAATCACTCAGACATGATTATTTACTATTTAGATATTTTTGTCTAAGCGATATAATCACTTAAACTATCAACATTATGTCATACTGTCGAAGAAATAGTTTCACACATATTCATAATAATTCATAATTCATACATACCACATATTCATCATCCTGGGTAAGGTATCGTTTAGTAACTTTCTTCTTTCTTTCTGAGTCACCTGATCTCACAGACTACCTGAGAGCTGCTGGGTTCATCCTGCTGTCCTCTGTGACAGTGGGCAATAAAATCAAGTTTCTTGTTTCAGCATCTTCCCCCGGGAGCTGAAGGAAGTTTTTGCCTCTTGGAGAGCCAGATGTGCCGAGCGTGGGAGAGAGGATATGGCTGACAGCCTCATCAGCTCCTCCCTGTTTCTTCGCTTCATGTGCCCCGCCATCATGTCCCCCTCCCTCTTCAACCTGATGCAGGAGTATCCCGCTGAACGCACATCCCGTACGCTCACACTCATAGCCAAAGTGATGCAGAACCTGGCCAGCTTCAGCAAGTGAGTCCTTTTCATCACCTGTCTTCTCACATCAGCTACAATATTTCATTCAAGCGATTCAGTTCACAGAGTTACAATCTGAGAAATAGAGGGCTGCAGTTTTTACTGCAAGGGCATAAAATTTTTACTTGCCTTTAGTGAGCTGAGGGCTTTTATCTTCAAAACATTTATACCGACATGAATAGGCCCTCTTTAATTAAAGTATACCGTATACAATAAGTTTGGTGATGGTTTAATACGCTACATTTCATAAATATTGGATAACATACACAATATGCAAAAACTAATTATAACATATATAATCAGATAAGAAATGGACTAAAGATTTTTTTACATTTTTTATTTTATTTTTATTTTTTCACAGTCAGACAAATTGACAAAAGACATACAGCCAGCACAATGACATTAGTCGAAGAGACAACAAAGTAAACAAATGAAAGTTAAAACTGGAGAGAAACTTTCCACAAGGACAGCAAAGTGATATAGCTTAACAGGATCATATGGCAACATGCATCAGTACAGGAAAACTATACAAGTTGGTGATGTTTGGTATGTTAAAGAAGCTGGGCGTTTTGGGGATGCTGGTGGTGTTTGCAGTTGTGGGCAAAGTTTGGGATGTTGGGCATGTTTGGAATGTTGGCTGAGTTGGCAATGTTGGGCATGTTAGACCATAAAATAACTTTGACAAACACTAAGATATGACTCAGAATGAGCATGTTGTGGACACACTCACTGTTGTGATATCGTTTTGCACAAATGAATTTTTGCATACGAAGCTCAAAACAACAACTAAAAGGAAATCACTGTTCAAATACCATTTGAATAGATATTGATTGATCCCATTTTTGTCGTTTGTGCAGATTTGGACCTAAAGAGGAATACATGTACTTCATGAATGAGTTCCTGGAGATGGAGTGGGCCTCCATGCAGCAGTTCCTTTATGAGATTTCCAACATGGACACAGGAGGAAACGCCGGAGGCTTCGAGGGATACATTGACCTCGGCAGAGAACTGTCAATGCTCCACAGCTTACTGTGGGAAGTCATGGGCCAGCTCAGCAAGGTAGGCGAAAGATGGGATAAGCTACTGGAACATTAAATTAAACATTAAATACAATTTATTTTTCTAACTGAAGGATTGAGAGAGCTGGAAAATGAGGTCCTGCAGTTTTCTATCATACAGATACACCATGAATAATTGAATACTGTTTAACTCCATTAAACCTGAGGTTAAATTAATACTTTAATATTTAACTCTACTGTTTGCGCTGTTAATTCATTGAAATTGCACTGCAGTCTTTCCATAATAAAAGTTCTAAATATTTTATGCTCAGCCATAATTGTCTCATAGGTGGACAGATGTGGAGCGCTATGTACTTTTAATTGCTGTATTCTGTTTCAGGACAGACATGTTCTTTGTCTTATGAATTACATTTGAATTATAGGTACGAATAAGTGAATCATTCTGTGTAAAGCAGAGGCTTAAAACCCCCAAGGCACAGACATGAGCTGGGCTCCAGAAAATGCTGAGTAATAGTTTTAGTATTAGGGATGCAGCCATTTAACTTTTCCTCTCCAAACACATTTACTGATACCCGAAATAAGGACATATATCCATACTGAGTTCTGAACAATGCCATGCTTTCTTTATTCCAAAATTAAATGTCTGACAGATGTGTTACATGTTAAAATGTGTTGAAAATTGTTCATGCAATGTCTCGAAACAACCTCCTGCAGAAAAGTGCAGATAATAGTCCAAAAGTTCCAAGGTGCTGTCAGTACTTTACATTTGAATGTATTTAATGCAGCTGTCAGCTTTTTTTAACCTCTCCACTGAGTTAATGGCTCATGACTAAATAAATGTAACTGATGACTGAACGCTGAAACTTACAACAACAGTAATGACACTAAGGTTTGAGTCATCTGCACAATAGTCAATCTGCAATGCAAGGTCAGTATCACGGCCAATTCAGCTGATGGGATCACGGCACTCCCATCTATTATCATAAAAATGATAATATAAAAATAGTAAAATAAGTTCATGGGCTGTCATGAGTGACTTATGCAGTGCCTACCTTGAACTTGGCACAGTCTGTCTGTGATTTATCTTTCCTTATGTTTCCCAGTTGAGCCCACAGCAAAAGGATAATGACTTTGATCCAAAGTAGGTCATCAGTACATGATTTATCAGTTTCACTTTTATTTTTCCCCTTTTTTGGTCTGACCCTACACTCTTTAGCACAGACTGACAAAACACTGTCAGTAAAATGGTTCCCATTTGTAAAAAAGTCAGAAACCCCTGGTAAAAGATGTGTGCTCTAAATTTTAAAACCTCTGCATGCTGCAGGATGCCATTCTTAAACTTGGACCCCTTCCACGGCTGCTGAATGACATCAGCGTCGCCTTGAGGAACCCTCAGCTCCACATGCCTACAAATAACCAGCCAGAACGACCGAAGGACAGACTCTTCTCACGACCATCGTTCAATCGTCTCATGTCCTCTGACTTCCAAAGCCTTATGATGCGTGACTTAAACAGGTAACCTTTCACAGTTCGCTTTATTTATTTGGCCTGTTGCTCCTATACCAAGACGAGCGATGCTGATTCTTTTCAACAACATGACTGGTCCTGATTGTAAATATTCACCTACTGCACATAAACACAGGAATCACACTGCTATATGAGTGTAATTAACGGAAACACATAAAAAGGCCAAGAATACACAACATTTGAGAATCAGAAGCTCTAAACAAAACATTGGTGTTTGTCTAAGAGCCCATAATGCTAATGCACCTCTACAGGCTTTTTAAGTATTTTATCAGTCAGTAATTGCCAGCACCATCTGTTCCCAGACTCCCTTACTCCAACCTCTTTCCTCTGTGTTTTAATTCATTTCAGCACTCTACTATTGTCAAGAGACAGTTGCTCTCATTACAGCCTGACTGATTAAATAAGAACTCTTTAAGTAAGAGCAAACAGCGGTAATATCAGAGGACTTCACTGCACCTGTTTTGTGTTTATTAATCCCTCATACCAAGCACAAATCTGCAGCAGTAAACATGCAACTGGATCAGATCTGCTCAAGTCTGCTGCAGGCAGGTGTGAGCAGATCAAACATCTGGAAAAACATGGAACCACACACCTGTCGTCCCTTGTAGCTCTGACCCCAGAGGTTTCAGACGAGTAACTGATAGGATGCAGCCAGGCCTTCTCCTCAGTGAGTTTCGGCATGTGTCATTATGCAACAGTTACATAATAAAACATGTTGTTCTTGCGTACCATAAAATCCTGTAAAGGATGAAAAAAAAGATTGACAGTGTGCAGAGTACCTTGGATTCTTCACACATTTTCATTATGAAATAAGAATACCAATCTTCCTTTTTTAATTAATTTATCTATATTTACCCTGGTTATCTGTGGCTGCTAAATTAACCAAAAGATTAAAATCTGTTAATATCCATTAAAGAGGCTTAAAACAATTAAAGAGCTACAATATATTTACTGATGTTATTGAAACGTGTGTTTAATATTTGTAATATAATCATAACATATCATGCTGGAACACTTGGCACAGTCTGTGATCTGTGCATATATGTTCAAAGTGAAAGGAGAGATGTTGAGTGAGCCAATCCATGACTAGTCTTTAAAAATAAATAAATAAATAAAATAAAGTTGGCCAAAGCCTGACCTAGTATGACTCAATACAATGACCATGTGACCACAGTAATCTCAGTCCAAGAAGTAATTTTAATTACATGTTTTTCCCTTCTTTCTAACCCCTCTCTTCTGTCAACTCTCTACAGTCTATGTTTTATAAAGGTATAAAATGCTAAAAAAAGTACTGCGAGTAGGACAGAAGGCAAATTTCTCATTTGAGACCACCTGTTCTGTGCTTACACTTTAAGTGCCCTCAGTGAGACCCATGTTCTTTATTTAGTATTATTGAGAAAATCTTAAGTGCAAATTGTACAGAGACAGTGTTGGTAAAGTCACCAGTTTGTAAAGTATCTTTTTTTGCTGTGTGTCTGCAGTTCAATAGACATCTCTCGCCTGCCATCTCCTACAACTGGAGTCTCTGCTGTAGAATCCCTCTCATCAAATCTGAACATGAGGCGTCAAGTAGAACGAGACCTCCGCTCCTCCAGGGAGGTGTTTTACGTGACCCGCCCGCCACTAGCTCGATCCAGCCCCGCCTACTGCACAAGCAGCTCAGACATCACCGAACCTGATCCAAAGGTAAATAATCAAATAACTGTTTTAATTTACTGTGGATCTGTTTGCTTATTTTTATCTTGATTCTGCAACTTTCTAAGCCTGTTCTTCAAGCTAGCTCATTAATATTGGTAAATGAACCAGAGAAGTAGCACTCTCTTGGCTCAACAGTTACCTTACGAATAGACGTGCGAATAAATCAAGCTAAAATCACAATTATTGGAAGTTAAGTATGGGGTTCCTCAAGGCTCAGTGCTGGAACCATTGTTATTTATTCTGTACTTTATATTAATGATCTGTGTGAGGTTTCCAAAACATTAAAGGCAAACTTATTTGTAGATAATACAAATCTACTCTGTTGTGACGACAACCTGGAACAGCTTTTGGACACAGTGGGCGTTGAAATGATGAAGATGAAATTTTGGTTTGATTTAATAGACTAACACTAACTTTTAGCAAAACAAAATTTAAAGTACTTGGGAACCGTTCTACAAACTCTGACAAGAAACTCATAATAAATTATGTAAAAATTGAAGAGTGCCTAAAATCAATTTCCTTGGAGTAATACTAGACAATAAATTATGTTGGAAACCACATATGAATTACATTAAAGCAATAGGAGCAAAGTCAATCACTACTAGACTATATTAAGTTAAAGATTTCCAGAACCAATTATCATTATTCTCTTTGTACAGCTCCTTCATACTACCATACATTACATACTGCCTGGAAGTATTGGGTAACACATACAAAACTAACACTAGAGAGAGCAATAAGAATAGTAAATAAATCCACCTACGGAGAACCATCAAACTTACTCTTCATCAAACTAAAAACACTAACATTTAAGGATCTGGTTGACTTAAAAACAATACAAATCATGCACAGAGTTAAAAATCACCAGATGCCACACGGTATTCAAAAGCTGTTCCAAATGAGGGAAAGTAAGCATGATCTGAGAGGTATGAGTATGTTTAAAAAAAAAAAAGTTTGGACAAACGCAAAACTTCTCTGCATTACAATTATGGGAGTCAATCTCTAGAATAACAGTATTGAAGAAATGAAGATATGTAGCACCTTGGATAATTTAAGCAAATCTTCAAATTTAACATACTGAAGAGTTATGAGATGGAGGAGCAAATGGGTGTACTATGATTGTGTTGTTTGATTGTGGATATTGCTTCAATGCTAATAATTGTTTTTCTGTTTCTTTTTTTGTTTATCTTCTTTTGTTTTTCTCCAAATGTTTTGTTTATGAACTTGTGGATATAGAATAAAAAAGGGGTAGGACTAGAAAAGTTTTTAACTTCATCTTATACCTTTTACAAACATTTAATGGTTATACTTGTGATACAAAGTATGCATGATGCTTGTGCTGTTAAACATTCTTAATTGTTATTGTTATTAATTTTATTATCACTTTGTTTTGCTACCTATACAGACTGTTTCATTTTCTTCATTTTGACATGTTCGAAATAAACTATGAATGAACTATGAATGAATATGACTGTGGCATCACACTATTACCCAGTTTAAGTGAGCATGCAACACATTTTTAAAATTTTTGTTCTTCTTTTAAGAGTAAAAATAAGTGAAAGAAAAATCATTATAGATTAATACTGATTGTTTAGTCATCAAAAACATTTTTTGTACCCTAACCCAAATCAACATTTAATTTTTTTTTATTTGAAAGTTTAAAAGTAAAAGATTGGGTAAAGCAAGACATGGTAAGGCAAGTGTATTTATAAAGCATGTCATGTCTTTCTTCCAGACATGAATGAGGACATAAAGGCATAAAAAGGCAGTTAGTTGAAGTATAATAGAAAAACAAGGCAATAAAAATGACATAATTAGTTTTTAAAACAAGATTATGGATGATAACCTGAAATGGAATGAAATAATACACAGAGGAGTGAAACGTTTGTCTAGCATGACTACATATATACATTTAGCTACCTAAAGGCATCAGTAAAAGTGTTTGCTAAATTTAAAACTAAAAATAAACATATTTACTGTACATTTAGAAATCGTACATGTATCTTTTTTTTCATTGTTATGAATCATTTTTTTGTATGTAACAAAGACAAGTTCAAAGTAAAGCGACATCTATAGTTTTCATTTCTCTCAGGTCCATAGTGTTAATAAAAGTGTGTCCATGATGGACCTCCAGGACTCCCGTATGAACAGCATTTCCAACCTGAACTCTGTGGGAGACATGCTCACCTCTTCTCAAGCCTCCATTGCTGGCCTGGGCCACAGCTTTGGGAACCTCTGCGGTCCTCTCCGTATGGGAGGTCACGTGTCAGCGGGCTCAGGTTTGAGGCTGAGCCAGATGGGCCACATAGGGGGCCCCACTGAATCCATCTCTCAACAGCAGCAGCAGGCAGCGGCGGCCATGCACTTCCCCCTATCCTTCCAGAACCCGCTATTCCATCTGGCCGCCCAGAATTCCCCGGCTCAGTCTCAGTCTCAGCCTCCCCCTCCTCTCCTCCTCGCCCCAGAGCCTGAGAATGGCCACCATGACTATCAGCCGGCCTTTGGCAACAATGCCTTCTCCCGCAGTGAGGACTTGTCCGGCCTGCGGTCACAGAGCAGTCTGGTGCAGCCCAGCATTGTCCACTCACACAGTTACAGTGATGATTTCACCCGGCAGAATCAAAACAATGACTACGCCTGGCACCAGCTGTCACTGCAGGTGCAGGTAGGAATCTCTCACTTGTCCTCACTCTTTAAGTATAACAGAAAGACATACTTATGTTTGTAACGATATGCAACAGTATTTGGGCCTTTTTTTTCTTATTTTGCTCTAATGGTTAACCAATCTTTCTTTCTATAGTAGCTTTACTATTGTATCTACGCAGATGAAACCCTTAATTGTTTAGTGTCTATATTTATGCATGCAATTCTGTTCCTCTTAGGGAACCTGTAATTTAAGGTTGTTTTTTTTTTAAGTACCAGACAGTGCGGTCAAATGTCTTTTTATGGGCTCAGAGGTGACTGACAGAGTCATCTCACATTGTAAGCCGTAATTTGTTTATTAGAGTGTACTGAACTGTAGGCAATAAACCAGAATGGTGTTGTATTTTAAATAGCACCACCAGGTGGAGAACTTGTTGCTAGCTGTTGTTCATTTCAGTTGCAAATCCTGTTTTGTTCACTTGTATCTGTGGCAGTGTCTCAAACCATCTATCATCTCTATCTAACTTTCATGTTTCAGCCAATATTCATTATACACAAACTGCCTGTTGTGAGCTCATTGCTCGGAACCGGCCATTGTTATAGTTGTTAGATTCTTGGCTATCAGAGCTGTCACAAGAGAGCTTTAAGACATTAAATCATCCGTCTTTGCTCCCCAAATTTTAGCCTTTTTACCCTCTGGTGTGAATAAACTACAGGTTGTGAACCATTTTATTATTATTATTTTAAAATAAAAAATGGGAAACAATAATTTATCTTGCAGAAATCATGAAGGATTTCATGGAAATCATGAAAAGCTGATAATGATCTACATTAGTCCCAAGAGAAAAAATTTTCAAAGTTCCTTGAAAAGATTCTTTTTTCCTAATTTTTAAGCCAATTGGCCAAGAAGCTTAAAGCTTTGTTACTTTTGTTTTAGTATTGTTTTAATGACTCGACCGCCCGACATTAAAAAATGTCTGCAAGAGTTCAGATTCTGAATCAGACAGCCCATGTGCTTCATTAGATCCTACTTGTCCATTTACTTTTACTGTGTTGTCAGTTTGATTGTCAGGCTGCAGAAAAAAGCTTGTATCCCTCCAAAAAAGGAACCGCTCACAAAATGGCAACTTGCATGAGCAGGAAAATATGCAAATATGACGGTAATGTGAGGGCACTTTTGAGGGACACGTTACAGCGCAGACAGCCCACTGATGCAGGATCACTCAATGGTCTGCTCTGCTGATCTGTGTAGGGTGCTTGACATGAATCATACTGTTTGTCCTTGTCTTAACAGGGCTGAAAACTAGCTTTTCTGTCAGTAACCAAGGAAAATGTGTCAGAACTGTTCTTACTTTGGCTTTGGAACTGAATCCAAAATGCCAAGAGGAAGATTTGAAGGGAAGCCGACCTTCAGTGTTACTGAGGAGTAGCTGTAGATCTCCTTAGCACAGATAGTAAACTGTACAAGAGTCTGAAATGGGAACGCAAGTTTGTTCATTTTTAATAAAACCTGATTTATTGTAATACACAATTATATCTACAGTTAATATCAAACCTGTTCCAAATTTAAATTCAGCTGACAGTTGGTTGATGGAATTTAGTGGGTTTTTATTATTTTTTACAACAGATTTTGATTAAACTATCACTTGATGGTGCTGCTCTGTCACACATTGATAAACCTGGTACAGCATGTCTGTGCACAATCGAAGTGTTCAACGATACAGTCCTGTAGTCGAGCTATTTCTGTCCTGCTGCGTGGGCCTTAATGGAACAAACACACAACTGCCTGTTTATTAATACAGGGCAGCGCTTTATCCATCTATCCTTCCTTTTCTTCCTTCCTTTTTTCCTCCCTTTCTTTTCTTCCTTTTTCCTTTCCTTCTAATGGTTTAAGGCCAAAACACACTGTTGACCATCCAGACCTCTAGGTCAACCAGGACTGGTCTGCTTGTTCTCTCCAGAGTCAAAACAAAATATCAGCATTCAGTTTTTATGCAACACATATCTGGAACAAACCCAGAAAGCCCGAGGTCTCTCCAACACGGAGTTATTTTAAATCAAGGCTCATAACTTTTCAGTTTACTGCCTTCTATTCAACTACAACTATTACAAACATAATTTGTACTGCTCCGTAACTTGATTGAGATTTAATGTTTTGTTTTGTTTGTTTTTTTAAAATCTTTTTTAATGTTAGAATTTATGTGTAAAACATTCAATAAGTACACTACAATGTGAAGAAGTAACACTTGTGATCCGTCTGTAATTTGGTGCAGAAATACCCACCAAAGTTAGCATGCTAACAAGCTAACCATGGCCTGTTTTATCTCAAGCTCTGTTACATTAACAGCAATATACCACCATTTAAGGCAGACCTGTCAGCTAATAGCGCATCTAGCTTCAATGTGACACAGCTAACAAGCTAATGGCAGCTAGTAGCTCAAGTCCTTTTACTTTACCAGCAGAATAAATACCAAAACTCCCTGCTGCTCTGAGCTTTGGTCCTAAGTAGACTGGTTAGCCAACAGGGCCAATAGCTGCACAGCTAACTATAGCTAACAAGCTAATTGTAGCTACTAGCTAGAGCCAAAGAGAGCTACAGCAAAGGGTATAGCAAGCAGTAGTTGGCGGTTGGACTGGCTATACAGCCCCCTATTTTACACATTTAACTTTTGATGCCTTTTGTCAACAAAGTGTTTGAAATTTTCTTCTTATTGAAAGGTTGCCTTGCCCTAAATACCATTCATCCCTCTCTCTCTTTCTGTCCATCCATACAAGTCGCAATGTATCTAACCTTTTGAAGTTTGAGCATCTTTTTAAAGATTCAGATAGCCTACTTTTTATTTCTAGACAAATTTGGAAATTTGTGCAGTAAATATGTCCCTGTCATAATTTGTAGTGTTATCAAATATGTGGGGTAAAGAAGTTAACTATGTGCACTGCTGTCACCCTGCTAGTAGATTGCATCAAAGCAGAATATTTTCAAATTCTACACATTATTTGCTTAATTTCCGGTCACCTTTATCTCTCCACAGGAGTCTCTCCAGCAGCAGCACATGATGGGAGTGACATCTCAGACAGCCACTGGGACGGGCACCCCCGCCTCTTTGGCCACTCCACCTACTACAGTTCACCCTGTTCGCCAGACATCCATCGCCGCGCAACAACACCTCAAGTCACAGCGGTCCATTAACACTCCAGCCACCGCCACACCTCCGAAGGTTCGCCCACAGAGCAGGAACCTCCTCCTCGACTCTTCTGACACAAACTTCAGCGGCAGTCAGCCGAAACAGCGCCAAAATCAGCAGCCAACACAACAGCAGCAACAGCAGACGCAACAGCAGCAACAGGAAACACAGCTGTCAGTGACGGACAGTCCAGCACCTGGACTCCCGTACCAGACAAGTTCTGCCAAAGAGAACCAGGGTCCTTCAGTAGCCGCAGAGGGGACGACAGACACACCAACAAAAAACACCAAGAAGTCTGTACAGTCTCAACTGCAGCCGCCACAGCAGCATCTGCTCAAACCAGGCAATAAACAGGTCAATTTAGCTACAGTTCTTTCATTTAAATTGAGTCAAATATTAAGGTTAATTTTGTAATGTGAAGACATGGATTTAAAGGTGTGACTGACCTTTAGTTGTGATTTCAGGGTTCTCAGTCAACCTTGAACACCCCAGCACTCAATGAACGGACAGTCGCTTGGGTGTCCAACATGCCTCATCTCTCCGCTGACATCGAAAGCCTGCGGCCGGACCGTGAGGGGCAGTTGAAAGAGTACTCCAAGAGCATGGATGAGTCACGCCTGGAGAGGGTCAGCACACTTTTTCTGAGTTGTGAATTAGAATCAAAATCCAGAAAAAATCATGTATAACAATTCAGAGAAACTGTTGTATGTTTTTTTTTTCATTATTAGTTGGCAGAGTGCCTACTTCATACAGTTAATGTTGAAGATCTCTGGTCTTTCACTGTAAAACCAAAGGATTAAACCTAGGCCATTGTAATCAAGCTTTTTTACTAAGGGTGCTTTCAAATCTAAAAGTCCAGACCAAGATCCGGAACCATGGTTTGCAGTTTCACATTGCAATTATGCAAACAGACTAACAGACTTTACATGACAAACCCATGTCATTTTGTCATCAAGTACGGACGTTGCGTGTCTCTACACATTACATTGATTGGTTTGTTTGTTTTTTTTTTCTGGTTGGCCTTTAATAAAGTGGCAGCTCACTTTTTTTTTTGTAAGGTTTACTTGGTTTTCCGTTTTCCGGGTAGCCTACTGTAACTTCCTGTCATTGGTACAAGCATAGGTTCGAAAGTCCGAACCTTTGCTTTCACACTGGACATGAACCAAACCATTGTTCAGTTTGATCCGGATCTTTTGGTCGGACCAAAAATTGGCTCTTTGGTGCGGACCATGGTCTGAGGGAGGTTTCACACCTGCTATTTTGGTCCGGATCAAACTGAAAAGTGAGAAAGTCCTGATCAAACGAGGCAGGAGTGAAAGTGCTCTTAGTCTTGTGTGCGTTCACAGGGCAGCTTAAATTAGCCTATCACATAATAACACGTTTCTATTGATTAGCCCTTCTTCACCATATAGTTTTCAACACAAGCTATGAATTGAAATGTTTTTTTGATGTTTTTTTGATGTTTTTCAAGATTTTACATGTTAAAAAAAACCAAAACATTAAATATGTTAAATACACATTACGTGGCAACACTACAGGGGCCACTGCACGTTTGAATTGATGTTGTTAAATATCAGTGATGAGTAATATGCACAGTGCTTTATAAATAAACAGTCAAATCAAATGAAGTTTTGGTCATAAACCAGGCATGCTCACTGACACACATATATGCAGTTCTTAACTAACGGCACAGCATTGAAATCTGTGATTGCACACATTTAAGCTTTGTTTCTACATGTATCTCACTTGGATTTTAAAATACAGGGAGCTGCACTACAGAGCTGTGTCTGTCTATATTGATAAAATCACTTATTAGTTGAAGTGACTTTATTTCTATCTCAGGTAAAGGAGTACGAAGAAGAGATACATTCCTTGAAGGAACGCCTGAAGATGTCTCATCGCAAGCTTGAAGAATATGAGCAGAGACTCATGACGCAGGAGCAGCAGACAAACAAGATCCTGCAGCAGTATCAGAACCGGCTGGAGGACAGCGAACGCCGTCTAAAGCAGCAGCAAATGGAGAAGGACTCTCAGATTAAAGGCATCATCAGCAGGTGATTAAGGTTCAGGTTGAACTACAGCTGGCCGCTTGGTTTCCTCGATTTCAACAATTTTGTCACACTAAAGTTGCCACCACATAAATGAATGATAATCATAAAACCGACTTCTGAGTAAAGCTTAAAATCCACCATGTTTTTTAAATGTATGCCCTGTATCATGATCCGACACAGCTACTCACATTCAAGTAAAAGCAAAATTTTGAGCACTGCAACAGAATATATCATAAAAGTGGTTCAACACAACAGCAGGGAAGGTGGTTGAAAGTGCTTAGTGAGGGAAAAGTATGAAATACCTATTTTCCCTCAACTTTTAGATCTTTACAAAATATGGTACATATATAAAAGCTGAAGAAAATAAGTTTATAAATATAACTTGCATGATGTATCATATGTATCCATTCTCAAAGAAATAGTTCCAAATTTTGGGCTCTTTTGCTTTCTTGCTGAGATTTCAGTGATCAATACCACTGTAAATTTTGCTGAAGGAGGTAATTAGCATAGCTTAGCGTAAAGACTGCAAACGTGGTTATAGCTAGCCTGACACTGTCAAAATAAAAAAAGGCCCCCTAAAAATAAAAATGGTTGGTTTTACTATGTCTGAATGAAACAAAAGAAGTACGAAATGTTAATTAGTTAGCTTTACAGGTGCTGATGGTCTTCATGCTAAAGTAAGCTAATTACCTCCTGCCTCCATATTTAAGAGGTACCGAGTAGAGTTTTACTTTTTTTGTTTTGTTTTGTCTTGTAAAAAAAACACAGTTTATTTGTATCATGTAATCTAAATCCATGCATGGCATCCCAAGTTCACTATGTGCGTTTCCATCCACCTGTTCTGATGAGCATCTTTCATTTTTGTGTAAGAAACAGAAAATTCTCAAAAAAAAAACCCCTCTCAAAACATGATAAAACAGTTGTTACACTTGGCTAAGATGAAAAATTTGGTGTATAAATGAAAGCAAAATAAAGCAATAAAAACAGACATATGTACATAAAAATTGATGTATTTGAAGCAGATGACGTTACTGACACTTTAGCTTTATCTCAAATAACAACTACTAATGAGACTAAAAATGAAAACATCAGATCTGTGTGGAGCAATGAGGACAATAAGGAGACTCTAATCTTAGTATAAATACATAACCTCAAATTAGAAAATAACAACCACATGTCCATTATTTTTTTCTACATTGATTTCCTCCATTTGAGGTTCAACTGCTACTCTTTTATTTGTGCCATGTCTTTGCAACCTCTTCTTCAGCAATGGATTATCCTGATGTACCGCCTCTTGATGTTTGCATAACAGTAGTGGGGGGAAACGCACATTAACTAGCATTTTCTTTGCAGATTGTCTGAAAATATGTGTGAAAATGAAAAGAAAACATGGCTATAGTGCCCATGCATGTAATACATGAAAATGGAAATGTTATATCAAAACATTAGTCCATATAGATCAAGAAATGTAAAAAATTCCACAGAGCACCTTTTAATGCACATCTGAAAAAGAAAGCAAATACATGTATTTACCAGAATGAGGAACTATTTAATTAAGATGTAGCTCATTAAATTATCACAACCAGTGCTGAAAATTATATCCATAAGTCTCATACTTAATATGAAACATTTCATGTAGTTAGTCTTAATTTTAGAAGAATATGTTTTTCAAAGTAACAAGGACAAAAAAACCTAGCCAGACAAATAATGACTTTGGCTACTTGAGGACATATACTTAAAATAAATGCAGCAAATATTCTCTCATAATTATTCTGAAAAAGATCCCTTCAGATTCTGACTGAACAGCTGAATTTGAACTGTCTGAATTGTTCGACAGGCAGTTTGGATTCAGCATTAGAAAGCTCTGAGGATAGCTAAATGTACCCAGAAACATGTCAAGACCTTAATATCATCATATGGCCATATAAACCTACAGTAAATTTGAAGAACACCGGCTTCATTATTCTATTTATGTCAACCGGTATGTTTGTTTCTATTTCCCTGTTGTCAGACTCATGGCTGTGGAAGATGAGCTGAGAGGGGGTGCCATTCCTGATATTAAGCCTCGAATCCTCACAGACCAGGTTTGTGCCTGTGTCTACATCTTTTATCATCCCTATTTGCTAAACCAGTCATGCTCTAAAACAGTTTGCATCATTCTTACATCATATCCAAAGCATTTGCCAAAGCCAGTGCAGGGGAAAAGTTTGCAGCAGTCATGCACTTCACCTATTACCATCATTCGAAAGCACGTCTGTGTCACATCTGAAATAACATTTCACCATTTACTGCAAACGTCTGAACAGGGGATGAAAATAGTGCTGATCCTAAAAATCAATAGCTGAATGGTGCTTAAATTTATATAAAGGTTAATTTACTTTGTCTGTGTGAAGGAATAGCAAATTGTCAACACTGAAACCCAGTTTTATTTATCACAGAAAGACTGTTATTATGCTTTAGAACACATTCAGCATCGGAAAACTTTAACTGTGACTCACTTGGAGCGTCACAGCAGTTCTGTAGGGCTGCAGCTTCATGAATGCACCATGTGGGCTGAATTGTGACGCAGGTGAAGAGGCTGTGTGTGTGTGTATGCTGTGTACGCTGAAATAACTCAGGAGAAGCAACATTTACTGTCCTTGAACACACTGTCACCTTTTAGCTCTTAACATCAAGAGCAGATTGACAAAATTGCCTTTTGGTAACTCAGACCTTGCACAGAAGTGTTTCATCATTGGGTCTGTCGTAAGATTGTGATCGTTTTTATGCCAGACATCTTAAACAATTTTGAGTGTGTGATGAAAATGTATGTCTAATCTTGCTTTGCCAACATGAAGCTGTTTTAGTAGAATTCAATTGGGGCTGCAGAGTTTGCTTACAAGCGGTCTTTCTTGACTCAAATTATAGTTAACACTATAAAACACTCATCATTTTAATTGTTTTCGGTGTCCCATCGAAGACGTCTAAGTAAGTGTTGAGAAATGCTATTCCTTCAGAATTGGAGTTTTGTTAAATATTGTGTGAAAAGTCCTCTCTAAATGATTCAAAGGAGTAGTTCGATATCTTGTGTAAAACGCCTATCTGCTTTCTTGCAGAGAGTAAGAAGACTGATACCATTTCAGACCTTCACCGTAAATGTGTAGCTTTAGCCAGCATCCAGTTATCTTAGCTTAGCATAAAGACTGGGAAAAGGGAGGAAACAGCCAGCCTGGCTTATTACAAAAATGTTGGTGCAGAGGTTCAGTACAAAACCTGAAGTAACATCACATACCCAACAGGACAGGTTAACACGATCTGGACCACTGCTACACATGGCTCAAAGATTGTGACCGCACTGTTGACTTTCTTTTGCCAAATTATAAATATACAAAAATCCTGCTTCAGTGGGAGGTTGTGCAATATACTGACCAATCGGAGTGTCTAATTGAGCTCTGAAGACAACATCAGTTTAATTAGTTGATGAAATTGTTACTAAAGCAACCCCTCAAACCTTTCCCAATCATTAACCATGGTTGGAGCACTCCATCTGTGACTGAAGGATCCACATATCTGCTACTTGGTGAACGTGGATAAATACAGCATCCTCAGAGCAGTGAAGAAGGCTAAGTGATGCTCCAGGAAGAAACTCGAGTCAGAATGACGACAGCACTGGTGAAAAAAGCCTGTTAATGTCTCTACCACTTCGCCCAAGCGTCTTCATACTACCCTTCAAGGTACTAAAGTCCTTCTGTACCTGCATCACAGAGAGCATCCTGACTGGCAGCATCACAGCCTGGCTTGGAAACAGCACCTAGAAGGTGGTGCAATTACACTATCAGCTAATGATGAAAGAAAATTGTCTTATTTAAATTTTCGTTTTCATGGGGATTAAACAAACAAGATAAAATGTTAATTTATTATCTTTATGACTTGTTAGCAGGTTGTTTTTTTTTTTTACCTTTGGCAAAGCTGGCCTTTTCTCCCAGTATCCAGTCTCTATGCTAAGCTAATATAAAAGGTTGCTGGCTCTAGCTGCATATTTGTTACACACAGGAGATCCATCATCCAACTCTCTGCAAGAAAGTAAATACCATTTTTTTCAAAATATCTAACTATTCCTTTAAAATTGCTCCTACATGAAGCTTGAAATTGAGACGAGTTCTAACTTCACCTGTTTTCTCTCCCTCCAGTCTATCAGCCAGGGCTATGGCGGCCACCCAGGATCCTGACTGTCAATTCCCATGTGACCAGAACTCATGATGGTCACTCGAGTGTGAGAAGACCAGGTCACATCATCCTACGAACACCCTTAAAGAGACACTTGTGGATCCAGCAGGATCACTGGAAGCTTCATTTCACAAAGTTCTTTAAAAAAAAACCTTTGCACATATTCAAACTTTGCCTGAACCAGAACTTGACAATCAGTTTAGAATGAGGACCAATGTGAGCAGTGAATCTTCTGCGCACTTTGAGTAAATTATAAGCCAACGCCACATCAATGGCAATACTGAACCTGATGAGTTTCTTTATTTAATTGGAAGACGTGAGATGTGGTAAACACTGGGGATGGAGATGGATTTAGGATTCCCCCTCCAGTTACAAACAGCACACTCGCTTCTCACTTAAGTGGCTTCAATCAAATGTAGAAATGGCTTTTAACAAGCACAATTTAGCTCCTCCCCCGATAGTGATGCCTGTTACAAACAACAAGCAAGCTGTTGAGTCATTTGCCATTTATGATCCTCGGATACAGGGCCCAAGCAAAGACGTGTATTACGATTTGATTGCAGTTAAATCGTTCAGTAACATATTCTCACAGCAAAGGTGGGTATCATTATGATTTTTGCATCCTTTTTAAAAACAGCCATTTCATCGGAATAGATGCAAAGCAAATCCTACAATCAACTAGCTGCTTTAAATACAATCGAAATCTTCTCTTTGGTTACATTTTCTTTCGGCACACAGTGTAGAGCCAGCCAACAGTCTCTTGACTTTCATTGTACAGAAGAAGTTTGTCTTAAAGCTTCAAAACATTTTTAATAATAGAAATACTTTACAAAAATAATCAGAGATTATAATGTGTTAGGTTCACTTTGTAAAAATATTAAAAATGCTAATAATAAATAATATATATCATTTCAAAACAGTGATACAAAGTGCTTACGATTAAATGCCTGATATGAAAGATGTCAGGGACTAAGGCTCAGTTTATATCTGGTGTTAGCATGTGATCTGATTGTGGATAATCAACACCCAGTCTACCTTCTCCATTAGCATACTGATATCTCTAGATCTCAATATGGTAATTTGTTAGGAAGGTGTGGTGGACAGACAAACATGACCCCATTTCTGGCTGCTGCTAGTTTTCAGCTAGATGCTTAAATTAGCAGGGGGCATTAGCATTTGGCTGTTTTTCTTATGAATATAGTCACATTGTAAGGATGTGAGTTACCAGGTTTTTCTTAGGAGTTGAAGCGGCCATGTCAAATTCTGCAGGTCCTTGATCCTTGATTTAAAGGGCTCAGCTTTAAGTAGGTGGAAATGCAGACTTGTTCACTTGACATCACCAAGCTCCCAAGAACCCTGTAGAGAACGGGTTCTAGCATCAGAGCAGATTTGGTAGAAAAACAGCCAACATTAGCCTAACCCCCTCCAGATGTGGTTTGGCAAATCTTATCGCATTCTGATCACAATGCATTCTGTGTGCATTTAAAGCTTTCAGTTTTGTCTTTGTCCTTGTCCAGATAGGACATTCAGATGCAGATTGCTTGTTGATTCCAGGTGTAAATGGAGTCTTAAAGTTCAGAAGTCTCAGCCTCACCTGCTACTTTATACTTTTTTATAAGGGCCTCCAACCTAATGGAAGTACAGCACTGAATCGCTGAAGTGCCCCCTCCCCAATTAAGGAAAAACCAACAGCATTTTATCTGCTGACACTGACAGCTTTGGCTCCTCAGACGGGGCGTTTCTGATAGTCAAAATAGGACTCCAGCTTATCTGGGAGACAGTAAACTAATCAAGCCTCAAAAGCAAAGAATTAACCTTGAACAAATCTAAAGATTCATGATCTGCACCATTTTTATTATTTATCTTTTTTTTGCCTTTTCATTTGTTGTTGTACAGCACTTTGTAACATTGGTTTGAAAAGTGCTGTATGAATAAAATTTTAAGAACTATGATTATAGACATTATGTGCAACTGGAAAGAACTCATATTATATCAAGTAGTGAATTACTCATCTGTTGTGTTTAATGTTTCTGAAGCATAGATGTGCAACAGTTCTGCATGTGCTTTTTAAATGCGAGGATGAGTAAGTTGATATGTTGTCAGATATTATTCTAATGTACAAAAGAGAAAAAAAATGTTGACATGGCTTTCTCATTGGAAGGCTTCTTTTTTTTAATCCAACCTGCTGACTCTTCCGTTTTTTTCAGAAGAGGGTGGCATTCAGCCTTTTGCATTATACAGCATGAAAGTAATTACAGAAATGAAGAGAAATTGCAGATGAACACAAAGAAGAGACAGTGAAAACAACAGAACAACAGTTTCCATGCAGGGATGTGTAGTATATGTGCATAGGATATGACTGCCTTACAGTCTGTGCCACAAGGCCCAAAATAACAATGCCAATACAAAAAAAACCTTGTAAACTTTGTATATGAAACGTCCCTTTTTTGTAGTAAGGTGATGAATTAATAAGCAGTGTGTTGGTTGACTCTGTATGTTAGTCAGAATCATTTATATTACAAATTTCATGGTTAATATAATTTATCTTAACCTCTTGCCTTTAAAAAGACATTTTCTTTCAAGATAACTATCAATGATACAAAGTTATATGTTTATGTTACCAGAAATGTATAAAATAGCTTAATGTATATTTATTCTTATATGTAAAATGTATTCAAATCAAGGGTAGGCCTTCAGGCATGTTGAACTTGTGGTAAAAAACGGATTCTTATATTATTAACTCTTAATGCTGCAATCCAGAAACTACAGTGCTGTGGTGTGACTGCGTTCATGGGATGAGAGCTGTATAATTTTTTTCCCAGCATAGCACATTTCTGTTCTGTGGAATAATAAGACAAATTCTTCAAAATATCTCGCCTATGTCTGTGTAACCAAAACAGCAGTGGTGCTTTCAACAATACTGGATTGCAGTTTTAAGTAATCTTCTTTTGAAATATGCGTTTATTTATTTGGCCTGCATTGCAATACAGTATTTTGAAATGGTATACTGCACTTCTGTTTTCATTTTATGAGAAGCTGCAATCCATAATCTGAGAAAAATGTTTATAAAGACATACAAATATATGATATACCCATGTATTCTTGAAACTCTCTCTGTATTAGCTGCAGTGGTACAGTGTGCTACCTCTGAAACCTCCCTTTTTTTTGTTGGAATCAAGGATCCTTATTCTGCTTTATACCACAACCTGAGAGGATACTTTATTCCATTTGGCTGAAACACCTTCATTTATATAGAAACACAATACTAACAAAAGGTTTCTTTCTAAAAGTCAGGCTCAAGTTTCAGTTGTGTGTTCATTGCTATTTTAGGATTTCTTATAAATAACTTTTGCCATCACAGGGCCATTTCTAAAGTTCGTCCTGTTGTATTTAAGTGCCGTTACCATAACATTCATATGAATCTCCTTTTAAGTACCGGATGGGATTTGATCATGCTCCAGGTATTCATCAGACTCTCAGGTGTTACATGGAACACAGAGATATCGCTAACAAGAACTTTTGATATCTCTGGTGGCAAATGCATAAAAATACCGAAACACAATCTTTTGCGAATGACCATTAAAGTTAAATACACCTCAAAAAGCACATGCAACGAGGCGTCTGTGTCAAGGCAACTACTGTGCTTTTTATTTTGGTTTGTTCCTGGCCCTCGTCTTATCCATATAAATAGTTTAATTTACACCTTCTCTTGTATTATTTGTTACATAAAAAAGGGAACAAGAGCTGCGTTTCTTGGTCCAAATGAGAAAACGTGACAAATGCTCCAATGTAATAAAATCTCGGTGAGGAATCATTTTTGAAGTGGCTGTTAAAAAAATGCTTTATGTTTACAGAATCACAGCATTTTAGAGGATGTATTAACCTTTGTTGACCCAAGGGAGTAAAACTGCCGCTTTGCTGCAGCTAAAGCAGGACCTAATAAATGAAATGAGATATCTTGTATATTTTAAATAAGGGTATTTCACATCTATCAACATATTTATGTTTCTAAAGTGGATGTATAGGATTTTGGAATGAAACCAAGTATTTTTCTCGGCAGCTATTATTCTGCACAATTGATCTACTGTGTCACAAATATATAGTTGGTGGGATTTCTGACTTGAATCGGGCCTAATGGATGTAATACCTTCATTTACTTGACATTTCTTTTGAAATAAGCCATGCCCCATGGATAAGCCATACCCTCCAGTCCCCCTGATGTTGTATGGTGGATGTTTAATGTTGGTAGTTTTATTTATAATGGTAGTTATTGTAGGTATGATTGGCTTGTAATTATTATTATTAGTGTAAGTATACTTGATTGATATGATTTGTTTTGTTTGAACAAAGGGAATGTATTCATTTTTCAGGTGATTTTTCCGAGTGATTTAAATAAACTAATAAATCCCTAACTGAAGATCTTTTATTTTAGGTACTCAAGCAAGCTGTTTTAGCATTTTGAAGTGCGTGACTGCAAGAATGAAAAATTAACATTTAGACTGAGATATATAAACACTGGCTTTCCAATTGGTTCTTTAAAAAACAGGAAGTTTACATCTTAAGGAAAGTCTTCTTTGAATTAAAGATGTTCTATATATAAATACTATGTAAAATATGAGCGGACAAAGAATCAAATGAGAAACGGCCTCACAGCATCCTCAGTCATTGTGGAGGAGGTGTAAGGTGCACATCTTCTGTCTTAATCTTAAAATGCTAATGTTGGCTTGCATCTGCTGGATGTGTGAACAAGAGACTGTTTGTGCTAATATGTTGTTCACTATATCAACTTTTTAAAAAATATAAAATGCGTGATGTTGTATTTTCAGCTTGTTCTTCTGCCCCCCAGTGGCCAAAAAATATTTATTTAATGTAAAATGAAATCTGTTAATGTTGACTTCTGCATAGTCATCCCTTTTGAACTTTATATTATTCTAGCAATATTATTCCACTGACAGCTCTGCATTTTATGTGCCAAAATACTGTTCAGTTAATTATTCAGTGCAATCATCTCAAAGCTCTTGCAAACCAACCTCATCCAGCTCAAGGCAGCCTGTTTCTGTCACCTGACTGTCTAACCCAGACTCTGCTTGCTGCATATCAACACCAGCAAATCCCTGAGTCAAACTCTACAGTTGTCCAACTGTACAATCTGCTGATCTTAACGCTCTTAACATGATAACTGACTTCATCAAGCCTCCACAGCTCTTTCTCCCACATAAAATTCAGAAATGATCCAGTCCAGTCAAGATACACCACACCACACAATGCTCGTCCAACCAGTCATAATCCATTCTCCACTTATCACAACCTGGCTTAGTTTGCTCACATGTCATTTGAACGGCTGAGCGGATACTGGGATGTCAGCCGCTCTCCATCAGAGAACTGCATGATGCCCGAGGACAGCAGACAACCACCTGCCAAACACACTGCGAGAAGCACTTTCACTGCTCCTTCAGTTTCTTCTCAGTCACTGTCACAGTCCTTTGACGAGTCATGTATGCTTGTAATGCTTGTAATGCTCAGTCAGATGTTATATATCTGCTCTATGTGCAAGTTTTACCATTTCTTTTCCAACAATATATCTTGAAAATGTCACTACACTATCTTTAAAATTTCTAAAATATACCTTGAATGGATTCCAGTTTCTTAAGTTGATTTGAAATGACTATTTTCAAAATTAAAACCATAAAGAAACCTGAAAATAAAAAAGACACTCAAGATTTTTAATGGTCAATCATCAGGATTATTAAAATAGAATTTAAACAAAAGTCAAAGTGGTTTTTAAACTGCTCTACATCTCTGTAAGACCATAAGAATACTGTGGAAAAACAATTAAGTTCAGTGATTCAGTGCATTGATTTAGACAAGAACTGAAGGATGAAAATAATGCTCACTGATGCCAGTGTGAAGATCAGTTCAAGCCTCATTTAGTTTTTTGTTACTCAACAGCACCATCTTGTGGTTCAAAGGCATCACAGAAGGCAGAATACGCAGTAGGAGAGGATTTTCCATTGGCTCTGTCACCATTATGATAACTTACCCTGCCTCATTCTGAAATATAGATTTATTTAAGTAAAAATCTTTGAGAATAGTACTTTAAAATTTAAGAAAACAATAGGATTCTTGATAATCTAATAAACACTTCAGCTGTTGCAGATCTAGAGGAAGACAACAAAGAACAAGAAGTTAAAGAACAATAATTCCCCAGTCTTGATCACGTTGAAGGATATCATACCATTAATTATTTTTTAGGCATGTTTATGACATATAAAGGTGCAAACTGTATATGTGAATGGGTGATAAGCAAAAACAATGAGTAGTTTGAAAGTGCAGGTTAGAAACAGTTTTATTGATTAATATTTATTCAAACAAATAACACAAATGTGTTTACATCTTGGCAAGACAACCACAATCCAGACTCACAGTGCAACAATATTATTTGTTCCAAACTGCAGTAGTAAACATCTGTACATTAATTTAATACAATAGTAAGCTATTGTATAGTATTTCATGTTAATGATACACTAATAAGTGTAGAGACAGAAGAAAAGGAATAAGAAAGACAAATTTGAATTAAAGTGAATTAGTGAAAGAACTGCATTTGAAACTGTTATCATGCTTTAACCTGAATAAGACTCGAAGCCTCACTCACACAGCTAAAACTGTGTAATACAAAATCCACAACAGCTCACGTGTTTTAAAGATTCAGCTTATTTACAACAGATTTGAAGTATACTGTACATCCTTAGAGGAACAGGCACAGTCAAAACTCTGACATAAAACTGAAGTATAGGTGTGAAGAGATGGATTATTGTGCTGTGGTTTTACATGGTGGACACTACTGTTGGAAGTGCTGACAGAGGTGCGTATCTCTTAGTGTCAGTTTGGCTCGTCTGGCTGTACATGTTATTGAGGGGAATGGCCAGCTGTCCAGCTTGTCCCGATCCTTCCTCGGATTTAATACTATAGGGCATCTTGGACATAATGGCCAGGCTCAACTTTAAGAGCACGTTGTGGAGAGCAACGCGGTATTCTCTCCTCACCAGGCAATAGATGACCGGGTTAAAGCAGCTGCTGGTGAAGGCCAAGCAGTTGGCCAGAGGGAAAAAGTATGTTTGAGCCAAGAGGAAAGAGTGGCTGATCTCAACGATGTCAAGTTGGATCATGACGCCCCAGAGTGTGAGAATATTGTATGGGAACCAGCAGGCACAGAATGAAAGCACCACCACTGCCACGGACTTTGAAATATCAGCCTTTCGCTGAGAGTTGCTGCCCCTCAGTTTATGTCGGCAGAGGAAGCGCAGCAGAAGCAGGTAGGAGAGGGTGATGGTGGCGTACGGAAGCAGAAATCCCAGCACCACTCTCAGTAGCTGGTTTATACCGAGCCAGGCTGTACCATCTGGGAAACGGAGCAGGCATGCTGTGTCGTTGCCAATGCCCACACGTTTCAGGTCAGCAAACACAGCTCGAGGTGTTGCTGCCACGAGCGCCGCAGCCCAGATAAAAGCCGTGACCACTCGAGAGGTGCAAGATTTGCTGCAAAGGGATGTGCTGCGTTTGAGAGCGGTGGCCACGTAGCAGTAGCGGGTCAAACTCATAGCTGTCAGGAAAAAACAGCTGGCAAAGACATTGAGCCCAGTGAGCAAGGACACCGCCTTGCATGTGGCCAAATCAAAAGGCCAGCTGTAGTCTAGTGCAATGTCTACAGCCCAAAACGGCAAGGCGAGGGAGAAGAGCAGGTGAGCCAAAGCTAGGTTGAACACAAAGAAATTGATGGTGCCTGTGGTGATGGTGTGAGTAGAATACAGCAGGAACATCACTAATAAGTTCCCCAACACTCCTGCTGTAGCCACAATAAAGTACACCACAGAGATGGCTATTCTTAACCAGGGGGCGCCATCATCGCGGATCTCCAGGCCGCCGTCTATGCTTGTGTTGTGGGAGAATAGGTGGGAGTTATTGCAGAGCGGGCCGATGCTGCAGCCATTCAGGATGGTGCTGAAGAGCTCAAGTCTCAAGTCAGTGTCTGACATGTTTCTACCTTGAAAGCAGTCCTGTTGAGGGTTTAGGGTTGCCCAGTTATGATATGAGAGGTTTCCTCTTGTGCCCCTTGTGCCAATAATGAACTTAAAATATAAGTTGTCTGTTTATTAGCTGATAGTCATCTATCTCTGCAAGGAAAGAGGAAATGATTATTAGATAATAGGCGCTGCAGTTTATGGGTAAATAAGTACATTAGCCTTGTCAGATAAACAAATTACACCAAAGTGTTACCCACAGAGTTCAATAATCCAATTCATACGTCAAAGAATCAAACTTCTATGAAAGGAAACACAAACGGAAAGATTGCACTTATTTCACCCTTTGAATTGGAAAGCATGTCAGAGGTCCTCTCCAATCATTAATATCATTTAATCTTATTTTTTTTTTAAAGATATCATAATCTGGACAAGTTCAGTGCAACCACAACCAACCATTTAAAGCACTAAGAATAATAAAAACGACTTTCATTATGTCCAGAAAATCCATCTTATAATAGGCATTTAGTAAAACACAGCAGATAAACTTTTGAAAATTTGAGTTTTTTAGAAGGAATGTAAAAAAACAAAAATCCTACGGCAATTTAAGAATCTGGAGAAAAAAAAGAAAAAGATATGTTTATCTTGGAAATCAATCTGATTTAACCAGAGTATCTCAGCAGATGCACGGTAAGATACAGACGCCTTTTTGCTCACTCATCCTGTCACAAAAGGGTAAATATTTGCAAGAAGCTTTCGGATCTGCAGATTTGTTTCATTTCTCCTCAAATCTGGGAATTGATAAGATTGACTTTCTCAGTCACTTTAACAGCTATTTTTTTTGTATTTTAGAGGGAAAACATGACCAAATATTTCACATTTAACGGTGTACCAACTATCAACTTAAAACTTGCAATAGAGTTACTGCATGTATAATAAATCACAGACAAATGTGCTTGTAAAGATTAAACAGTAGAAAAAATTTAAAATGAACTTTTCAACAGTGATAAATGACTTGTTTGCTTATAGAGCAATTGCAGAGGATTTGAAACTATTAACTCCAAATAGAACTATGAATATCTTTTAAACAAAATGCATCATACACTCTAGTTTCAGGGTATTTATCTCCTTCAGTGCTAAAATAGTTAAAGTCTTCATTTATTCCTAACTTCACGATTAAAAAAATTATAAAAACAACCAAATCTTAACTTAACTTTAGAGTTACAGAGAGATCTGCCAGACTGACAGCTCTCTTTCAGAAAGACTCTTCTCATAAACATTTAAATATGAAAATATGTATACTCAACATACTTGTTTAAGCCCTCTTATTAGCCTGTTGATTTAATCGAACTCTTTTTAATTCACAGCTGAATGTAGAGAAAATTCTCACCTGAATCTTACAGAGGGGTCAATTTTCAGCTCCCCACAGGTGGGCTAGTTTTCTTGTAGCCACAAGCTCTGCTGCACAACATGGAGTTATGCTGAAGGCGGACGACGACACCAATGTGGATGTCATCCGCCCTGACTTCATGCTCCACCCTCCGTATATTTGTCGCTGTGCACATTCAGACTGGATTTCTCCAACAAGGGGAAAATGAAGAGAAATAGTGCTATCATTCAAATTAGAAAATTAGGTCATTAGCCTGGCAGCAAGTGTTTTCACTCGTTTTTTACTGAAAATACAATTTCAAATAATGTTTTCAGATGTGACTCCTGAAGTCAAAGAGATTTTTTCTTTTTTCTCTGTGTTCTGGACTTTTTTAACATTCAGCATTTAAGTTTGGTTGACAGTATAGTTATCATGCAGTTTAAAGCACATTTAAGGATATCCACTTAAAGCGGGATAAAAGTAGATGTTTAATTTCCAAAAATGTAAGATTTCCATCAGTTTAATAGAAAGATTGTCCTTAACAGTGTATTTTGATCCAGATGTGGATACAGATGGAGATTCACAATTAAGAAAATATAAATAAATAAAAATAAATTGAAAATAAAATTAAATAGCACATTTAGAGGATTGTGCAGTTTGGACATAAGTATGTGCTCCCTGTGTGCTGGCCCTCCTTTCTTGTTAAGTTCTGTTAGTGTTACCTGATGTTTAAAAGAGCTGAATGTTCAGTTTTACTCTTCTGTTCTATGATTTTAGTATTTTGTGATTTTTTTTTGTAATGCTTTGTTTTAAAAAGTGCTGAATGTACAAATTAATAAAAAGATTAGAAAAGGGCCAACTGGATGCTAATCTAGTTTATTTTGTTTTGGTTTTTACTTCTCTTGTCCTTTTTTTAGATTTTTCAACAAAAATCATTTTGCTTATTTTTTCTATTTACCTTGTTTACAAGATTTATAGAAAAAAAATGTATTTCTTAGTCTTGACTAAAACATAAAAGTTCAGGAAATACATTTTTTTTTACTATTCTTCACCTCTGCATGTATTAACTAAAGCACACAGAACTGTTCTTTCTCAAAACGACCGATCAGCTTCTCTGTGTTTTTGCACAAAAGCTGCAAGTAACATCATGCATATCATATTGATGGTGGTGTTAAATTGCACTTGAACGCTACAGGTGAAAAAAATTACAAGACTTTGACAAAGTGTTGCAAAGCCAATTTGCTTTTTTTTTCTCTATTTATATCGGGGGCATTACTTGAAGATTAGATTGAGCCTCAGAGATGACTCTTCATTATGAATCGTTGATAGTGGAAAGAACATCAGCAGTGAACGACCAAATGAGATTAGCTGGGAAGAGGCGGAAGAGTGGGGAAGTTGATTAATGCTGATCTGTCTAAACTGAGCCATCTCATAAACTAGCTGAACAAAACATGCAGTGTTTTCATGGCTGGCAATATGATACAGAAACAATATGTTAATTCCTATTTGAATTATTTTCCCTCAAGGCCGCAGCATTACTTGAACCCTACTAAAGACAAGAACATGTGCACTGAAACTTTTCAAGATTTCATGTATAAACAGATTTTTAAACCAAAAAGGTAGGTCTACAAACTAGCATATCAAATAGCTAGTTAATAAGCTGTTCATCTGTTACATTTATTCTTAAATATCCATCTGTTTTGGCAGTGTGCTGTTTAATGGCAACAGCTTGACTTTGCTTATAATGCGCATTTTAGAGAGTAAAATTATTTAACTAGCCTAAACTCTATACTTTCATTAAAAAATAAACTTCCCTTGAACAAGCTCAGTAATAACTGTGTTTTCCACTTAACAGAGAATGCCAACCTTCCACTTTTCTTACCGGTTAGTTAATGTTGGTACATCTACAGACTCTTGTCTTAGCAAGACACTGAAGCTTTAATTTAATTTTACTGTAAAGTAATGTAGCATTCTTGAACTTCTGGGGAAACATTTCTTTCTTGACCTCTTAATTTCTGAAGCGTGAGCACTAAAAAGATGTCCATGTGTTCCCCTATTCAATCTTTTTCCCTCTATACTGATGACTGAACAAAATGGAACTGTATAACTTACCTGCAAGGTAATATGCTCTCCAGTGGTAAATACTTTTACTTTAAATATTGTATGAGGTCAAGCCTGTTCTTGTAGATGCTATAAATCCTTTTATCTTAAAGGCTCTGAGTCAAAGAAGACATTTTTTTGTATGTTAATTTTTTTTTGTCTATTTTGTTTATCTATAAATTATCCAAAACTTAACAGAAGAACTAATACAGTTATCTAGAGAAATACACTTATTTGAACCCACTGGTGACCCAAAAATACAGTAGGGTAGGCTTCAGCAAAGCACAAAACAGCTGGTAAGGTGTCTCTTCAGTATGAAACTTAGTTGGATTTACGCTGGCTACACCACCAGAGTGTGTGCATTTCTAAGCATTCCTCGAACTGTGCCCCTGGGAATGAGGAGGTCTCAGAGGAGTTAAATAAATAGTAGTGATGTGGCTTTGTCGCCACCCTCTGTTGAATAAGAATACAACACTTTGTGTCCAGAGGAAGAGGAGACCCAGAAGCAGGTTACTGTCTGACCTATCAAAAAACAGCTTGAGCCTGTGTTTATTGTTTGCCACTTCGCTAAATTTGATAGATTATTATTTTAACTGATGTTGGACTGTTACTGTTAACACTATTTTATTGCTATGGATCTTGTTGTAGGACCTTGTAAAATGAAAACAAATCATCCTTATCCTGAGGAAAGTAACAGATATTTGACTAAATCTAAACCATACCAAACAAAAATCCACCCAAACTTTTAATGTGTACTACTGCAATGACTTTTAAAACCACTGAAATGTAGAATGTAGCATTTAGTCAAAAAGGGAAAAAATAGCGAGAAATCATGTAGCTATCCCATCACCATGAAAAACAAATCAAAACCTGTAATTCTTCCTTCATATCAACATCAACACAGATGTCAGAGGAGGATGATTTTGCTGCAGCAAAACTCAGATCTTTTGTTCAATATACCAAGCATACAGTGTGAGGAATACATTTCTTAACTGACAACATTAACTGTCACATTAATTGAACAATCAGAGAAAGCCAACTTTGCCCTTTAAACTGTTACACAAAAATACAAAAATCACTGAATCCTGTGCTTGCTGTTTTATGCTAATGAAGTCTAATACATCAGCAGTGCAATTAATCTTTCTTTATCTAAAATGGGTATTGCCCTAATGTTAATTTTGGTTGACAGCATTTCAAAGAGGTTTTGATTCAACTCTATGGTCATCGTGGCAGTCATGATTTGTGTTGCTCTGTAATTGTATTGTGTTATGCAACTTTTCCAACTACACTGGTTGTTATCAATACCTTTCAAAAACACCTCCAACACCTCAATCATCACCTCTCAGGTAAGAACACTGAAATAGCTTTTAGTCCCCATGTTAATTGTGGCCATTAAAAGATGTCTGATTAGCTGCAGTCAGGGGATTGTAAGAAAATGAGGAAAAAGGCTGTACATTTATCTAACTTGGATGGCTGAGGGCTCCTATTAGATTCAGATAAAGTTCTGATGCATTTTTTGCAAAGAGGGTGGACTGCGGCTCTTGTCCCACAACACATTACCTGGTAGCATATCAGGAAGGGATCTTTAAATGGCCAGTATGCACAAGAGACATATTTGAACTAGTGCAAAGCTGTCATCAAAAGTGTTCACAAGGGCTCAAAGCAGGTTTTCTTTCTTTGGTGGCATTGTACATCATTACATTTGAAGTATGCCTGTGTCCTTTTTATTCATGGATACTGTTCTACCTTCTACAAAGGCTGAAATACTACACAATGGAAAAAATAAAATGTGGTGCACAGAAGGGAAGCTTTTTTCTGAATCCTATTGAGAATTCCTCTCCTTTTTTTTTACAGTCATTGGCAGGTTTGCCAATATAAGACAGAGAAGGATGGACATCTAAACTGGATTTGGTTGTTTGGGGTTTGTAGAGAAAACAGTGTAGTGGTTGTAATGGTATATAATGTTCCTTTTAACTGTCCTGCTCATCCTGATGAAAGTAATAAACTGGCAATATTTAGATGATTTAATTCATATTGTTCCCAAGTTGTTAACAGACTGAATGATAATTTGGTTCCAAGTTTAACAGAGCGAACTTTTGTTATGGTTCAAGTCGGATCCATGTCATACACTTAACCTTGTTGATCCTGATGTGATGCTGATGTTGATTTTTGGCAGATTACTGTGTTGATGACTGCCTTACATGGCCTCTTGTGTCTCACTAATAAACTAGTTTTTAAAGGTCTGTCACACAGCGATAAGTGTGGTGTTCCTGATGTGGCACTCAATCGTGTTTTCACCAACAATTAAAGCCACCACATCCCATGGCAATTTTGCCACTAGTGCACCAAAGCCGATATCATATGTGAAATAATGATAAACGAGCTACTGAGCAGCTAATTGGAAACATGTGCTTATTGGCATGATAAATCAAAAGTAGGATCATGTTGAGTATATTTAAAAAATTATACTAAGTGTAAACACAACAACAAAGATACACATTTCTGTACTGAATTTTTAAAATTACACATAAAGTTAAAGCAAATACACATTTTTAAAAACTTACTTTACTGTGGCACACAGCTTTCAAGTCCAGACAGAGATATGATAGGGTTGTGAAAAATTGACTTAAGGCATACTTTACACAATATGTATAATGTGTTTATAACACATTGTATTGTTCAGTGACTTGGGAAGAGGGCTCGCACACAAAGCCCCACCCCCCTCCTATATGTTCTGCCCCTAAGACTTCATTATTTCCCTTAAGTGTAACTGGTATCTGAACATATTTAAGGGACCAAGAATATACAAGGTCAGCTTTTGAAGGTCGAGAGTGCAACACATTTTTTTTCTTACAAGAGCCTAAAACATCAGAATTATTTATCATTTTAGTACCGCCATTAGTAGTCACGCGACTCTTAAGCAACTCCTTAATGATGTATAAATCGTTAGTTATTTTACTTACACACCTACGGCAGCTACGATTGCATTCATACTAGTGGTGAGCCACGACCAAACACTTTCATTCCCATTACATACATTCACACTTAAACATAGTAAAGTAACGTTAATCTAAATGTTCGCGCGCCCACCGGTCACTTCTTAACCCAGCAGCAGTGAATGGGGCAGAGCCGCGCGCACGCAGAGATCACTGGTCCTTGTTATTAACGTTAATAACGTTATCTCTCGCGTCACTCATGTCCCCAACAACGACGGTTGCTGCTGCTGCTGCGGCGGAGGAGGACGGGACTGCGGTTCAGGTGCACCACTGTGATTGAGAGACAGTGAAGTTTCAATGCCACGGAGGAGAAGGATGAATCCACGGCTTGAGGACATCATCCTGATTTATCGACAAGTGTTAATCTGTTAAACGTAGTTCGCCATTGTTTTATCTTTTATCGGTGATGGGATTCCTTCAGGAGCGACCTGCCGCCTAACCCTTCTAAGGTAAGGAGTTAAGCTAAACGACGGTTAACTAACAAAACATAGTGTTTTAAACAGGAGTGTGCTGATTTAGCGGCAGTTTGTTGAAGTATAGGTGCTCTTCTGGAGTTTTTGTTCGTGAAAGTCAACTACAACATCCCGTTGGTTTGCTGGTCACTATTTTGTCAGATATAGTAAAAATACTCGGTCTACTCGGTCCAGTCGTTGTGATTCTCGTGTCGGAGCGGGCTGCTACCACCAACTGACTCAAGTCTCCTCTCACGAGCTCCTCACATTATCACCATCATTAGGGGGCTATTATCATTATCTTAACTGTGGTTTGGCGCAGCTGTTAACAAGCTATCAGTGAACATTGTCAACGCACGCAAACTTGTGGTAAGTGAGTGCAAACGGGACAGACAACAAGGCTGCCATTGTACCGGATCAGCGGCGGATTAACGGAATTCCTTTTCTCTGCACTGTCTGAATGGCCTCCAGTCTGTCTCTCTGCCTGACTGCCTGCCACTGTGGCTATAACATCTTGATTTCAAGCAGCTTCAACCTCTGGCACTTAACACAAATAGTAAGCTAAAAGACCCCACAGTCAGTGGTCACCAAACCACAGATATGCAAAAGGGCTGTTGTGAAACATGTGGATGGGACAGTGCTGGCCAGTTGTAGTTACTGTTAGTGGGTTTGAGGATGAAGAAAGGTGATAACTAAACAGCAGGGTTATAAATAGCTGTTTATTCCATTAGATATTGATCTTATGGTCTATGATTTTAGTTAAATAGTTCAAATACAGGTCACATCTTTCCCTAGCCTACAGTGTCATCCCTTTACTACTTGTTTTGTCATTAACAATGCTTAATTCACAACGAAATGACCATACAGAAAAGCAACAAATCCTATAATGTGTTCAGCCATTGCCAAAGAATTTTTGACATAGTTGCTTGATAACAAACTAAAACAATTAAGCTATTATAAAAATGTTGCATTAAATTTCTATAAGTCAGTTATTTGACTAATTGTTTTATCTGTATAATTGCAAGGTGGTATCACTGGCCTTTAAACTTGGAGTGTCTAGCCCTATTTAGCATGAAAGGAGAAATATGTGCCAAATAGGTCTACAGGGTGTTGTTTGTCTGCCCTGCCAATAAAAAAGCTGTTGTTTAATGACTGAGCATCACTGTTAAAGATTGTTTTGTGGGATGAAAAAAAGTGTAATTATATCCCACGGGCAGTGAGCAATGATAGAGGTTGTAGTTCTTTTATGTTTGAGTACTGATAGACAATGAACAAACACAGATTTTCAATTTCTTACTCCTTCACCCTCCCACCCTCCTTACATACACTTGCACATCATGCACAACATGCACCCTGCCCCCCCTCCCCCCGTATGTGGCCAACCAACATGTGGGGAGGTAATCCCAGCTATTAGGGTAATCTCCTCAGTATTACGATCAATAGGGGAGGGTGTGCAACAACTACCACACAAGAGTGGCAGGGGGGACAAAATTTGTGCTAAAGAAAAATGATTTAATCATCCAGATTAGGTCAGGAGACTGGGGTCTGGACAGGGGCTTGTTGCTGGAAGGGGGGAGGGGATGCAGACAGACCAGACAGGAAGATGTGAGGGGTAAGGCCATCTCCACTTTGGGCAGCCTCCTCGTGTGACAATAGGCTGAAACATTTGTTTTCTTTAATCTGGAGTAAATGATAGCAACAAAAACAGGGCTTTACTGTTCGAAAAATGATTGACAGACAGTGCCAAATCAAATATGGGGCTGCTATAAGAGTGTCATGTAATACAGAAGAAGGTAAGAATTAGTGCAAATATAATGAAAAATGAGCCAGACTACTATAAAGACATGTCTTACATAAGGCAAGGCAAACACAAACAAATAATATGGCTTACTTAACAGCATTTTATCAAACATGCTAAACTCAAAAACAGTAACAACAACAAATTGTGGAGTTCCTGATCCAACAAATAACATTTCATGTTTCAGTTAACTGCAAGGTACTTTAAAGAGAGGAAACTGTTAAAGGAGAAATTCCAGGAAAAATAGGTGGATCAAAACAGGTCAAAGTCATGTTGTTGTTGTTGTAGTTTAAATGCAGCATATGCTTGTGGCTCACATTAAAAATATCATCTATAATAACTTTATTTGAAACTACATGTGGATTTTCTTACAGCAGATACATCAACAAAATTACTATTGTCATGTCGTCAAAGTTGTCGCATGCCATCACTTGCTGTCAATACCTCAAAAACATATTTTTTTTACTTGAGTAAATAAACAAATTTCTGGAACACCCTCTTATTACACTCATATCTTAAAACAAAGGTGTCCAAGCTTGAAACCCAGAAAATTATTGGTGTCTGCCTGGGACTCAGACTATTAAAAGACACTCTGACCCTGTAACCTAACCATATAACACCAACATTTATGAATGACAGCTAAAGAACATAACAAACCTTATATTTAACATGTATAAGAAACACACTTATTTCATGATTGACATAAACATCACAGCAGTAATTAAATTTCCTGAATGTAAAGATAAGTTTTTTGCATCATAACTAGCTTGCTCTTCAAATGTATTCTGAAAATTACATTAAGCAGTAAGACGATACAGTTACTCTGTCAGCTGGAGTAGGGAGAGGATTTGTGAATATGAAGTACATTGCAGCAATTATGAAATTTTACAGAGTGTAATGTAAGTTTCCCACCACTTCATAACTGATCACTGCTGAAAGAAAGCTCCTCTTTTTTATACGAAAAGATAAATGAATTCAAATATAATAGAAATGTTACACATTTTACTATATGGGTATCTGTTCCATTTTGGTTTACGACCCTAGTTCGAGGAAACACTGTCCTAAGGTTCAAGGTTCAAAATCAAGCTTTTTTTGGCTATGTTAATTCATGTCCAGTTTCTGTGATCAAAATGAGACTTGGAAAAAAAGTAACTGCATAGTAACAAATGTGCAAAATATGGGGATCGGCCTCTAAAACGGCTTGCCCATAAATGTGCACATCTTTGCTGAGTGTGCATCCTCTCCTCTGATGTTATGACCTAACAGCAAAGCATGCAGATGGACCACATACTGGATTCAGTGCAATTTAAGCATATGTTAGCTGTCTTTCCCAGGTTGTCTCTGTCTGCATGGGGTGTTTTGTTCAAGCTACCTGAACCTTGAGGTGACTGTGTGAAAAGCAGATGGGAATGAAAGCATTCCAAAACATACCTTTTAAAACAACAAAAAAGGACTCCCTGTCATACTAACATACACATTTTCAAAGCACATATGCTTTTTGACATTAGAGGATGCTGGTATTATTTATGCCACTGAGATTTTGACTATCTACAAATCTAGTGACCCCTGTGTGCTCTGTTGTGTACAATGCTAGAGTAAGTTTACCTTGCCATAAAGCAAAACAAGAATAGTTTCACCAATCCATATTCATTCCCAAATACATAAATATCATAAATGGCGTCATAGAAACATTAAAAGCATTTATGTAATTACTCTTACTGCCATAAGAGGGAGACAAAAGTTCCATACTGCAAGTTTAAGATTTCAGTAAATTCTGTCAAAATATAAATAATTAGTTTATATCTAGAATTTGTTTTTAAAAATGGGAAAAAGGACAGTTTCTATTGGATATATTTTGATGTCCTGTCATTATTTGTCAAAATACTACTTGTTGACAATGAGGAGTACTATAGACTTATTGAGGCAAGGTACTGGTTTAATGCGATAAAGGATCTCTCTCTGGTCACAGAGCAGTCTATCAATGTGTCTAACATTAAAACCAAATATTATCGTAAGTAATGAAGGGGTCTTTGCGATTACTCAGATAGGTACCTGGAAAAAAATAACTTGCCCTTTAAGTCTCCAGTGGAGGAACTGGAGTGCAAAGACCGGCAAAATGTCCAGATGGAAGATGGGAGGGATGAGTAAGGCGTCCACAGATCCCTTCTGCTTGGCCCCATTGAGACAGAGGGAGATGAGATTGGATGGGTCTGAGGGAGTCAGGTTACTATCGGCCCATTCTACTCCAAAGAAACGGGTGTGTAAAAGATGCAATACCCCTATGGGAAACCTAATCCAGACCCTGCTGCCAGCTGTCATTCTTATGCTCCAGGGTAAAATCGCTAAGCAGGTATCGCGTTACCCTTCAATCCTTACGTTAATCATAGCAGGAAATTACATACATGTTGTTCTTAACTTCAAATCAACAATGTCTTTGTAATCTGATAATTTTGATTTGATGCATTGATAAGGATGTTCACATCCCAAAAGAGCATTCACATTCGCATACATGAGATTTTGTTGTAGGTTAAAGATCAGTTATCATTTTACAAACATCACGTACTGAGTTTCACAAAGAAGAGATGTGAAAAATTTAATACAAACTACAATATTATTGGGCAGAGGTAAATTATTTCGTGCTTTCTTTGTCAAGAACTTATTTGTGACCCCATTATTACTGAGAGAATAATGGTATAATTTGTATGAATAATTTTAGTCCACAGTAAGTCAAGGCCCAAATTAAAATAAAGATACTTTATTCAAATATAAAGAGATGGTTCAGATAAAAATGGAGCAACGTTTAATTAAGCAAATTGTATTGTTATCTTAACTACAACCACAATGTATTAAAATGATCAAAGTTTAATATTTTATTGCCATGCATGGTTCAATCAATCAAAATTATGATAATTGGCAACTGTAAATCATGTGCAGGTTTTGTAACATTTGTGTCAGTAAACTAAATTTTGGAGTGTTAATTAAAATGAAAAAAAAAGTTATTTAGTTTCTACAATTAGGCTCTTTTAAATTGTGAATTGTAAATTTTCCCTATTTTATGTTTTGTTGACAAAAACAATAAATGGGCTTGTTGAGAAAAAAAGTATTCAGATCAGTAGAAAATCCAAATAATTGTAAGCTGAATTTCTTTAACCATGGCAACCAAATTTATTAGAATTGAATTGAAATTTGAAATAATTATTTTTAAGATAATCTCATGTTAAACCAACAAACACTGTAGGTAAAATCTTTTTTTGTGGCTTCTAGCTTTGGAGGACAACACTGTGCTATAATGTCCTGTATATTTAATCTGTGTTAATCTGTTATGTTAATTGTTGAAATGGCGGTGTGATCTATATTTATTTGAGACTGAAACGAATGACAGTGTTAAAATTTATTCCTGACAGAAGTAGCAGGTTTAACAGACAATGACAGGAGAACTGATCAAGTAAAAGACAAGAGCAGAGTAATAGAGAGACATAAAGGGAGACTGAGAGAGTCTGAACTGACCTTGCAATGATAATCTAATCCCTGTCGAGAGTGCTTTTTTTAGAGAGCAAGTTAATGCCAGCAGATTATACTCCAGTGTCTCCCACACTAGCCAATCCACACTGAAAAGAGAGTGGGTTCATAGTGGATCCTCAGACCTACCACAGCGGATAAACATCGATAATAGAAGGCCAAATTACAAGAGTCTTTTGAAAATGCCTCTATAAATCACCTTTCTTCATCTTTGCCTTTCTGCCCTCTGTGGCATTGTTCAGTTAATTTTTGATGTCTGCTTTTATGCTCCTGCATGAGACCTATTCTTGTGTATTTTAAAAGTAACTGTTCACATTTTCATTTTCACATTCACAACAGGTGAAATCTCTGTCAAGAATCTCTGTTCTCTTTGTCAGTTCCCTGTGTGTGCTTCATAGCACCAAGGGGCATCCACGATAAAAGGCCACTCATCGAGCAGCTCATCTCATGCTATGAAGAGTAATCCCTGTATATGTTGTGTAACCAAGTGGAGGGTTGGACAAGGAGGGGGATGGGCACAAATGTGTGCAAGTTTGTCCGTCCTTGTGACTGTTGAGCTCATGGCTGTCTAATCTCTTAGGTACATTAGGCTGTTCGCCCACAGAACTGTGCTTTGTGTTCACTGTTGTTCATGCAGTGAAGTCATTCTAGGAACAGTGTATGGTCTTGAATACTATTTAAGTTATACACAAGTTACAGATTAGTTTCAGGTTGTGCTGAGTTATATACAGTCAAATTACATTGTGCTCATAATGCTGTCAACATGTACAGTACAAAGCAGGGTGTTGTAAGCCATGGCTTTAGTGCAAAATTGTCTGTTTTTCTGTTTTCCTACCATAAAAGTAACTGTCTTTTTGGTGAACTTTACACGGAAGCTTATTAAACCTGGTTTCAGGTTTCGTTGGACCTGAATGTTGAGTGTGCAAACTCCTGTTGGATAAGTCTTAAACATTTCATTTTATGATAGCACCTGGGTTAGTGTATCAACTCCCATACATCTGGAAGGAGTCAACTTCAACTGCATCAGCAGTATATAAGCAGAGAATACATTTTCTGCATACTTGCGACAAAAAACAACAACAAAAAAGATGAGAAACCCATTTTTTCCTCTTGCTGGAGCATCATTTTGTACAGGTGTTTAGTATGGCTGAGGTCTTAGGAATGATCATTCATACAGAGAATCACTTACAGAATGACTGACATAAAAGTAAGGATTTATGCAAATTACATGAAGTCGCTCTTGTGTTGTTGGTCCTTTAGGGTTCAGTATAGGCCTATTTTAAATGTGTTTCAAGCATCAAATAAAAAAAATTACATAAAAAAGCAGATTATTTAGGAGTTTTTTTCTGTAGCCTTTTATCCTTAAATTAGGGCTAAGGAATTAATCTAAATATCATTGAAATATTATCAAAACTGCCATATGGATACCCAAATCACAGGAGCTGTAATTTTTTTGATAAACATAAAATATGTCACAAAATATCATTATATTAGAAGCAATGTAGTGCTATAGAAATTCTCCAACCTGAGTAAGGAAACATGCTTGTTGCTATAAAATATGAAGTAATGATTACACTTTAAATAGTGCAAACTGTAACCAGTAATATTTCCACTATAATATTACGTATCAGTAAAATAGAAGTTCCATTTACATTGACTTTCTTTACAGTATGAATGTCATTTTAGACACACCCTCAAGAAAACTGATTTAACCTTTTTTTTATGATTTTGTTGGTTTCTATAATTTCTCAATTATAGAATTTCTTTTACAATTTCTCAAGAGGAACACTAAGACAGAATGCTAGCAGAAATTTAATTGTGCAAGACTGCAATTTAACATATCTTCTGTTTTAGGAAAACTAAAAGGATTTGAAAAAAGATAAATGGAAAATATCCTCCCTTTCCTTTCAGTCTACTCTTACTCAGTTTTTAGATTAGTTTTGTTTTATGCCTCAGTTGTGTTTGCAGGTGGTGGAAACAGACAGGATTATTGGACACAAAACAGTAGATGTGAGCTGAGGCTTAGCGAGTGACTATGGCTTTGAAAACTAGCATAAGGACAGTCACATGCTATCTCCAGTCAGGGGTATGTTGGCACAGGCTTGTTGCTGGTTGTTGAGAATATTTGGATGACTTCAGCACATACACACACACACTCACTCAGGCACATATACTTGCACAGTCATGGGGTTCAGCCATACTTGTGTTTCCCAGTCTGCGGTTGCAGAATTATGCAAAGATTTGCTCTGAAAAGACATTTCCTACTTACACAAAACATAAGGTATTTGAGGTATTACGGTGTGTTGGTTGGTAATAGTGTCTTGCAAAATAAATTCAGGGGAAATGCTATTTCCAGATCCTGGCAGGAAATTACACCCACAGTTTTGGTACAGAAACCAGGCACACAGGCAGTGCAAGCACATACAACACTTGGAAAATGGAGATTCACATGCAAGTGCACACACGCACACATACACATCACAGCACACAGGCTCTCAGCATCAGTGCCCTGACCATAGGGAGTTTGTGCTGAGCTGGTTGGGACGTCGGGATGAATCAATGCGAGGACAGCTGACTGGACATGCCTATTCATCTGCCAAAGAAAAGAGAGAGAAAAAGGGAGCGAGGGATTCTAAAAGAAATGAGTTAAGCCCTGAAGCAACATGTTTGGCTATCTGCATTACTTTACAGACCATCTAAAGGACACTCGGTATTTATAGAATAAAAGAATAAGGAGTGGAAAAGATGGTCATGTACAGAGATGGAAAAATTATTATTTTTTTAAGATTGATTTTTTTTGTTACTTAAAATTCACCAGCCAATTTACTTGTGCAACACAAACACCACAAATTTCTTCCATGATTAAGCAAAAATAGGCGATCACAGGCACAAATATATAGCACACACTAAGTATGTAGGCTGCTTTGACAAAGGCATAAGCCCATACTGTAGAGGCGGCTAACTCCATACTGATGGCCCGTTTATTCCCATCTGTTGCCCTCAGCTCTCTGACTTTATCCCCATTGTGTTAACTCATTACATTCGCCTTAACCCTAACCCCTTAATTGCCACCCTCCAGTTTCTCCTGCACATCCTCCCCCTGTTGGAGACATTGTGCCACATTGCCCATGCACTAATCTGACAGCGTCTGCCTACCAAACACCTGCCATGTCCGAAAAAACCTCCTAAACTCATCCCATACTCCGGATACAACACCCATTCCAGCATGAGCGGATCAGCACACATGACTGCAAGCAGACAAGCATGCATGCAAGCAGACAGATGCAACCGTGGATGCAGATACAGATCATACCACAGTTGATCTCTTTTTTTAATCTTTATATGTATGTGCACCTAGTTTTTTCTCTCATTAAAAGACTGACAAGACACACAAGAGTTGTCTTTTGTCCTGCCTCTTTGCCTAGACATGTATAGAAGATAGTGACATGTAGGCCCAGGCCTCTTTGCTTTAACAATACCTCTCTCGACCCCCCAATGAGGGGTGGAGGGCCAGACATGAGGCGATGTGACAGTTCTGGTGCGACCGACACAATAGCAGGTTTTTCTTTTTACTGCCTGGCTGGCTATACACCACAGAGTACTTTCTTTTGCTATTAACAGTCTAACAAATGGTAAAATTTGCCTGAGGAACATGTTTCACTGCATCAGATGGCACAAGTACCATACACTGTTTTTTATGAAGACCACAAAATTAGCTCATTTTGTGTCTGAATGGTTTTGTTCTTGTTTAAGTCAAATGTCTAAGAAAGTAATACAGCCTCAAATTTATCTTCCTCACTGCTGAGATCAGTGACCTCACATCAAGGAGGATCCCTTTTTGTTATATTTCTAATTATTATTTTTTCAGCAGTAATATTTAAATATGTGCTTGTTACCTTAACCCACAATCTTACATCAGTACTTACCCCAGGATCTGAGCTGTGTGTGCCTGTATGTGAGCTTCTAAAATGAAGTTTGTTGATAATGGATTATTGATCGTGAATTAGAGTGGACTACCCCTGCGGGTTCATCCTGGTTGGCCAGGAATGAATACATCTCTTCATGCTTCACCTAACACACTCAATTTAGGCATAGGAAACCAAAGGACCAACACACACACACATGTTGAGACACTGACCCACGCTCTAATACGCACAGACAGGCGTCGCTCATCCACTAAAGGACAAAGGTTATTCTAAAATCTGTGTGATGCAAATTGCCTTGGTGGACTCTCTCTCTTAGTCTGTGTTTTGTCATTTTTACATTTGCATTTACTGAGTGTAACTAGCTTACATGTAAGCAAGTTCTGCTTTTATTGTTAGTGCATTAACAGCCAATCCAATATCTCCATCTCTGGGAATGTTTTTGTACCCATTTACAAGCAAAATGAAACAAAGTAAAGTATTTCTAAGACAGCTTTGAACAGAAAATGTATATCAGTGACTTGGCAGTTCTTTGGTTTGGGAAAACAAGGTAATGTGGACGTGTTATGTTATAAAGCTAATTTTAATTTCTTCTTCTATTTCAGGTCCTTTAAAAACCAGTGTGCAAGTTCACCAAGAACATTACATCAAACATCAGGATGGATACTAAGGTTGTGCTGTTCTACAAGTTTTTGATGCCCATTCTGAGAACTAACTAATTTTTGGGAGATCAACTTTTTCTAATTTAAGGGAAATATTTCACTGCTGTGATTTTTGACTTGTGCTGGTGCCTCAAGAAAAGAAATGGAGACTGATAACAGGGAGGATGAATTACAGAAACCCATAACTAATAAAAAGGAAGAGACAGAGGACAATGTAAGCTCTGGCCACACCTGTGGGGTATGTGGCCGCAGCTTTCCCCTTCTCAGCTCTCTGTCTCAGCACATGAGAAGACACACACGGGAGAAGCCGTACAAGTGTCCATACTGTGAGCACAGGACGGCTCAGAAGGGCAGTCTGAAGGCCCATATCCGAAGCCATAAACTGGGCCTATTCAGCCATACACTCAGTGACAAGGACGGCAATGGAGATAAAGAGCAGAAAGATCACACTGAGACTCCTGTCCAACCAGAAATCCTCAGCACACCTGAAAAAGCTCATAATGTCAATGGGAAGGTGAAGAAGAAAGGGACCAAGAAAAAAGTAAAGGGTAAAGGTGGCATCGACATGGGTGATGAGGCTAATGGTGGTCCCTGTACCTGCAGCATTTGTGGCCAGGTTTTCCCTCAGGTACTTCTCCTTAAATCCCACATGAAAAGGCACCGTAGCTCCCAGGATCATGGTTGCCGTCTTTGTGGACGCCGTTTCCGCCAGGCATGGTTCCTCCAAAGTCATATGCGTATTCACAGAGTCAAAGGCCAGCTAAGAAGTGGAAAAAACAATGAGCCACCTGCTACCATCAACGGAGTTCCTCAGGACCAAGCATCACTGACAAATGAAGTGTGCCTCTATGAGCTCTGTGCTGGCTGTGGTAATTTCTTCACAGACCGCAAGACACTGCGAATACATGAAAGGCTTCATAAACTGAACCACAGCCGCACTGAGACACAAAATACACCACAGGAAGAAAATGAAGCCTCTGAGTTGCTCATTGCAAAGAGACAGTTTTTGGAGTGCTTGAACCTCACGTGTGTCGGACCACAGGAAGCCTCTGAGGAAAAGAGCCTTGGCAGGCGAATTCCAGAGCTAGATCCAGTTTCTAGTTACCAAGCGTGGCAGTTGGCCACAAGGGGACGACTAGTGGAGGTCACAGAGAAATGTCTGGGATGGGAGGAGAGGCTTGCAGATGCTGAGGTAGCATATGACACAGAAAAAGGCGAGTACATACCCCTGAAGCAGGAAAAGAAGAGGAAGCAGGTTGAGACTTCCAGCTCTAATACTAAGAAGGTAAAGGGTGATACAGGCCTTGATCAGACATCAAACAGCTTGGCTCAGAACAAAGGTGGTGACAAGAGGATTTGCCAGAAGGACCGTATACTGTTGAACGGACTTGGTCATGCGTTTTATGAGGCACTGCAGACTAAGAAAGTCAAAGATGCTCACTTTACACCTAAACAGACAAACAACATCAGAAGCCAAGATAAAGAGGGTAAGTCATATGCACCACACTACAATATCTGTTCTACTGTTGAGACAAGACAACTGTTCAAACTTCTTGAAAATGGGAATCAATTAGCAGGCCAAACTTATGTGAAGCATAGGTGCTTCATATTGAATATTCCAACATTTTTGTCCAAATAAAAGTACCAAAGGTTATGTTTGTTGACATGCAGATGATAAAAACTGTTTTCCTCAGCATAGACAGGCCAAAAGTCTTTTTATTGCTGCAAGGTAAGCTAAATCTACCAGAGAATCAGTTTGAATGCATTGTCAATATTCAGACAGGCCTGTACTGGCTGTAAAAAGAAGTGAGAATTTAACATTTTACCATGGAAAAGGGAGACCTCTAGTGAATTTATAAATGAATTACAGTAATTGCATTTGTTTAAACACAGGTTTTGACAGTGCACAACAACTAAAGTTTCTTTATCCAAGCTTCAGAAGATTTTTAAGGCACAGTTTACTCTAAAGTGTTTTTTTATTTTTAAATTCTATGCACGGTCTTTACATTGAATTTTCTGCTTTTACCCACAGATAAAACAAAATACTCCTGCAAGCACTGTGATTTCCACACTTTTGATGCCTCACTACTCAGGTCTCACCTGCACAGGCAGCACCAGGACTTTTTGGGTCCCTACAGCAAACACAGTACCGTTTTGGACAATAGTAGCCAAAGTGGTTCCAAAGCCTCAAGATACATGGACTACCTCAGAAACAGGAGCGTGTTGCTCAGTCAGTCATACTGGAATCCTTACACATGTCCACCTGGTCAGGGCTCAGCAGAATCAAACATTAAGACAGAAAAGTCAAATGGTACAGAGATCAAAGGGCAGGGTCACACTGCTAACGATGGAAGTCTCCTTAATCTGTCTTCATTGCCCAGAAGTGAAGGAGATAGCACTGTAAATTATCCAATAAAAACAGAGGGCCTAGTGAGACATCAGTGCCCATACTGCACCCACACCACCACCTACCCAGAAGTGCTGTGGATCCATCAACGTGTTGCACACAGAGTGGATGGCAGCAGCTCCATGGCACCCAAGTGGGCACCCTGCATTAATAGCTTCAAGAGTTTAAAGGCAGGTGCAACCCAGTGGAGACGCACAGGGCCTCCACCGTTCCTTGAAGGCAAAGACTGCCCTGCTTTACCTGCTCCAAGAACTCAGCGCACACAGCCTCCAGGTTTCACTACACACAGCAGCAGCAGCAGCAGCAGCAAACAACCAGCCTCCAAGACCCAGTCAGGTGTCCACAAGGCAAAGCATCAGTCCAAGGATTCACGCTCTTCTGATGGGACGCAATCCAGTGGGAGGACGGGACTCCTACCTCAAAAGAAGTGTGGTGAACATAAGCGCACAGAGGAGGGTGGAAGTAAAAGCTCCAGTGCTCAAGCTACTTCTTCAAGCAGTATTTTGCAAGGCAAGAGTGCTCTTGGTTACCAGCCTACAAGCAGCCCCAAACACAGAGGTCACAGAGCTGCAGTGGAAGCTAACTTCCCACAGGAGGGTTTGGGTTTTATTTTGGCCAGAAATCATGGCGGGACTTCATCAAGTGCAGGAGCAGATAGACCCAATCCTCGCAGGCAGTCATGTGACACCTCTTCAGCTCCAAGGGGTCCTGATCTGTGGGCTGCCACGACCATGTGGAGTCACAAAGCTTATTTAGAAACACTGCGTTATGCTCAGGAAAAAAATGAATCAACGGGAGAAATGCCAAGGGACATTGATATTTTAAGTCTACTGAAAAGCTACAATCCCCACGACCTTGCTGCTCTTTACCAGCACTGGGGGTTTGTTGATCCAAGAATTGACCCACAAGGTGAGGAGGCATTTTGGTTTTGTGTTTAGTCACTGCAAAAGGGAAATTAATAACTGTTTATTGATTTTTTTTTCAAAAACTGATTAAAAACTCTTGGCTTCATTTACGGTAAACAACAGTCAGCACATAACTTTGCCCACTGGGAGTCCACTGAGAGTGACTTGTGTTACTTGTATTATGATGTTTTACACTGGATGGTTAACTATAGGCTTTTATTTTAAATAATGTTAAAATCAGACTGCGACTTTACCAACATATTTATGTTTACAAGCTCTTTTTATGCTTTCATTTTTTACAGCACTGTTGCAGTTAAACGGAAATTTTGGAAAAGAAATCCATTCCACCTCTGAAGCTTCTAAACAAGTAGGTTTTCTATGCAGTAAACACTGATATTGCAGTTTTAAAGTAAATTATAAAATAGGAAATGGATGTTGCAGTTGAATGCATCTGCATTTGTCATTTAGTGTGATCAATTTATCAGTCAGTCTGTGGTGGGGCAAAGCTTTTCTCTCTTTTTTTTTTTTTTTTTTTTTTAGAGATTTTACCTTAAATACAGTTAAACTGAAATGTATAAATGTTGACTGAAAACCAGAAGCCAGTTGACTGCATATTTAATCTACCAGTTCACTTTCTAAAATGTAAGCACAGCATCAAACTCCTTCCCTCCTGTATGTACACTACATCTTCAACAACTGTGGCCGTTCTCTTGTCTGTACCTCGTCTGTGTCTAAATACAGTATGCCATTTCTTTGCAAAGTGCGTCTGTATATTTTCATGTGTTTTGTGCACGTTGCTGTCAGCTTCCACAACCTGGCTGTCTCCTCCTTCTCATTTTTGTGAGAGAGGCTGACAGGGATGAGGCAAACACATAATAAAAAAACATTGTTGTCCCCCTCAGGGTAAAACTCGCCCAGCATCTCCATATGGTGTGTCATCAGCCTGTCAGTCAGGCCTACCCTGATGTTACCTACAACTGTTCTTGCTTTCTCCTCTTCCCCTAGAGTTATACATGTGCAACTTTTTAAATACCAGAAATGGGAACTCTCTCAGTTGGTAGGAGTGAGAATAAAAAACAGGATAAAATAATAACATTTTATTTGATGGGGTGTTCATAACACTGACATATTAACCATAACATGACTCTTGTCATGAACATTAAGTAGACTTTTTGAATGTTTGTGACTGTCATTAACTGTCATTGGTCAGTTATGTCCCTTTCAATGCAAAGCTGAGATTTTTTGAGATATTTTTATTATGATAACTTGATAATTTTTGTCCTTCCCAATACTGATTCAGATACCCGAACTTTGTGTATGGGCCCATACCAAGTAACATTAGCGAAGACAACATAACCTGTCATAAACATACCATTGGAGGCCTAAATATCAAACTCAAACAATTAAGCTGCATGTGTTAACATTAGTTGAAATATTCACATGAGCTTGGTTATGACATTTGTTGATGACGCCATTATTAGTGTAGATTATTCTTGACTTCACCTAAAGTGGTATAATTTGGACTCGTCATCAGATTTTATAGGGCCAGTCTGCAGACAGGGAACAAGTGCTGTGGTGATTAAGGGATTTTTACTTTTTGTCAAAGTAAGCTAATTGCTAATTACTGTAGCTAGCTGCCTACAAAATAAAACTATCATAAATTGTCAAATTTAAGGGTGCCCTGGAGCACAGGGCGCCTCATATACAGCTGTGTCCAAACTGTGGCCCTGGGTTGGATTCCACCTTATGGCCCTTTGCTGTTTGTTATTCCCTCTTTTTCTTTCCAATTTCCTGTCCAACTCTTCAGCTGTCCTATCAAGAATAAAAAATAAAATAAAAACCCAAAAGATATTTAAAAAAAAGGTCAAATTTCAGGAATGCACAGATTTTGAGATTTCAAAATTTCATTTTTTTCATCTAAGTGTGATTTTGAAAATTTATTGATAGTTAAATGGTGTGCATATACATTTGTCACTCACGCAATCACACATACACACATGCCCTCTCAGTCTTGTAAGATGAGATCTAACTGGTTTGCCTCACACTTGTCTCCTGAAGGTGAGCAGCCGCTCCACTTCATCCTCAGGGTCTCTTCATAAAGGAACGTGAACAAACATCGTCGTCCTGTTGACTCCCGATCTGCACAACAATGCTGAACAAAGAAGCCTGGTGTTCTTTAAAGAAACCTGCCATAACTCCTAAGAGAACAGAGGCACTGGATATTGCACAATACATGCAAAGCAATGAAGTGGACTCTTATTTTTTTGTATTGTGGTTGTTTAATTTTGAAGTGTTATGCATGCTTTTTGTTTCTTGAGAGTGTAGATACGATAGGTACCAAAACACACACGGAAACATGGTCTTTTGAAAAGAGGTGAGACTGTTTGAGCTTATTGCAAAATACTTTGGAAGGGTACCACAGCCTAGGTCGAATTGAAATGTGAAGCTACATTTGCAAGGATAAAGAGGACATTTTATTGGCTAAAGACCCACAATATCAGTAAAAATGAGCTCTTAGCTGGTAAGATCCAAGCAAGAAAAACTCAAAATCTTAAGATTACTGAGACTGGATGCCACTAGAAACACTCCGAAGGATGTAAGCTGTGACCTGAACATTTTATTTTACTTTTACCTCTCTATTTACTGTTTGTTTCAGTTTGTTGTTTTCTATAGAGCTGCCTACAAGGCTGTTTGTCCTATTTTGGGTTAAGGTTAGTACTGTATTTTATTGTCTCAACATTCACAATATGCAACAGAACACTTATAGAAATTGCAGCTAAAGTCATCAGGTCTAAATTATGATCTGTGATGGGACAGTTGTCAGTCATCACTATGCTTTAGTGTTGTTACAGTGTTGGTAAATTTAGAAGAGGAAAATTATCAGTTACTTTTCTTTTCAGTTAAACCAACAGAGACTCTATGAGATGATTTTATTAGAGCTAACTCTGAGCAGATTCCAGGCTGTAATAATATTATCTCACTAACCCACACACATGTAAAGGAGCAGGATGCGTTTAATATTTATTATTCTCACAGTTGACTAGAAGCTCGTCAGCCCACAGTTACAAGTAATGAATTAACTATTGTCAAATAGCCTGCAAAACTATACCTTTATGCCAGTACTACAAAATCTTGCAATATTTTTAAGAAAATATAAGCACACACCAGGTAACTGTAATTTCTTAGTGTAACTCTCCTCTTGATCTCTGCATTCTCAAATGGACCCTTGCATTTGTGCTAAATGGCCTTATCCAGTGTATCTACTGTTGTCTGCAACAAGCTGCTATAGCTGCAAATTTGACAACATCCTTACCAGGGGTAGCATTAATACTTGTCATTTTGACCAGTTTTTAACCAGACATCCATATCAAACTGCGGAAACGTCTGCATAGCAAATCTACAGCTATCGCCAAACATAGTGTTTAGAGTGGACAATCAATTCATGTAAAAAAAAAATCCCGAAGTTAAATAAATAAGTTGGTGGTCATCATTGTAGCAGTCCAACAAGTGTCAAAATGACCAGTTAACAAGGAAATGTGGTGTCCTGCTTTATGATTCTAAGCCTAAAAGATAAAACTATGATTTGTCCTTATTTCTCTTTTTAAATGCTGTGATTTTTTTTAGAAGTAGAAACTGTAGTGATAACAACTTCTACAGATGTGGCCCTGACTTACATCTGCCAGTCATGCTACTGAAACAACTGCAACACATTTTTTCTTTTGAAAGTCACCTCATTCTCAATTTGTTTTCATGTGTCTACTGTTTGCAGATTTGTTTAGTATGTTTATATTTTAGTTATGGTTCAGTGTTTTCTTCTCCCATAGAGAAATAGTCTATGCATTTGACAGAAAAAGCCATCAACTTATGGATTCTCTGGAGATCTTGAGAATACATAATTTATTACTGGAGTATTGACATTCTGTGTGGAAAGCTGTTTTTTTGATAAATATTGTAAATGATCGTTTAATTTAATGGTCTTTTTTTGTTTGCTAAGAGTGGAATTTTAACACTCAGAAGTACTTGATATTTGTAGAAACAGCAGAAAATGTTTTTAAAGGATTTTTCTTTTTGTCAGTGACACACTTGAGGTCAGACTGCAGGGTCAGTAGGAATAAATGCTCTAGCAGGTGGTTTTATTGAGCCTGTGATATAAGAGCTGTCTGTAAAGTTGCTGCTTTGGATGTTTAAGCAGAGGAGGAGAGACAGGAAACAGTGAGACAGCAATTGTTATGCAAGTCTAAACTTTTATGCAAACCTAAAGCTTAAAGTTGAGCTCTCACTGGGTTCATTTTTGTGACTCTGTAAACATGTTTCACTGTTAATAATTATGTCGGAAGCTAAATTTCTATTTTCACCAGTTCCACATTTTGTCTGACTGTAAAAAAATAAACAAATAAAGTTGGTCGATGTAGATTTACACGAAAAAAGGGTTGGTGTTGTTTTAACCACACTCACACACGCACACGCATGCACGCACACGCACACGCACGCACACACACGTGAGAGCCCGACAACATTTTAATATGAACCAATCACAGTTGCAAAAAGTCACTATTTTGGTATAAGTGGCCCACCAAATGTCCACCATGTCCACCATTTGTGGACCTGAGTTGAAGCATCACAAATACCAAATTGCTTTATTTTTAAATTCATCGTCACACTTTAAATAATTGTGCTAAATACGCTCATTCCACCAAAAAAAGAACTTATCTCAGTTTACAGCTGCATTACCACTAAGCTGGAGCTAAATGTTCTGGTCATCACTGTTTTTTTATGAAAAGTAGATGATGAACTATAACTTAAAATGTTGGAGAAATGTTCTGAGATGCGTGATTATTTCTGATCCTTTTGTGTGACCGGCTGCAATTTGTTTGTCTTATTCTATTTTTTCTGCTCTACTCAGGTCAGGAAAGATTTGACTCTCAATAAGATTATGTGATGACGTGAATTTTAGTAGTAGTAGTTATACCAGTATAATAGTAGTTATACTACTACTATCACTACTACTAATAATACTAATACTACTACTAATAATAATAATATCTGGACTCATTCTTGCTGCAGTTGCCTGGTTTCACCAGTAGATGGTGGGCAATGTCCAGAAATGGAGAAGCTGCTCTGTTATAAATTCCTCCTCTCCTGGTTATTTTACTTCTTCGTAATGTGTTTTTTTTTTTTTATGTGGCATTGATCTGTATTTCTTATAATCTTTTTAACTAGCAACCCATTGAAATGTTTACACCAACAGTTAATATACAGACTGAATGTGTATACAGATCGACATGGTACACAGACAAAGATTCAGAATATAAATTACATATATCTTCACATAGCTATTTGCTATCTTAATTGATAGACATATTGTCAGACTTGGTGGATCTCGATCCTGGCAGAAATAAACCAACACACAACTTTTCAATGTGTTGTGTGGACAAGGTTCAGCATATGAAATCACACAAAAATACATAAAGTCCCAAGTCAATAGCATTTGAATTCTGATAATCTTTGGTGGCTGTCAATGTGCAGCTGACCTGATCCGGTCCCTTAAACCCAGAGGAGAAAAGAAAAACTGGATAAAGGTTGCACTCGCAGCGACTGTTGTCTTGCACATCAATGAGGCATGACTACTTCTGTGACTGTTCCTGTGTGAGTCTGTGTACACGCTGGTGCGCCTGTATGTCCTTGTCAAAATGTGTTTGTCAGTGGCTCGTGTTATATCTTGGTGCAGTGACAGCATCAGTTAGCTGCCTGAGAGACATCAGAGATCATGTTCGCAGTGCCACCAGCAAGAAAGGCTGAGAGTCGGAGCCGGCCACAGGGTCTGCGAGTGGATACTGTCAGGCGGCTTGGAGCGGGAGAAATGCAGTGGCATATGTTTTCTGACAGGGAAACGCCTGGCTGTTGTCGAGTAGAGAGGAGAGACGGACCGGTGGCTGATTGGAGTGACAGCTGTCAGCAACACTCTGTGTGTGTGTGTGTGTGTGTGTGTGTGTGTGTGTGTGTGAGTGAGTGTCAGTTAGTTGTTGTACTGCTGTCCTCATGAGAAACAGTCTGAGCTTTAGACCTCAGTAGAAAAGATAGTACTGTAAATTCTGACTTATTTTGGGAGATGTTCTTTACTGTTTCAACGGGCCGGTTTCAGGTTAGAAGTTAGATTTAAGGAGGGAAACCAGAATTAGAATTTGACTTAGGTTAGGCCAAATTTTTGCACATTTTTTTGCAAAAAAATTCACAGCTTTACTTCCTCAGGCCTCCAAACGGATTCAAATGAAAAATCTAAGGTTGTAAATCTGCCTCTATCTGAAACATTTTATAAAGGAATCAAAAGCATAAAAATATGGGAAAAGTTGATTTGATGCTTTAAATGACAGAGCTACTGTATCTAAATCTGCCCTCTTTAGAATACCACTTTCATTCCATCAAATATGCACTTTCCTTAAATAATATATCGAAATTAAGATCTGTATTTGCTTGTTTGAATATCAGTGTAGCTTTATGTCTGTTTAAAAGGAGCATTTAAATTTGTTTCAGGTTAAAATGAATTGCAGTGTCTCAGTTTTAGATACTAACAGCCCGATGTGACAGTAATGTCAAGACAGAGGGCTGAAACAGTGAGCACTAACTCAAACAAGTGGACAGTAGTGATAGGGACACTTCCCAGCAATCCCAACAGGTGACTGGAAATGCTGTCTTCAGTTGCTTAAGTTGCCGGAATCAAAGATGTGATTCTTGCCAGTGTAATATACTGTTCTATAAGATTTTCAGTACAAGCTACCAATAGATATGATTTATTTATTGCAAGAGATATTTGGAAAATATTAGATAAGAGATATAAGGTCTTCTTTTCTCCTCCAATTACCTTTGCTTACTCTCTTTTCCAAATTGCAGGTCATGTTAAGTTCCCATCTTAACTGACAAGTAAAAACCTAAATTCATAACGATGAAAAAGACCTTGAATATAGAAGGGGGAAAAAAAGGTTTGTCAAAGCATCATTATGAATCTGCTTTAAACGCAGTAAAGATGAAGTGTGACAGTCCTGGTAGAGAGAGACACGCAGGAAGAAGAAGGCATATCCGTCAGATTAACACACAGTAATGTCTTCCTGGTCTGGCTCCCAGCATCAGTGATTTATCAATGCAAAGCTAATAGCATCAATATGAATCTAACTAAAAATCAATATTTCATTACCTAATTGTTAGTAGGAATGAAGAAGGATGATTGTATGAGACAGCGTTTGAGAGCATCTGGAGTTCACAGAGACATCTGGAGGACAAACTCCAACAGTAACTGCACATTCGGTTCCAGCGCACTTTTAAAGAAGGGGGGACAAAAATCAATGCACATGGCTTTAATATGGTAAAACACTAACAACAAACAGACAAAATCCAGTGATTTGTTGCGTAATGCTACCTCAAGGTTAAAACCATGTTACAGCCTTACATTTTATCAGATAAATTGCCGCCACAGCACCACACACACAAACTGCAGTCTGAGCAATCCATTAATAATAGTGATAGTCCAAAAAAGGTTCAGAGTCCCACACAAAGATATCAAACCCAAACAGGCATCAACAGATCTGCAGCATCCATCACTTACATGTTGTTAAATAAAGTCTGTTGGCAAAAGTCAATATCATCCAATTGGACGACAGAAGATGCAGAAAATAAATTCAAGTTTAATCTGCTGAGCTACTTTGTAGTTGAGTCATCACATCTTAAGTGCAAGTAAATCATACAGATGATCACACTTATATTTCCTGAAACCTTTGCCAAAAATTAATTATGCTAGGATTTGCATGTTATTTCTTGTAATTTGGCTTAAAATACACTGTTTTTATATGTTGTATTAACAAATTTATCATCAGTACTGCATGATTTCCAGCATAGATGAAATGTAACTAAATACATGAACTCAAGCACTACTTTAGTACAAATTTGAGGTGTTACACTATATTATTTTCAACAGTTTTAGTTACAACTTACTTTTCAGACAAGCTCAAAATTTTTCAAAACATTTTCTGCCCAATCATGACTATGTTTTTCAAGATAGGTGATTTTTACTTTAAAATTTTCTAGTTCTCTAGAGGATGAAGTGTTTCTTTATGAGATAAGACATTTTTTTCTCTTTTTAACCTGATGAATGATTTAAACTCCCTCTTGGATGAGCTGAAAATGTGACAAAGCTGAGAACAGAACTGTTTCTTCTGAGCTCACGAAAAGGGAATTTTTCAGAGATCATGGTTTTCACAGCATATTGTGAATTTGCTCTATCCAACAGTGTATAAAGTAGTTCAAATGAGCTGAACCTTAAACATCCGCAGCAGTAAAATGCAACACTGACATTAATGCAGCAGTAAAATTCATCCACAAACATCATAAATAATAGTAAAACACTGACAGAGAACATGTTTGTGCAGAACGAGAGCTTCAATGTGACTCTCAACCTCAAATCCAGACCTTCCTACTGCAGACCTCAATCTTTAAGAAAAGGAAATGAATTTATAGTTACAGAAAGATAAAATTATTTCCTAAAACAGCTGGGTGTTTTTTCAGCAGAATTTACCTTGTATTAAGCTGATCTTTTTTCATCCTGCATTACTTTCTGATTGCAGGTTGATACATGTTTGGTGCTCTGGTGCATATTTATAGCAGCAGGATGGTGAATGTGGCAGTGAAGGAGCTTGTCAACTCGTGTAACCTGTGGATGAACTCGTTGTTGGCTTTGGTTTCTATGGGATTTGATGACAACAGGAAAAACATCCAGATCACCAGACTTATTCTTCAAAAACTGAAAGGTTGCATTGTCTCCTTTGCAGCAGGATGCAGGATGAGAGCTGCTAATAATTTTTTTTCTTACTCAGTGAGAATGTTACTGCTAAAGCACATAAATAATCCAAAATTTTCAGGCTTCAGTTTCCTAATTTAATCATTCATTGACATTTTCAAAGCATTTTGCCTTCATTTTACAGTTGGTAATGAAGCAAAACTCACGTTTAAGATGCATCAGTAGGAGAAACCCTGCTGCAGTAAACTAGATACAAAATTGTTTATGTACATTGTGTACGTAATATATTGTACTGTAGATCTTTGGTTGAATTTTCTAAAATGGAACATGTTCTGAGTTTGACATTTCTGTTCTCTAGCTCTTCTTTTTCTTCATGTCAGCACGGGAAAATAGATTGCAATATGATTGAAGATGAGGTTAAACGTGGGTTTTACCCAGCAGAGCTGTCGTTATTCCTTCTTTAGACTGTCAGGTCTTCGCTTTATCATGAAAGTGCTCAACTTTCAGTAAAAACAAAAAACACATATTTAGTCATGAGACTGATAAGTTCCCTCGAATTACAGCCTCTTTCCACTTGTTAGATTTCTACTTATTTTGAGCCAAAGTTATCTTCGCTCCTTGTAACCAATCCATGAGCACTTGTCAAAGATAGTCTTCACAGTTTGAAAATGAAACTGAAAAACACGATGAACGTTTACAGTTTATGTGATTACTGTAGTTAAGAGAAGCACCTGAATATACACTTTCACTTCACAAGACAACATCTCTAAAGCTGCACGTCAATCATATTGAAAATAATTATGGAGGATAAGTGAGTGATAAAACATCTATAACACAGTATAATTACTCTCCTGACGTGATGTAAACCCGCCTGAGTCACAGCGCCCTGAGGTGAACATACCTGCAACTGGTTTGGAAATTGATTTTGACTTGCTCTTGAACTGTGATGTTGTGTGATTCACCATCATCCTACACATTACTTATTGTGCCTCCTTCAGCAGTTCCTGCAAAGGTGAGGAAGAAGACCAGCTGCTGTAAGTTCTTAAAGTCAGGGACGGCGGATAATTGAGGGAATGCGACACAGAGGAAAGCAGAATCTCATTTTCTGTGCAACAGTTTCTGACGAATATGCAATAGCCAAGAACTGCCTCGAAGTTAGAGACAGTTTTTATTTTCAGAGAACATATCTGTAGGAAGATGAGATTTCAGACTCTGACTTTGTGTTTACGTTTTGCATTCAAAGGTTAATTCGACTTAAAAACACATTTGAGCTTCCTCCTTCTTTGCTCCTTGTTAAAATAAAAGTTAACAGGCTTTGAATATTTTATTAGGGAGTCTCTAAAAATTTCTTCTATCAAAATGAATCATGCCAGTTGGTCAACAGAGCATTCTTGATTATTGTGTGTTTGTAAAGGATGACCACAATGAGAATGTTCTGACATTATTCCTCCTGACCTGGAATCATGCAGGAGCCCTAGAAAATCAAAGAGCTGGTGATCAGGATTTTGAGCCTTCACATAAGGACAAAGATTTTTTTTTGGTCAATTTATCATTTAAAGTTTAAAGACTGAGCAGTCAACCGAATAGTACAGAGTTAATTATCCTCTTAAACTGCTGGAAAATCAATGATTTTATTCAAACAAGTACAGATCTGCAGATATTCTTTAGCTTCCTGTAACACTCATTTTTATTGAGGACAGTATTTATAACATGCAGGTCTTCCTAAATGTTCAGTAAACCAACTTCACAACACTGCACTATTTCACCTCAAGGGAACTCTGGAACAGAGACGCATTGCTTATACATATAATTTGGCCCTTAAAGGAAAAATATGAGGAGTGAAAAAAGCATCTGTCACAAAAATAAAGAGGAACCTGAATATGGGTGTGAATATGAGCGAGTCTATCTGCGTTATCAAAGACCTTCAGGTATCACAGTCACACACTGCAGCAGTTAAAAAGACTAAGAGGATATTATCTCAATGGTGCCAAAATAAATCTCCCAGCTAAAGGTATTATTTGTTATGTCAAAGATCTCAACGCACGCCAACGCTTGTTAATGCTTTTGTAATTTACGAAATGCTTATTTACAGGCTCTGAACGTGTAGCACCGAGTGGAAGGAGAGGTTTTGGTTTAATTGCGACGGAGCAAAGTACACGACAAGGCCCAGGAACTGGAGAGAAGCCAGATCCCTTCACTGTCGGCCACTAATAACACATCACAGTGACAGAGATGCGCCTCCTCTCTACCTTGCTGTATCGATCTCCCATCTTGCTGTTAATAGTGCTGTTAAACACCAGCTCTTGGCTCTTTACTGTGTCCAAGCCCACTTAACAATAAAACTGACTCCCCCTTCGCTTACCTTTTAAAATGCCTGAGAGGTAGCGAGACAGCCTTGAGCAAAACTGTTGGCGGCGGTGTTACAGATTCAACTGCCTGCAGGATAATAGGTTCACATTCATTGTCCCTTAAGTGTCTTAATTAGTATAAAGCAAAAATGTGTTTCTGTATTGATTTGCTTGCAGAATGACCTGCTCTTGTTCAATTTATCTTTGCGAAACTACATGGATTGGAGCAGAATAGCTAAGAATGTATAAAGTAGAATAACCAAGATGAAAATGGTGAACTTTTTTCTGAGTCACATAACAGAGTTGTGTTGTGTTTGACTTTTGCAAATCTTGAAAAGCAGGACATGAAATTGATTTTGATCAGGGAAACACAGGCCTGTTTATAGGATTGGTGACCCAGAGCCAACATGTGGTTGAAATTTGCCGCTTTGAGAGGTTATGTCTTTCCATGAAATCTGGAACAAACATTTCTCATGAAATCTTTGGTGGTCGCCTGATTTTACCTCCTTTCTTCACGTAAAATTCTAATTTCTCCAATATTCTGGTTTATGACACAATCAATGAGTGTAAAAAAGATGGACAACAAGACAAGGGGAAGTCAAAACACCTTCACCGCCCCCTGGTGTCTACCTGCAGTACAGGTCATAAATCCCACCACCCTCCATTTTGGCAGATGGGACTTTATTTAAACTAAGTAATCTTAGTATATTTCACAAAAATGGTTTCTTGTAATTTCAGGTTGTTCTCATCATGCCTTAGACTTGAATGTTCAAGTGTTCTACGTTTCTGAAAAGTTCAGTTGAAGTTAGTTATTTCATGCTAAAAAATGTGAGTATAACCGTATGATTGACAGCTAATGCTAACCTGTTATTAAGTCAGGCAGCTTTATGGGAGGAACCAACATGGCAGCTTCATCCTCCAGTTGCTACTGCACAGACTCAGGCTCCAAATAATATCACCAGCACAAGATGGCAGCGCCAGATTCAGGAATATTTTGTCTTAATTGGTAAAGTTGGAGGAAGTGAGGAAGTGTCCTTCACACTTTTTTTTTTTTTTTTTAAACCACCACTGGACCAAATACTTGCTATGCTAATGATTCCCATCAGCCTCAGCGACGCTTTGTGTGTAGTGCTAATTAGCAAGTAGCATACTAAAATGTTAAACATGATAAATATTATGCTTGCCACAGCACAGTAACATAATTTGTTAATTATTAAAACAATATTGTTATTAAATTTTTAATTATCACTTATCAGCAACGCCTTCAACACAAAGCGCCACTCTGTCTAAACGGACCTTTACAGAGTCCTAGCATAAATGTCGACTCTTAGTTTTGTTCTGGTGCAACTGTTGGAAGTTAATTCATCAAAAAACATAATGACTCAGAACAAGAAATTAATATTAAATTAGGCTATTATGAGTTCACTCTAACATGCTACACTGTGTCTCGTTTGAGAACAACTAGCTAAAAAAAGGCACAAAACAGTCAGCTATCATGCAAACCAGGACTTTAAAGAAGAAACTCCACCAATTCTCACATGATGAGATTTAAAACACATCATTCACATGAGCATCAAATATTCCCACGTATGCTAAATGAGGATGTTTAGGCAGTAAACAGTGCATTAAGTAATTGCCGACGTGGGAAGAGACGGAAGAGTACGTCTAAGGCAAACAATTGCTGCCCATGTAGCAGCCGTCCAGAGGGAGTCCAAGTCTTTAGTCAAGGACTTGTGTTTTATTAGTTGAAAGATATAAAACATGACAAAATGCCTACTCAAAGAGAATCAAAGACTCTCAACCCTTCCCACGGGGACTTCTATATAGGGCAAGAGCTCCTCGTATCTCTCTCTGTCTCTCTGTCTCTCTCTCTCTCTCTCCTGGTTGGTGTGTAGGCATTGTCAGACACGAGCTCTAAAACCTCCCCCATCAACGAAAAACCACCAGGAGCATTTGTAACAACATGGTAACAACATTTCCCTGCATCAGTGATACAAACACCAGTCCACACACTCTGTGATGCACGGGGAAATGTCAGTGTTAGCATTTGTGGTTCAAGATTTAAGGTACGTCTCGCATGGATTAATCTAAATTTTATTACACATTGCAGCATAAAATACTCTAGGTAAACTGTAATTAGCCAAAATTCTAATTTAAATCCTTTCTTTTTAATAGATTAATTAAATCAACAAAGATGAGGTAAATTCAGGGTAAAGTAATTTGTCACAATTTGCCAGTCTTTTGTAGAAAATCAACATTACTGAAAAAACAAACTCTTTGTGCGTCTACCTGCTGAGATTAGAAAGACACACTGTTACATTCTTGCAGGGGGAGCATGTGTGTGTTTGTGCTTTGAAACTTTTTGATTGTGTGTGAGCATAGCTTCTTTTGAGCAGGAAAAAAAAAACATTTGAGTAACTAAACAGCAGCATAAGTGCGATATTTGTTGTTTTTGATTTCACTGACGCCTCAGGAAGGAATTTCTAGCTTTGGTGGTGAAGCTTTGAAGAGAGTTTTCTTAAAGGTGTGCACTGTTTTTCTCTGTCTCAAAACAGCATTTGATTTTTATTTTTCCTGCTATGCTACGCATCAGGCACATTTACACAACACACACACACACAAACTCAGATATACCAAGATCAGGTAAATGTCCTCTCCTTTTACATTTTTCAACACAGAATCATCATTCAAATGTCAACATATTCAGAACAATAAGGACATTATAGCCTCTATTCTGCTATCTGATAATCATAATTTCTGAAATATTCCTGTTTTCCCAGGATTTTTTCTTCATTTATCTAAATTAGCAGAATCTTTAAAATCCACACATTTTTACAAGGTTTCAGCTCCGAACTGCTCAGCCACACTTTAACATAGAAACTCTGACAAAAAATAATTCAAACTATGTTTTTATGAGACCTATTTTTGTATAAATTCTAAAAAGGCAAGAAAAAATAAAGCTTCAATCCAGCAGGACAGATCAAACAGTAAAACTGGGCCAGACTACAAGATTAGATGTTTAATGCATTTATGGTTTAATACATGAACCTGAAAGGAAGGTCACTAACATTTTTACTGTAATTTGCTTTTTCCCAAACAACTTTACTTTATGTCATTTCCTGTCATCTCTCAATTTTTCATGTATTAAATAAAAAGCGAGTAGAATCAGTGCAGAACTTACTGACTTTCTGATTTGTATTTGAACCGAGGTAACGATTTCTTAGCTTTTGAAAAAAGAAAGAAAAAAAAAATCATACTGCCCACAATTCTTTAAACTGGACAAAGTAAGTAATGTCTTGGTCAACCTGCTGCATTTCCATCACCTCTCCAAGCTCAGCAGTGAAACATGTTGCAGCGGGCCTGCTGGCATCACGTTACACGTTCAGTTACAAAATGAACAACGCCAACCCTGAACACGATACGAGATTCTGCAACAACTGCACCTTTCCAACAGATTCTCACTCTTGACTCCTCACATGCTGTCGCCTGGTAAGGACACACTTTGGTCACAAAACTACTTGGTTTTGTTCAGGAAAAGGCCATAGACTTTTCTGACGCTAGGACTCAAACCTCGGTCTTTTACTCCTTGTATTTTGTCAAACGGAGCCGTTGGAATGGGCGTCAAATATTGCTGCAGATGGTTTTACATTGTAGTTACATGAAAGCCCTGTGCGTCTCTAATAGCAGAGGAGTCCTGACCAAGCCTCCGTATGAGATGAGTTAGTAGTGAGAATGGGCTGACATTTCCTGCAAATGTGTCCTTTTGACCTAGCTGGTGCGATGCTGCTGAACACACCGTTTTCAGATATTGCACAATAAACTGACATTTTTCCCCTGATGTGCGTTATTCATCACCGCGGTGAGTTCTGGCTGTAAAGCTCAGGTGCTTCCGACTGTGTTCATGTAGTGTTACCAAATGATTCATAAACTCTGCTGACTCTGCACTTTGCCTGAATGTGGACATTTTTCTCCTGGAATGTTCCCTCTAATGGCTCCGTTCTGAATTACAGCGATGCTGAAGGTGGCAATCATGTTGCCCAATTAGTCATCCTAATTTGACAAAAAAGGAGAAAGGACAGAGAATGACAGCACGAGTCTCTAGCTGCAGATGTGGCATCTGTACACTTCTTTATGAATTTAGTTGCACTTTAACTAAAAGAAACCCTGAACATTATTCTCCTTTTTCTCACTAAAACACAACACACACTCTCTCACTGCTGCCTCAAATCAATTTAAGTGGTTTTTAACTGTATTTCTATCAATACCAAAGCCCAAGCAGCTGTAGTTTATCTTTGTTTCTTCATCGACTTATTTGAAATGACTCAACAGAGAGATGAGAAATAAAGAGAGCGAAGTGCTCGGCTCTCGGATCTCTCACCACTTCACAGGACTCGTCATGCTTTCCATTTCAGTGTTGGTGAAGGTCGCTTCTTTCTGAGAGGCTGGGGGAGAAATATTCACCGCCGTCAGAGGGTAAAATAAATAACCTCACACTGGATGGTGAAGCCATCACATGCGATCAACATTAGGTGTAAACAAACACATTTGTCTTGATGAGAAGGTGACTATGATTCCCTTACACACATATGCAATATGTTCTAAAATAATTACTCGACAAAGGGTCAAACAGGTGAGAAGCCTGCAGGCGCTCAGTGGTAACTTCTATCAACCTGCGCGCTACAAAAGATGCTTCAAGTTTCCACCTTTGCACATCGGAGACATGCACTATGTGTTTATTTTACATATCTACATATCAAAATGATGCAGTCTTGATTATGTGTAGACTTATGAGCTGAATCTTTTCACCAAAACGTTGGACACTGGAGGTTGGAGGTGATGGTTTGAGGCATCATCAAGTTCAACCATCTCAATTTAAGCAACCGCTGTATGTTAAGCCAAAAACATGATCCTCTCTACCCAAGTGGTTTTTGTGCTTAAATCAAACCAGATCTTAACCACAGAAATGTAAAGTTTTAATGCAAAAAAAGGGAAAAAAAACGTAAATATTTGCAGAATATACGATGGCATTTCAATTCTTGGCGTTTGGGCTGTGTTTTTTTTTTTGTAAGTAGACAGCTGCTCAGATAAAGAAAGCTCCATAAAATGGGATCAGATAACATGCAGATAAAATAATTATTGAATTTTAAGTGAAGGCTGTTTCTGATTAATACTGATTTTTTTGTCAAATGCAAGTGTTCTTAATGATCCGTATCCTGTCAGAGAAATAGTAGAAAACCGTTTTATCTAATTATGAAGAAATTCATTTTGCCTGTGCATGTGATTTTAGTTGTTCTGTTGCACACAAAAACAGATCAGGACTTCTCTTTTGCTTTCTTTCATTCTTTTTATTTTATTTTATTTTTTTTTTTTACAGATGTCAGAGTTTGTTGCTCTGAAAAAACCCCCCCACATGATGATTATAAAAGCTTAACTTGTTGTAATTACTCTTCCCACATTAGATTTGCGTCACGGTTAAACAAGTTGGAATGAGTTAAACACAGCAAACTTTGTTCATTTTTAACTGACCAATCTATATTTTGCGGTAAAGTTTTTTAAAAAATCATCTGAGTCATGCAGCGGTTACAAGAGACGGAGATGTTGACAAGTCAAGGATTGATGCTGAACAAGACTTTTTTTGTTGTCTACTTCCTGGCTCTTAATACAAAGAATGCTCTATCTACCAAGAGTCATGATCCATAATGCTTTTATTCATTAACTCATCCTTCAAGCTGAGTTGGAAACTGATACCTGAAGGCTTGTTGTTTCCGTGTTTGCACAGAGGAAAGCGATTATGTGAACTCTAATGTAAAAACTGTATAAAAAATTTATATTTTTCAAATTTTCAGACGTCTGGCCTTTTAATACATCTAACTCCAGTGTCAGAGTTGTGCAACACTGACTAAAAACAACAACAAAAAATGGGATGATGATGTTGCTATTTTTTTAAATTAATCCTTGGACAGATTTGCCTGATATCAATGGTTACTCTAATGTTAAGAAAATGCGGACAAAATTGCAGATAGGCAATATTGGTTTTTGGTTTGAATCAGTTTCTTGTTTTTTTGAAGCTTTTTTGGAGGAGAAGGGCTCATCATTTACTCTAAACTTTATGAACTCATTGTACTTCAAGCAATCATTTTTTTTCAATCTTTCATTTTCTCAAAGCTTAAAAATTCTATCTACTTTTCATCCCTTGTGACTTTGACAGACATAAGAAGGGAAGTCACTGGCATAATGTTATTACTGAGTCTCTTTACATCAGTTTATAATAGAATTATGTGTCTCTACTTTTTAAAAGATCCAGTGCACGAATGTACAGCATTAATTCAGTGTGCCATCACTGTCTGTAGAGCCATTCATGCATTATTAGGTATCCAATGTACAACAAATGAAATTCAATCTGGTATGTTTGCGCAGAAAAAAAAATGGCAGGTTTACAACCAGTGGGAAGGACTTGATTATGTTCTCGGATCACTGCACCATAATATACAATTTCTGAATGGTGCTGTGTGTTTACATGAACGTAAATAATCTTTCTACTTGTTTGGAGGAGCTTTTGAGTTGTGTTTTCTGCATTAAACTCCTTACAATATGACTCACAAGCTCCTCCATCTGTTTTACATGTCCTACACCACAGTGAGCTCGCTGGCATTTTGCTTTTAATGGTGTATTAACATGCATTTGGAGTTTTCTTCTGGTCTTATTCAAAGGTTCAGTCTTTATCAGGCAGCTCTCTCTAAATAATGCTGCAGTTCCTGCTGGTCACCAACAGAGGTTGATAAAAGTCATGGATGACCTCATGTCCTGTGGAGCACATAGTGATACAGTGCTTAAACACACTGAGGCAATTTGATATTTGCAGTCTGTTGTGTGTCTTGCACTGGTTCCAGTCCCTCTCCAGCTTTCCTTCAATTGTCTCCAGTTTAATTGCCTTACTGCCCCCTGAATACCCCCTCTCTTCCCTGCTTCTCTGTCCTCACTTTCGCCATCTTTTTTTCCCCCCTCCTTTTCCTGAGCCCTTACACGCAAACAAAACACACACACACACACATACAGGCACACAGAGGCACACACATTTCCTCTGGCCCCGAGTCAGGCAGGGCAGCTGCAAAAGGCCTCACCAATGCGGGCTGACGAGAAGTGACAGCTCTCTGTATCACTCCCTGGCACTGACAACTGACAGATGGATACCACTCACACACACTGCAGGGGGAGGGAGGGAGGGAGAGAGAGAGAGAGAGAGAGAGAGAGAGAGAGAGAGAGAGAGAGAGAGAGAGAGAGAGAGAGA
>JAQMCX010000019.1:599641-615111 GCA_029814765.1 Acanthurus leucopareius | reverse complement strand
ACACACACACACACACACACACACACACACACACACACACACACACACACACACACACACACACACACACACACGACAAGAGAAAAAAAAAGACTTGGTGAAATTAAATCAATAACAACCTAAAAATGTCTCATCACATTTAATTTAATAAAAGTACCTGCAGGTAAAAAAATAACACTTTGCCAAAGATGGGTGATTTAAGTGTTAAGTATATTTTAGGAAAGTGAAATTGAAAGTAACGTTCCAGCTGCTCGGCATATATTCTGTTAGGACGTGAACTGTGGCCCCGAGAGCACAAAACACTGCAACTTAAGAAAACACACGCAAAAATAGGACACACCAGCAAGAAAACATCCACACCAATTTGACAACATGAGCTGAACTGAGAAAAAGTGTTCAGGAGAGAAAGTATTAAATTATGTTCCAGTACTGACACGTACTCATTTTGCAGTTGGATGTCTTTGTACTTGGACACATTCAAAACGTGAACACAGGAGTAAAGAAGGAATCCACTGCAAAAACCTTGTGATAAGTAGCTAACACACTTATTCTACAACCACCACTGATTCAAATAAGAGCCAAAGCGTAGGAAACCAAAAAACAGGGGCTTCCATTCCAAAATTTGGATGTGAACATTAAACCCACAAATTCTCTCACAAGTTTAAACTCTGCTACTCATCAAAAATTATCTTCATTTTTCTATTTAGTTTAATAGGGAGCTGAAGAGAAAGCAATAACAAAATAATCAGCATCTCTTTTAAACTTATTCATTTTAATTATTCTATCAGCAAAGATATGTACAATATGAAATTAGAGTTCTTTTCTTGTTGTGAATATTTGCTGTTTTTTTCTGTTTTATATTGTTACAGACTGAAAATATGTGGCTTATGATCACAGAGAAACTGGCATTAACAATTTTAACTGTTTTCAAACATTTTATAGATGATGAGATGAACTAAGAACAAAAATCGGCAGCTTGATCAAAAATTTAAAAATTGTTCGTTGAGCCATTTTTGGTGGGCTCTTATTTTGTTGGTCACATCTACAGGAAGTTGAGAAGAAATTATGAACACTAGACAACATGAGCACTGAGACTCTGCTGTGAAAACAGCTGCAGTCTTGCTGAGATGTTGTGCTGCAGAAAAAAGCCTTGATTATGCCGTCTGCCCTGTGTTTTATTGGGTTTCTCTGTGTTTAATAATCTTGGCATGTTTGGAATTCCCTAAAATTTAAAAAAAAATAAATGTTAACTATCAAAAGATTTAAACTCATTTGCTGTAATTGTGCTTTGGCCTGGTTTAAAGTCCAGTTGTTTCATATATTGAAACATTTAAGTAAATATTGCATGACATAAATCATGGTGCAGATATTCAATAAAAGTAGAAAACAATCCGAGCTGTTTTTCGGTTTGTGGAAAAAAAAGGACACATCATGTGCCTGCAGATTGGAGCTTATTGCCTGAGTCACAAAACAAATCTATTTTCACCTCAGTTGTTTGGCTCTGTCGTATTCACATGAGAATCAATAGCCAGGCGGTGATTGTGTTGGTGACTGACTCAACTGTGAGGGAAAGTGGAGAGTGAGAAATGGGGGAAGATGAAAGGAAATATTGTGGCAGTAAAGGAAATCCCAGGGGAATAACGCTAAGCAGTAACAAATCAAAATCGAAAAGGACACTGCGACTGCACATGACAACCGCAGACACTTGTGCCTCAGTTTTTATGAATATTACCTCAGAGCTCCTGCCTTTCTGCATCTCCTCTTAACTGCAAAATACACCTAAAAAATGCACTTTTTACCCCCCTAAACAACGGAACATTAAATTAAATCTCCTCTCAAATCCGTCACTGTGACTGCGGTAAAGCACCGTCTACTTTGAGAAATCTAATTTTACACTAAACTGTGGGAGCCACACAGACAGAAGTTGGCATTCAAGTGCAACATCCTCCGATTTGATTTTAAGTTGGCACACAGTGAGCGTCCGCGCTGAGCCTGATTGAACTAATAAGCTCATGCCTGAAACCTTAAGTGACACTCTGAAATAGCAACAGTGTCAAGTCTCAAATGGGCGATGCCACACCAACACATGAGCATTGTGTATAAGAGCTGAAGAGTATGGTAATGTTGTCAGTGCACCCCGAGGCCTCGGAGCCATCATACAGCAAAAACAAGAACCTCGGCAATACGCTGTCTCGTTACTGGCTGGCACATATTCTGTCAGTCTTCCTAATGCCAGACTGCTGCTCTGATTACTTCCTCTCCACTTCCTGCATCCCTCACAGACTGCTTGACCTTTTGTAATTACGTAAAATGATATTTATTTCGCTCTTTCTGGAGGCTAAATCTCCCGAACATGAAAACTTGTGATCATGATAGCTGGAGTCTCATGTGATCATCACAACTACCGTCTCTCATGAGTGTGATTGCTAGCGTGTTGATAGCTGAAGGCAGCTTGTTTTTCTTGGAGAGGACGGAGGGCTGATGAGGAGGAGTGGACTTAAAGAGGCAGGGGACTCTGCTGCTGTCTGGAAACCCCAGGAATATTTTTTAATGTGTACTCAGATTACTGCTTGTGTGTGTTTTTTTCTTTTTTTTTTTTTGCTTTTGTATCAAGGCTGAAACTGTATTTCTTTTTGGAGGTTATTTGTTTTGACATTCCTGCTACAAAAGAAAGGATGAAGGATAGCAAGGAAATGTTAAAAAAACACAACATGATTACAATAATGTGAAAACACGGTCGCACTGTCGTCCAGCAGCTCATGAGAAATAATGCACTGTGTCTTAAACTAGTTTAACAATCCAACTTTTCTCTCCTCTGACACTGATTCAGGCACTCTGATTTGAGGCATCTGTGAATGATGAGCACTCATCTGATACGAGAGCTCACTTCTACCTTCATTTAAAATTCGTAGCTCACACTACCTAACTGTGTTTAAATCACTGGAATCTTGTTTGTGAGGTTGCTTGGAGCTGTTTTGTTAATGTTGATATCCAGAAAAATTCAATTGTTCTAATCAGTTTATGAGATTGCATTGTTATATTGTCCAAACATTTGTAATTGCACTCATGAATTGCTTATTTAACTTATTAGTTGTCTCTATCAGCAAAACTGCTCCATGTTGCTTTGCCTCTGAAAAGACTTACAGGTCATTAAATGATCATTTTAAAACTTAACACAACTACGGTTAAGTCTTGTCAGGTTTATATTATGGGATAGATAATAATTTGATTTTAAATCATTACCTCAGTACATTTAGGATGCCTTTGTTGTCATTATGGTTAAAATAAAAACTACTTGTTCATGTAAGAGGAACAATCGTGGTTATTCATAAAAGAAACTAACCTTGACTGAGAAAACAGGAAGTAAACAGCAGCATTCTGACGTTTAATTTGATATGAAAGTCTGAAATTTTCACTGTATCTTAACCAGAGTCCAAAACATGAGTGAAACTTTTGCATTAAAAAAATTTAATCAAAGCCACAGAGATAACAAATATATCTCTGTTGTTTTTCATTAACTCCAGCTGCTAAAAGTTTGTTAATAATAAAACAAAACCCCAGCCTACATTGTTCTGAGACTCTCAATAATCAAGCCTCGTTATACATGCAATAAAATTTACTTCATCCGTGAAATATTTCAAAACAGCTTCCCAACTGCGCAATAAAAATGCTGTGGGCAGCTTTAGCCACTGAAGATGTTCAATTTAAAATGTAAAATATGCAACATTTCCACAATAAAATATCTATACATCATCAAACTATGTCTTTTGTTTTCACTGTTTTGCATTTAAAGTGTGTCATTTAATGTGACCAATACCTGACCTGCTTCATAAGGTCAGAATCTGCACGGATACCGATCCTGCACATCACAGCAGAGCATCACAACCTCACAACCTCACACTGATCCACCATTTGATTAATGTGCTCTGTGGAAGAGATAATATACAACACAGAGAAATACTCAGCTACTTCATTTCCCACTCAGTCTCCACAAAAACTGTTTTTTAATATAATCTGCTGTCATATAGAGAAATCTGTACATTTTCAGTCTCTAAAATAAATCCCTCCCACGCATAAACTCACACAGGAACACAGAAGAAATCTGCCATGAAACTTAATCACAAAAGGTCATGTTGGCGAGTGTGGAACAGATTAAATTAGCATAGTATTAGATATGGAAAATGACTTCTGTCAAATCAGACTGTAGCACAATTATAATATGTTAATTACTTATTCCATTAAGGAAGCTGATTGCAGTTCACAGATGAAATCATGCGGGCAGAGACACCTGGAAAGTGGTGATGAAGCTTGAAACCAGTCCTCCTCTCTCTCTCTCTCTCTCTCTCCTTCTCTCTCTCTCTCCTGTCCCTCCTCTCTGACTCCTCTTGTTTTCCGCCCTGTGTTCCTCGTCATCGTTTCTCATCTCCCCTCGCTTTGGCTTTTGGCGCACGCTTTAATTGCCTGAACGTGCCACACAAAAAATGCTTCAAAGGGCGCAGGACTTCTCATTTGTTCATCAAAGGGAAGATGATGAGAAGAGCGAGATCATATGACCTACCCATAATGCTCCTCAAGGGAACCGAGGAGCAGAATCAGCCAATAAAAAACATGGAAAAAAAACGAAAACAAGAAAAACAGTGATGACTATCTTTCACTAATCAGGCTGGATAAAAAGGATCTGATTTAACAGTTAGTTTACTGTATTGTAGGAAATATGATTTGTGGTTTTGTGCTTATTTTCTCATCTTTAGAGAAAAGAAAATTAAGTTACAGATAAACTGAACAGTTTTAGTTTTGTGATGTTCAATCTTGGGAGGCGACAAAAAAATACATTATTTTAACAATTAATGAAGCTGCCAACTGCTTGTATTTTTAAGGCATTGAGAAAAAAAATTAAGAAAATGTGGGGATTGTTGACAACTTCATTGTTTGGTTGGTTTATAGAGGCAACATACTAAATAATAAATAAGTTCAGTTGTTGTAAACAGTTGTTTAGGATTAGAGTTCATGAAGAATGATTTACATGTCCATGTAGATATAAATAAACTGAAAATAAAAGAAGCGATACATGAGTGAAAACCTAAGAAAAAAAGACAGTTTTAGCATTTAATATAATTTCTGTTTTACACTTCAAGACTCCTTTACTGATATGTGAAAAGATCATATTCATCCATGTGATAGTTCAAGATCACCACAAATACAGCAAAGCTCAGAACAGCAGAGATTGAGTGAATATCCAAGATGAAGCTTTGGACACTAATTTAAACACAGAACACAACTCCAACTATTATGTGCAATCTTTGGCTCTTCCCCAACAAACCACCTCCAACCACTGAAGGGAATAAACTGTCTAGTAAACTGATATTTGAGCGTTAGCAGACTACCTGATACAGTGTGTAACAGCAGGCTACGTCTATGCAGCAAATAACCATGAATTTAAAATACAAATAAGCAGCAGGTGCCCATGAGTGCAGGCATGTACTGTCAGATTAAAACTGAACATGCAGTTACAGCAGCAGCATGACGAGCAGATCAGGAGCTTATCAGTTAGATGTATGAAGAATAACAAAGCGAGCTGACACATGCTTAGAGTCTGAATGTTTATATGATGCTTCGCTGAGCATTTGTGAGAAAGCATGAGTTTGTAAACCAGCATTAAATGAACAGAAAAGCTGCAAAAGAATATTTACAATCACATTCAGCGCAGCTAACATTAAATTGTTCCTTTTACTAGAGACATGAGTTTGCATCGAGCCAACAGGAAAAAAAACAACAGCAGCAGCAACCACAGAGAAAAGACTGTATGTCACACATGAATTCAACCCAATAAATATGACTAACCTAATTATGAATACTCAACTGTGTGTTTTCAGTTTCACCACAACAAATCAAGAGCATAAAGGCAACATAATGCAGGTGCCAAACAACAGCTAAAGCAAAATAATGTTAGTCACCAAGGACATAATTAACCATTGCAAAGCAAATATTTGCACACTGCAAACAGAGAGCAGCAGGAAAAAGGCAGAAACAAGACAACAACATCACAATATGCATGTTAGCATAAACAGCTAAGAGCAAACAGCAAACATTCGCATTGTTGAAAGTCGATCTGATGTGATTTAAAACTCCTACCCCAGTTTGAAGAGTTCAATGAGGTCAGCAGCTGATTTCAGAGGCAGAACTTTTCATCAAGCTGCAGCTGGAGTTTGCAGCAGCGGCAGATTTAACATACCTGTCGTCTCACAGGTGAACGGCATGAGTGGAAAAGAGTGGGCGGGGCTTTGACAAGTTTAAACGGACCGCCTTCAGCAGATGGTGCATGTTGCATTCAGGATAATTTGTCAGGTGAGCATCTGCATAAACCAGCTAACAGGCCTCATATTATGATTTTATTTATGGAGATTTTCAATTGATGCAGCTGAAAGTTTGATATTTTAATGCAATTATATGGTAAAATTTTTATATTTTTCCACAGCAAATGTGCAAAGTATTAGGAATTAGTGACAATATTAAAAATTTTAAACATATAACGAATAGAATAATGTCCAAGTCTGTGTGTTAGTGTTTCACAGTGGGCCTCATGTTGTTTGGCATGAGTGTAAGTAAACATAAAGTAAACTTTCAGAGAGCAGTTGACTCAACAGTCTCATCTCATGGGCCATGTAGTTGCTGTTCTGAAGCTTTCATACTATGAACTTGAAAGCTCCCACAATAGAATAAAAAAGTGGGGTTTTTTTTGCATGTAATTTCATTTTTGCTTAAAGTCCCACAATGCAATTCCTTTCCATCTGCAAATTGAGCTACTCAGTTGTCAAAAATTATAAATCTTTAAGCTTCAATATTTTTTAAGGACTTCTATTCCGTATTATTCTTGACTTTAAAACCACCAGGTATGAAAACATCTTACCTGGAGATCCATTTTGTAGTTGTTTTGCGGCTTTTGAATAATTTGATTTTTGAACGCACTGCAGTGTAATTTCTAACAGTTCAGACCAGTGAGGATGCTCAGCTGCTATGTTTGCCTTTCAGTACGCATGCTGCTTATTCCATCAGTGTTGAGAAGTGCTAATTTCTGATTTCTAAACTAAATCCGCGCACCATCTACTTTTGAGCCATAAATCATTCTACAAAGCCTCCATATTTTGCCAAATTGGATCCATTTCTGGCATAATTTATTATCTAATCAGTGGCCTGAAATGTTTAAGCTGATCCGAAACGTCTTTGCCTGATTGAAAGACTGACACGCCTTGTGTGAGTCTCTGAAAGGCTGAAATTCTGTGAGATGATGGCAACGCTAAATGACACTTGCCTCTGACAAGTGGCAAATGGAGAGGATTAGCATGAGCCAATGAGCTACAGAATGAGTATATGTTCAAACCTCATTTGAAGTGGCATCTGTGACATTGCCATGCCAATTTAGAGAGAATTCAATCTGCCGGCATCAACTCTCTAAAACTGTGATTGGACTTGTGAAGAGAGCAATTTGTTTCTAAATGTGTGCAGTCAGGCCTCTTTGTGATTATGATACGATATCTGTATTTATTCTTGAGCTTCAGCTGTATTCTCAACTCCATCAGCACTCAAATTAGCCTTTCTTATCAAGTATTTGAGGGAAGATTAGAACATAATACAGTCTATCATTTTGAGAGGCAGGGTTAATGTTTGCGAGGATGTTTGAGAGGTTATCAGCTGTCAGTACAAATTGCTAAAAAGTTGATGAAGTCTGTGTTTCATTTGTGACCAGCAGTTAATCCAATGTACCAGATTTGTATTCTGGGATGAATTATATTTGATGAGGCTGCCATCCCTTTTTTGTCATTTTCAAGCATGTTTATGCAGTCCATAAATGCAACTGTCACTGTTGGAGTTTTTCTATTTTTTGTCTCCATGATGCTGCTTTCGGGTTTTGTTTTAAATGTATACAGTGAATGCATCTTTTATGAATATGATTTACATTTTTCCTCTTCAATGCTGCTTTATTAAACAGTAGTTTTGTTCAAAATACAGAGTAGATGCAAATTTAAAGCTCCAGTATTTAAGATATAAAGGGATCTGTGTGAAGAATGACAAAAATAGATGATGTATTCATGAGTATGTTTGTATCAATATAAATCCACCTTAAAAATGAGATTTGTTGTGTCTTTTTAACCTTAGAATGAGCTTTTCTATATCTATCTCGTCTTTCACACCTGACCAACCAAACACTGGTTCTAATGTGGCTTTCGTGGCAAAAAAGAAAACTCAAAGAGACAAAAAGAAAACAGAAAATTATGATAAACAAATAAACACTGTAAATATGTGAATGGCTGCTAACAAGCATGCCATGTCAATGCTATAAAGACATAAGGAAGTAGAGGGCTACAAATTGAGGAATATAAAACTAAAATCATACTTTATATGTTAAAGATTACTCAATGATAAAAAGAAATAAGGTTAAGTTTTATACTTAAAATCAATATCCGGCATATTTTGTGAAATTGCCTCTCAGGCAAACCACAGCTTGTTGTTGCATTCTCAAAAGTATTAATTTTGTTAGTCAGATGTTGCAGGAAACCGCATGAATTCCTGCATGTGTCTCATGGTTTGATTATTGTGATGAATGATTATCATCTTTCTTGCTCTCACAGGGCAGCAGAGTATAGGACTGACCAGTTTCTTAGACTATTATCTCTCATCTGTTTGTGCAAACGGCACTTTAATGCTTCAGAGGAGATGTGTCTGAATAAAATTAGAATAACTGGATGTGAAGAAGGAGGTTCACTCTGGTGGGGCCTGGTGTAAAAACCAATTGGGTGTGCATGAGTGTGAGTGTGTGTTTGTAGCAGGAGACAGCGTGTGTGTGTGTGTTATGTGTGCAGGAGAGCTTGTGTTTACTCTGTCACATGATAAATGTTCTCTCTCTTATAATCTATGTGCTTCAAAATATGATGTATGTGAGGATGAACTTTGAATTATAACCTAAAGAGTGACTCATTAATCTTCTGACTTTGGTGGCGAATGGACCAGTGGAATCCATTTTGCGTGTTTATGTTTTATGAATAATGCAATATTGCGACCGGCTAGCTGGATCTGGGCAGTGGTGTTCAGACACATCGGGGCTGACATACAAACAAACAGCTCTGTTTGCTGAAATAAAACGAGGGTGAGTGCATGTTAGCATTCACAAGGAAGGTCAACTGGTCTTATTTGGGTTTCACTGTGAACCCAGCTGACCTCTGAGATGTAGTTATGACCATGTTGATGCTTTAAATCCATATCTTTCATTTCATCTCCTTGGTTTATTCTGAAATATAAAACCATCTCACACAATATCACAGTTAAAGTAAATGTTTAGACAGAACTTAATAAGTACATAAAAATGATAAAGTTGCAGTCATAATATGTCACTTTGGTCCAGAATATTGTATCTCAACAACTTTTGTTACAAACTTTTCAAGGCTAACAAGTAACTATTTATTATCACCACAATAAAAGCTGATAGAGGAGTAAGCTAGCTTATTTAACAAATGAAATGAATTGGTGATAAAAGCTTCTTAAATCTACTATCATTAGGTTTAGGTGGCCCCTATTATGCTTCATATTTTGAACGGATATAAATTTATCTTTTCTATTCAATAGCACAGTTAAATCGGATAAACATTCATAACTCTCATTTATTAATTCTGAATGATTTTGTTGACCCTCTGGCTTTTTCTCTGGCACCATCATGGGGTTAATATCTGTAGTTTTAAATACATTTCTCAGTAATTTTCAAATGATTTATTACAGACATTTATGTCCGTGACAAGATGAATTCTGGTAACTTTGTTGATCCCCTCATGTGACATCACTCAGTGTGATGATTTGGCTCACTGTTTAAAGTACACGCCCCAGAGAAGGTGCAGCACCAGCAGGGGTGACAATAAAGGAAGGAAAAGAATAAACAAACATGTAAAAAGGTGAGAGAGTGCACTTTATAAATGGAAAAAGGGGTGGGTCATACACAAGATAGGTTCAATTCATGTGTGGAGGAAATAGTCCATGTTGATCGGTCAATAGAGGCAGTTTTTTTTAAGACAAACAATCATGATTTTTCATAAACATAACCAAGTTGTTTTACTGCCTGTGCATATTTATTTTTGCCAACAAAACGAAAATGTGTTCTTTTCACACCTGGACAAAGCAAAGCACGACAGTGACATGATAAACCTGGCTGCTTTGACACCATCCTCATGTAAAATTTTGCTTCATTGATCATCAAAGATGTAGTTTGATCTAGGTAGTTTATTTTGTTTCAGAATTTGCAGCAAAACTGAACATCACACTCATACAAAAACAAAGGGTTAAATGCAACATATACGTTCAGATAATTTCTCACAAAAATATGCCTCATTAAAAGTTTATATTCATTTATGCATCTTCTGGATCAATTATTGTTTTCCACAGAGAGGGCGAAAAATGACACATAATTGTCCGTGCTGCAATTTTCAAGCAGTCATTTAGGTCCTGAGGCCCCAGCGGTGTCCTCAACCTGAGCCACAAAATCCTTTTCAAAGGGAAATGTAAAAACCTACCAAGTTATCAGGTGAGCCCAGACACAATGTAATAGGTGATTTACTCGGAGCAGGCTACATGTCACCGGGGCCTTCTTTGTTTCCCTGAGGTCTGATTTGAACTTAAATTGCTTCTGTGAAGCCTCGGCATGGCTTCTCATTATGTTGCCCCTCCTACTGCTCAAACATTAAGGAGCCTTGTGTACTGAGCCGCACTGTACCCTCACATGGTAATGCCCTCATTCTTTACCACCATGTAACCATCTGTCAAACTGCTACAGGGGGTTTTAAAAGTCCAGGTCATCACAAAGCAGACGGGAAGCAAAAGCTGAGAGCCCAATTTTTTAAATTTGATATAAACTCTGAATGTATTTAAGATCACTTAGACTGATATTATTGCAACCATGTATTTTATAGTACTTTTTAAAAATATTTCTACTATTTTCTTTGTTTTGTGAACGTGAATTAAAAGGGTATAAAAGGCATTTTTCATTACAAAAGGTCTTTAAATATAAGTGTTATTGATGTCATGACAGATCTGTCTTGGTTGCTGTCTACCAATGTCGTGTTGTTTGACACTCATTGTTTGACCGTTTTCCCATTAATGATTATTGAAATTACTTAATTGAATTAAGATAAATGCAAAAACTGGATCTTTCATCATCAACAACATCGCTGGTTTCACATCCATGAATGACTTTAATTTCATTCCCCATCACACAGTCATCTGCCTGCCTTGTCAAATAACTGACAAAAGTGCTCATTAGACAGCTTAAATGCTTTATCTGACTCTGTTAATTATTCCTTATTCCCAACATTCGGTAACAGGAGATGACACACAAACATCTGTACATACACACACTATCTGATCTGTGCAGCTGGCCGACCCACCACAGTCATCTGCAACAAGATGGAGAAGGATATAGCAGGCAGGAAAGTATACATTAAGAAACTTGTAAATGCTGGCGGAGTGCCTCTCACCCTTCCTGTGTGCAGCCAGGCAGCCATAACCAGATGCATCAAGCACACATTACATCCCTATACCCTGAGTATTTACTCTGCCATACAGCCAGAGAGATTAGTTTAGCTGGAGACTTGATTTATGGACGACAGAAAGTAATCCCTTCTCGTCCTGTGTGCTGTAGTCGTGCCTCCTCCTTTGCCACCGCGCCGAGCTTACACAGTCTGAAAGCCCTTGATACCGTGTTCGCCCTCAGGTGTAATGTTTGATAATATAACTACTGCTTCTGTCACCCAGACCCCCCACCCCATCTGCACCCTCAGCCGAGCCGCCGCCCCCCCACAAATACATTACAGCCCCACAATGCTTTGAGATTTATGAGGGAGTAGTGGCATAGGAGGGAGAGAGAGAGAGAATATGCATTGATTGAAAGCCCCAGATAGTCCCATCCAATCCCGCCCCAAAGAACATCAGTTATTTTGCATCCTGACACAGCGATTGATAACTCGTAAATGTGTGCGGGGATGACAAATGCAGATGGAAACTGACTCTGACAAAAATGATAACGGCATCGGTCTCGAGGGGGTGACGGAGGTGGAGGCGGGATGCTGCTTAAAATATTTAATAATTGATACGGAGGCAGCGAGATGTTGTTTGACCCTGGAGGAGTGTGAATGTCATCAGAAAATTGCTAAGACTTTGAAGTGAAATACATTAATGATGCGTGCCAGAGTGTGTGTGCATTTGTGCACTTGTGTGTGTGTATGTACAGTATATATTTGCAGAGAAGGCCGAGGCGTTATGGCCTGCAAGGGTCACTGAGTTATATCTGCATGCAACATAGCTTTTTTTGTCTGCATGACATAAAATTTTATTTTAACTTCTCGATGCAGAGAATGCTGTAAAAACAGTGTTCAAATAAGTTTTATTCTGAAGTATTGCAGACACTGAAAGCCTTTAAATGTGTAAAAGAGGAGAGCTTTACAAAAATAATTTATATGAACATACAAAGTAAAAGTAGTACAGTAAAAGGGGGAATGAACCCAGGATGCTGCAGCAACAAGGCTACGCATCTCCGTCTCAGTTCTTTGTGCTGCGATGCAACTTTTAATACACCTCAAATAAGAAAATAATACTCTGATGTTAGTGGGATTAAAGCAGCACCCAAACGTCTCTCCATATGGTAAGACGTGTACCCCTGTGGAGGACACAGTGGGACACTGGACAGCTTCAACCCAGAACCCCTCGTACCTTCAGCTAAACAACCCTGAAATCATCCTGCTGTCTAGTTTGGTATTAAGACAAATCAGTTTCAAAAGTACTGAATGTGAAGCATTTCAATCCTCTTACAAAAGTCTGAAGTCTGAGGGGAAACAGACAGTAAAGAAGCTTCAATCAACAAAGTGCATGAGATTAAGGGTCACTGTTAATAAAGTTTATTATGTTGCCCAATGAAGGAAAAGAGATGGGCTAATGAGGTTAACGTCAACTGTTTCATCATAGAACAATCAAATCCTCTTTAAATCTTTTCGGGTGCTGACTTTTTCAAAAAAGTATAACTGGAAATAAAGAGAAGGTTGTAACAGCCAAACAAATACCATTAATACACATTATTGTGTATCATAACACCCTCTAGTCTCCTGCCTCTCAGCCCCATGGATGGGTTACTGAATGGGTCTATTTAAACTGCAAAATGTTATTTAGAGGGACACAGATCAACTACAAAAAAACATATGAAGACCACAAGGCAAGCCAAATTGACCACAAACAGACACAAGACAATCACAAACGGCACAAAATGACCCCAAAGAGACAAACAAACAATATATAAAGGAGCAAAACAACCGAAAAGGCACATAAAATGACTACAGAGACACAAACAGCTTCAAAAAGGAGCAAATTATGCAGAGAGAAACACAAAATAACTGCAGACACAAAACAACCACAAAGAATAAATACGAAAAAGTATGAAAGGACAACAAATGCTACAACTACAAAAAGGAGTAAAACAAGCACAAAGAACAACAAAGTAACTATGGAAATGCAGTAAGACCACAAAGAGATACAAAGTCACTACAAAGATAAAAATCAACTACAAAGAGACAACAAAATACCACACAACAACTACAAAAAACTACAAAACTTTCTCAAAGAGACACATAACTACAGAAAGATGTACAACAACTACAAAAGATGCAAAATGACAACAAAAGGGAGATAAACAAACAAGAGTCACAAAACAACCTTAACAAAACACTGTTGAGCTCACAAGGTGCAAAATACCTACAAAGAGATGTAAAGTGATTAGAAAAACAACAACACAGTCTTTACGTTTTGGTTCCTTTGAGGTGATGGGGCCTTTTAAATGTCGGTACCCAGTGGCCCATTGTCTTATAATGCCTCCGTGCTCAGCCTGTGTCTGGCTGAATGGATGTCGGTGGGGTGCATACGATACTGTACCAACCAGCTTCCAGCAGATGAGAACTGGGAAGGTTTGGGTTTGTCCTCCCTTGGGAATGTGAGAACAGGTGCGGGTGCAGGATGTTACAAATGCCATCACTTTAATAAATGAACTTCTCTAAAAAGCTGCACTAAAACTCTGATTAAAGCTGGACTGATGTTCCTCAGAAGTTAGTTCAAGCTTCCTCTTTTAATATGTTTGACAACGCCTACCTCCAGGAAGAGGGGCGAGGAGACTGAGGGAGCAAAGGAGAGGGAGACGACAGGAGCAGAATGTGAAGAGACATTAAAACATTTCAAATGAAAGGTGCGTCAGAAGAGCTTGTCAGTGCATTACCGCCAAGATTAAAGGGGTCTCGGTGTCTTCTGTCGGGTTCAAGGGAGACTGCATGAGGATTTGGCTCAGACTCTTAAATACCTCTGTCGACTAAGATTCAAACAAACACTTCCACAATAATTACAAGTTGACTTTTCTTCATAGCTGGAGTAAAAGGTAAAACATTTTCAAATAAAACTCCTCCATTGTCAGTGTAAGTACCCCGTGCTGTTTATTCAAGCTGAAACATTTTTTGAGACTATTATTCACTGATTAGGGAACATGGCAGAAAAAAAACATAATGCTTACACGTTTACAAGCCTTTAGAAATCAAGAGAAATGAGGTCTTTAGTTTAGGTATTAGTTAGGAAATGAATATGCCATTATCATCAAGAAATAGGCAGCCATGCCAAAGTTGTTTCTTGAAGGTATCCCTGCTTAAAGCGATGACTTTTTGGCAGTTTTTAGCTCTTTTAGAGCCTAACACACACACACACACACACACACACACACACACACACACACATACACACACACACACATACACATATGCAGTATGCACTGGAGGTTACTTAAACTGTACCATATCTGCAGGCGCTGTCTGTCCTATTTCCTCTTTTCTTTCTTGCTCACCCAGCCATGACACCTGACCTTGAGGAAATATCCCTGTAACAATCAATAAAACCATATGTCACTGTTATTGCACTCAGGTTTCATGTTCCAGATGTTTAAGTAGTTAAAGGGGGCTTCATGTATTTTTTCAACCTGGGACCTTTTTTTGCATGTTTTGTTGTGCAAATGACTGATACTTACCAAAAGTTTTTAATTGTTCCAGCAGATCACCTCTAGGGGGAGCTACAACATGACAGCTCTGTAATCTTTTGGGGCAACTATGACAGTCTCTTTATTATGTCCACCACAAGTCATTTTGTGCTGGAAAACCAAGTTGTTAAACTGTAAATCCTGCTTGGCGAGTCATCCTAAGTGTTTCCATTAAAACAAAGAAGATTTTACTCTTCGACAAAAATGTCCAGTTACATTACCAGACACTTAAAATAACAGCTACAGCCTGTAAGTGGCAAAAAAGGCAGTTTTAGTTGACATGGTAAAGATGGTCATTTTTACCCAAGGGGCAAACTCTCCACTTCCGCATTGAAGCCAACCAGGAAGTAAAAAAACTTGCAATTCCTCGACTGGCCGC
>JAQMCX010000019.1:584579-599541 GCA_029814765.1 Acanthurus leucopareius | reverse complement strand
CAGCCTGTTGACGTATAGCCGGGGGCTGTTAGCTGAGTGGGTGCGCTGTTCGTCCTTCGACCCCGCCTCTTTTCCCAAATTTGGTTTTTCGTCGTTTAGGCGGGCTCTTGGCAGCGCCCAGGACGAGATTTCCGAGACTTCACTTTTGCTCTGGCAGAAACCAATGGGTGACGTCACGGAGGGTTTGTCCAGTGTTTTATACAGTCAATGTTTTTACCTCAAAGAAATACATTGCAGCTGTTATTGCCATGTTGCAGCTCCTCCATAAGTTTATCAACTTAAATAAGTATAAATCGTCTGGTAAACATCGTTGAGTTGCACAGCAAATTTTCTAAAACTCCTGCTTATTTTGAGTTACTCAGGGTCTAAAAATGCCAGAATTGCCCTTTAAGAAGGAAACACACTCACACACTGTGTTCTCTAAACCAGTCAGTAGCTCAGTGGGAAGTCGTGGACTGCTGGTGTCCTTAATAGCAGAAGCTGTCAACACAGACAAGGTGGCTGAACTCTAGACGGGCCTGTCAGACGTCCAAGCAGCTGTGACCGGCACTGCTGAATGCAAACATGAGTGGCCATTTGTATGAACTTGGCAGGCTGAGGGGTGACTGTCAAAACCTGGTTTGAGGAGAGAGACGCACATATGGTACCTCTCCTGCTTATGTTGAGTTATTCAGGAAAAAATCCTGACAAACAGTGATGGCGTTCACTGTTTTTTGACCGTGTATTGACTTTTAAAACTTGTTTGACATCTCAAGGTCAACCTGAAGTCCTTGTAAGCTTGTTGCCAAGTATTCAGCATCAGTCACTAAGTTTGAGCAAACTCCAGCTGCTGATAAGGATTGTGCATTGTGGATTAAAGCTCTTCTACTAGCTAGTAAATAAAAATTTTGTAGTTCTTTCAAATGGCCTCTTATTTGTTTCCTTAGGCAGATTTCTTACAACAACATATTAGATTAGATTAGATTAGATAGAACTTTATTGATCCCTTCGGAGACTCCGTCAGAGAAATTGTGGTATTGTAAACTTAAAAGAAGATTAGCTACCCGTGTTTAAAAAAATTAGTGCAAAATGTTGCATGTGTAGCCCATCAAAAAATGCTGATTTCAACACCCCCTACTGGAAGCATGAAAAACAGTTACACATGCTACACAGAAATTCGGTCAGGAAATAAACAGGCTGAAAGCAACACATAATCTTTACCAGTGTTTCTCAAAGTGAAGGGCACAGCCCCCTGGTTGGTCTCAGAGGTGTTGGAGGTTGGCTGCAGCCTGGGCTGTGAAAAATGCTTCCATGGAGCAAATTCATTAAAATATATACGTTCTTTGTTTTGGAAAATAACTCTGCTGCATCTATCTGTATGTCCTTCCTCTCACTTCTACCTTCTCTTACTGTCAGTGTTAATGACGATTTGTAAACATTAACTTTAGTGTCTACGGCTCCACCGGAACTCTTGCTAATAATAAATAAATACCAATTTTGTGCAATGAGCCACATATTTGTCAGTTTTATTATGTATGTATATGTCCATGACAAAATGAGATGGAGGGGGGTCCGCTGAGGTTTGCAGGAATCTTTAAAAGGCCTCAAGCCTCCAAAGTTTGAGAAGCTCTGCTGTCGACAACACAAAGATGCCATTATTGAAATAAATTATTGTTAGCACTTCATTATTAGAGTTTGCTATTTTTCTAATAATTGACCAATAAGTTCTTCAGGCATCCCCTGAAACTAGTTAAAAATAGGCCTACAAACAGTTAATTAATCCGAATTATTTTGTAACCATAAAAAGACACAAACATTCAATTCAGCATAAACAACAAAGTTTTCTAGGAATTATCATTTATTTGGGTTTAAAATATTTCAATATTTAAAAAAAAAAAAGATATTTACTTTATAATAAAACACATGTATTTGAGGAAGAATTCCTCTTCCTTTGTGGTCTGTTATTAAATTAAAAGACGTCTGACAAGACTGAATGACACTGTTTATATTATGATGCTTTGTTGACTGATAATATGTATTTTGACTGGCTCACACATAAATTCTTTGTATGCACATTTGTACATTTCACATACTAAAGTCTAGTAATTTGCACATGTACAAAATTATACGCTTTTACACTAAGTATGCACATCTGAAATAGAGATATTATTTGGTACAAGTAGATAATTTATGATCCATACAGGCTCAAAAATGTAAATTCCTGCTCCACCACCGTTACAGATGGCTCATTCCTGCCTCTAATGTATAGCGATGGGAAGCAGTTGAATTAAATGTGGTTTGACTTTCTTGTCAGCCACAAGTACACAACACATCCCTGTTATGTTTGAGGCTTCTTAAGGAGAGAACATGATGAGGATAAAACACCACAACATTTCACTGCGGAGACATTAATTCAGACGCTTTAATGAGAGAGACAACAGAATATTTCCAAATGTCAAATTGGAAAACCTTCACAAACAAATGGACGTATCTTTCCCGCAGTAATGAAAAAAATGGCAGCATAAAATAACCTGGAGAGATGCTAAGCTACTTAATGTAAATTCTGCCCTGGAGGAAGAAAACTGTGCTCTCTTTGGTTGACCGGTGCGAGGACATACACACATCACAACAATGAAGACAAAAAGGAGCAGGAATTAGTCGAAAAACTGTGCAGACTGAAACAGAAGTGGCTGAAAATTGATTTCAAGTTCTGTCAGTGACGGCAAAGAAAACACTGCACACAAAAAAACAACATCTCTCACAGGCTGCCTGGAGAAAACAAAACTGTGCCATTAAAAGCATAATAGGATTATCGTTTCTGTTTGTTTGTCACGGTGGATCAAGAAAATTACAGTTAAGAGAAGAGCTTAGAGCCACATTGTTATCACCACTTCAGAAAACGAGGAGCAGACACAGACCATTTACATATTCATTTACTGCTTTTGAAATTCACCTTTTTTAATTAGTTTGTGTGTAACAATCACTTAATATCACACCTTGACACCGAGAGCTGCTGCAAACATGTCCTCAGCCGCCGCTGCCGCCGCACTTAACACAGGTTCATCAAACAGCGGGGAAGTTACACAACACTGATGTGTGTCGCAGTGATGTCTGAGTGGGAGGAAAAGAAAAGAAAGAAACAAGATGAAGGCTACAGTCACTCACAAGGTTGTGGGAGCTCTGTTTGTTTGTTTGTTTGTTTGTTTGTTTGTTTGTTTAGCAGTCGGTGTGAGGAACAAAAACAAGACAAACACTTCAGGACAGGAAGCTGTTGCAACAGCCATGATTTCAGATCTTCCTGGTGTGTCGTCTTGTTGGTTGTTTGTTGTTTATTTTTCCACCGGTGGCTTCAGAGGGTGACAGGAAAGACGTTCCCATTGGTCCTCCTCGCCTGCCACAGCGCCGGACCATCCCGTCTTGTTGCCTTGTTTATCTTGTCATAATTATGCTGGAGGACAGTGTTGCTCGGTAAACTATGTGGGATTGAGAGTGTGTGGATGAAAAATAATGTATTTCAGGACACAGCTGCTCATATGTGGGCCTGTGAGCCGAGGCAGGAAAAGATATTTTTAATTATGTGAAGTTGGCAGGAAGAATTTGTTGATTTCAAGTGTAAAGTCAATGTTTTCAACATATAGCTCCAGCAGCTTGAGAGGGACAACAAATAAGAAAACGGATGAGTAAACACTGTTTCTGAGCCTGCAGTCTAATGTATAACATAATGTGCCAGTAAAGGCTGTTTCACACGTTGAGGAGCAGTGTGAAATGAAGTCTTTGAACCCATCGTGGCGGCGTTGTTTAGCTCTGCTGGGTCTGATCAGCCAATCAGCTGATTGGTCATTACTGCAGGACATCAAGTTGTGCTTCTCAAAAAGTTAAATCTGCTCTATTTTTTTCTGCCCTTTGCTGTCCAGGCCATCATAAAATGGACCACCTACAATGAAATGAAGGGGGGAACTTATGCTTTTGCCTCTAGTCTTGATTTGGTTTGAACAGATCCAATAGGCCTTGTGGTCTCATGTTTGTCGTTGCAGGTTGGTAACAAACGAAACATTTACTTTTTAAAGAAAAAATGCACATTGGGAACATTATTCATTTAACTGTTCTTAGATTTATACTTGAATTAGTTTTAAGGTTATTCAGATGATGCAAATATGTTTGATAAATACGAGAAGCTGAGTATTAAAATCTTTATACAAGCAGGTTCTTAGAATATCATTTATGACTTATGCACCTGTGAGCTATAAATCTCACATCATCTCACATTGCCTTATTATTTCCCTCCCATATAATGCCAACATTTAGAAAACGTACACTTTTTGAAAGACAAGATCATGATAGTGATATTTCAGGAGATTGAAGCCTAGCAACACATATGATTCAGTTGACTTAATAGTGGGTTGACAAAGCATAAAACGAACTGCAAACTGATCCCAAACTGCAACAACCCAACACAACCAGCAGGAAAATCACTTAGGTCAAGTCTAGAATTTGTTAATGGATCGGACCTTTTCCACACTGAAGTAAGGTTAAGTCATATTTACGATAAAAACTGATCCCAAGTCTGGTTGATGAGCTCATGCAGACAACTCAATCTGCAAAATCAATCCACAAACATAATGAACATAGTTAAAAAGGATACAACTGAAAAGACTCGTTCTTTTTTCTTGCATACTGCTTCGATTTGATCACACAGTTTACACACTGAAATGCCCTCTGCAAAATATGCACCTGCTCTTAAACGTCTATCTGCACCGAGTGGAAAACGCTTCAGCTTCTCAGCTCAAACCAGCAGCAGTCCTCTGCAGATCACAAATGCTGCTGGAACAGTTTAATTGCAAACTCATTACTGCTACTTGCTTTCATTGTCTCTCAGTTCCATATAGCTGTTAACCTCTAGAGAGAAATATACTCTCTATCTAATCTCCATTAACCATTCCACATTATATAGGGTAAAGACTGAAAGAATGAAATTACCAGTTTTTTAAAAAGTCTATGTTGAATTTCTAAACCAGGTTGAGGTCATGTGGATGACAAGATCAGCAGGGGAATAATGTAACATTGGACACAAAAGAATAGAAACAGAGGGGTCACAGCATAAAAATGTGCAAAAAGGAATCAAAGAAAAAACAACCATCTGGTCCCGTTTGGCTAATACTGTTTTAATATGTGTTTGTGATTAAATAATATTTTTTGTTTGAGCCTCACTCATGTCACTCAGTATTTAAATTGCTCCAAAGATGTTTGAGGATGATGTATGATGTGCTAAATTTTATGTTTTGCACATTGTATCTGGTTATTTTTGTGCACATTTCTTTCAAATTGATCAGAAAACTCACAAAGACAAGACAGATCATCACAGCTGTAAACTGAACCGCAAATATAGCTGAAGAAATTACCTTTTTACAAGACTTGTCAAAATATATAGATTTGGTGTCTTTAGTGACGGTTAATTAGGGATTAAATTGCCTAAAAGTTGTTCCATAATATCATTTATATTTTGATGTGTTTGCATTATTTTATAATCAGAGGATTTCACACAAAAACGGCAGATAAACTCACTGGTGTTTACTTGCAACAAATGTTATATAAAATAAGAAAAGAAGCCAAACAATGTCACCTCTGCTATTAATTTCCAGGTTAACTTTAGTTTAAAGTGGATAACACAATAGATTGAACCTGCAGCTCATTTTGTTAGAAATTTCACTGATTTTGAATGCAGCATACTGCAAATGTATGTTATAGTTTTAAGAAAAGTTAAAATTTAATTCATTTGTCATTTCAATATTCAAGAAAAAGATTAAAGCTCACTGTAGATGTAAAAAAAAAAAAAATCAGATACCTGTGCTTTGTGCTTTATTCAGTGTCGGAGCCACTTTACAGTGATATGAGCAGTGTGTCAGTATTGTTTCCTCTCAGACGCTGACAGCTGCCACTCAAGCCTCTCTGATGTCTGTCAGCGCTGCGGAGTCATCTCACAGCTCTCGGCTGTTATTGTGATCATCAGCAGTGACAGATGTACGGATAATGAACAGCAGCAGCACACAAATAAATATAAAACACGTAGCATTGTGAAGTCTCTCTTGATGTCATGTTTCAATGAAGCACTGTGGAGTGATGGTGGACTCTCAACATGTTGATTTCCACAGCTAAACGGGCAAATACAGCAAACTATATAGAGCGAGCACACACTGTCTTGGAGAGAGAGAATGAGGAGGAAGTGAGTGTGAACTGAAGAACTTTAGTGGTAAAATATTTTTTTAGGCTTCCTTTTGTTACCAGTAAACTTTTGTCTTAAATCCAACAAAACTTTTTAAACTCTAAGTTTATCATGAATTTGAGCAGGAACTGGCATTGAGTGAGTCCACAATAAATATCTACTTAAATTTAGTAAAATTAACTTAAGTCATATTTTGTATGAACAAAAATGGTGAAATTAGTGAACATAAAACCAAAATCTTCGGTCACTGTGGGAAGCATGCAATTAAAGCTCAAAAGTAACATAACTCAAAATGTGAATTAATATATCTGATAACATTTAAAAGGAAGTACGACAAAGTCTTTCCTCCACTTTGTGTCTATGCAGAATTTAGTAAACAATGCTCTCTAAATCCCTTCTTATTTCCATTATTCACGCAGATGGCAGCTTGGCTCCTCTGACTGGCAGTTAGACTCAGATGACATGACAGATGTTGTTTCATTTCTCTGCATCTTGTTTTCCTCTGTTTGGACAAAGAATGATAATTGGATCTTTTGATTATAATTTCTTAAGACTCTTTCAGTTTTCCTCCCGGTCTTCAAACTGCCTCAGCTGTGTGTTCACTCTTTGAATTTTTTGCATTAAAGCCAACTCCATCTGCTTACTTTTCCAGGTTTTTCAAATGCAAACTCCAGCTCACACTTTACCAAAAAAAAACACAAAACCATAAGATACAGCACTGATGCTCTCCCTGTCCCTCACTAATCTAAAGCATCTGTCTGTCACCATCCCTCCATTTCATCCCCTGAGGAGATGCAATGCATTTTGGGCCGTTTGAGTTGGATCAGTAAGCTAGCGCAGCATACTGAGAAATTCTTGCGAATGCAGTATGACATCCAGGCTTTTCTTACACATATTCATCTGTCATGTTTCCTCAAGTGCTAATGTTAGCCAGCTTGACGCGTACTGCTTTTTCACCTGTCAGCACAGTGCAAGCGGCGGCGGTGGGTGGAGCCCAAAGACTGTGATTGATAGATCCAGAATTAACTTAGTAAAGGATAAAGAGAAGATGTTCTTTCAGCCTCATTTCAGAGCCCATTATGTTAAACATAATATTAATCATAACAGAGGATTTTAACATACCTACAAACATGTTCATGAGCGGAACTTTAAATTACTTCAGCAAGAAAACTGTTTCTAATGATTTACAGGAGCTGTTTTTTGACCGTATAGTAAACAATTCAAGCTCAAACTGACTTTACTTTTCCAGTTGCATCAAAAATACTTTTCTCCCATTAGCTGTCAGTTTGCAAGGCCACTGCAAGCTTCCTCTTTGGGTTTATTTGGGATATCCCTGCAGCACTGGCAGCAAGTACAGCCAATTCATGGCATGTACAATGTAACCAAACCTGTTTTATTCTTAGGGGTCTGTACGTAGCACTTTCTGACATGTTTGATGTGTTTGCATGTCTCGGTGTGATGTGTGTGTACATCAATAACACAACTCTGAATACGTGTATGCATGTGTGTGTGTGTGTGTGTGTGTACAGTAAGGAGGGGGACATCTTTCTGCAGTGCTGTCTTGTTGCGGCATTTCCTGCTGACAGGTCTGATCAGAAAGTGATGACAGCCTATGATTGTCAAAACGCCTGTCAGTGAGTGGCAGCTCGGCTTTGGCTCTGCCTTATTTTCCACTTCCCTTCCCCCTGGTTTTGTCACATCTCTTTCCCAGCAGCGGGGTTGGCTTAACTCACAGTGAAGGTAAGGAGAGGCTGGTATAGGCAGCATGAGGAACTCAATCTCGGCGTGTTGTGTTAAGGCCGTTGTAGATGTCACGCGTTAATACTCCCACGGCGGTGAAGAAGCGAGCGAGACAGTAACAGAGTGGGAGTTAAACCAGGAGTTGGAGAGCTGAGTTTGGTGAGTGTCTTGACAAACAAAGCAGAGCTACTGCTTGCATTGTGTGCTGGACAGGTATGACAAGAGCAAGAAGGGTAGTTTTTACCTCAAGAATGCTCAAACTCAGAGCTTCCATGCACAACAGATGAATTTCACAATAAAGTTCCTCTTTTATTAAGAGGAGTGATTGGGATTTAGACTGGTAAATCCCCTCCAATTCAATAGAGAATTGTGATAAGTGGTCTTTAGAGAAACTGGGTATTTTTCTGCAAGTTGCAAGGTTTTATGTTCAGCATTTAGACGTCCGAAATAGTCAGTTCTATCTCCTCCTCCAGCACAGTTTTTGAACAAAGTGTGGAATTAATGTGCATATTTTTCACAGAGCTTCCTGGCAAAGGTCAGCTGACAGCGATTCATCAGTTTCTGAGGAGATAAATCTGAAATTCAGAGTGAGCGTCTGGATTTGACTGTATTATATTACACTGAACAAAGTTTTTGAAAAGCTTCAAATCAAGTCTTTGTAGTCCATCTAATTTTTTCGTATCGTACTCACTGATGTATTTAGTGAAATAAAAGAACAGGAAATCATTGTTAAAAAGAAGAATTCCTACAGGGCAAAAAGCACGAGAACTTAGACAGTTGAATCAGAGCTAAAAGTTTATATTCCAGGTAAAATGCAACTCAAAAGTATGAAAATAATCCAAATTACACAGGTTAACTCTTCACAAAACTACTGCAATTACAGTAGGTCAAATATGAATCAGGAAGTTAGTCTGTAAACTGTAATGAAAACTCATAACAAGCTTAAATTCTAAATCTAGATAACCTGAGAAAAAAGATATAATATATACATGTAATACATAATACACACGTAACTGCATGTTTCTTTCTACATTTGACTTTATTTTTGTTAATGTCACTCCAACATTTACTCCAAAAACAGTCATTTACTGACCATCTAATGCTGTTTGTTTTATTTTTCCATGTACTTCGCCAAAGCTCAGTGAATATTCATGTTTCAAAGAATAAAAGACATGAAACAAAATAAGCTTGCAAATACAAACTTTACAAATTTTAGCAGAAAACTGAGCATTTATCAAAACCACAAACAGGAAGTCCAAACTTATGAAAGCAACACAAGGTCTGAACCTTGTACATGACTGGACTCTGTAGGCTTAATATTATTCTGAGGATGTAATTAAGAACTATTTGCACATATTTATTTCTAAAAGTAAAGGCCGATGAGGAAATTCCCATGCCCATTCCAACAATGGTGTAACTTCATCACTCAGTAAGTGAGAGACAGACTTTAAAAGTCATAATTCTGGCCTCGACTATGCTGCGGTCTGGCCAATGAGATCCAAGTGGTGTTGTAATAAGGCATAGTTTCCTTTTGAAGTCACAAGATAAGCATCTCAAATCTCTTAGCTGAGCTGTAATGGTCTCAGATTAGATCTTCCCAGATGCAGGCGTCTTTTTGTAGGAAACAGCTGTTTGGGTGTGTTTGGCTCATCAAACTAACTCATCATATTAATGCAGTTTAGTGCAAAGTCCACACTTGTCACCGCGCTGCCGCTCCTTCGCCGCCCTCCTCTCATTTTTCTGTCACTCTATTCTGACTGTGATCATGATTGTTAGATAACTGTTAATTAAAGAGATGTCAAACTCATGCTAATGATAGCGACTTAATTTGGGGCTGGAAAAATAAAACAGAGATGTACTGCTGTGCCTTTAATGCAGCGTATGAGCGACACAGGGAGGCCTGGTTGCTGCAGAGTGTTGTGGATCCAGGACACAACTTACCCTCGGTGGAGATGTTAGGCAAGGCAAAAGTGACAGGCCAACATCCATCCGCCTCCTCAACTTGTCTATTTATATGTATATTCATATTCATGAGCTATCGGACCATGCGCTGTTGGCGATGCATTTAGCGTTATTGGAAAAACTGAATCTCAGTCCTTCCCCCTGGCAACTGACAGAGAAAGATTGCAGTGCCCAAGTGACAAAGGACTGGCAGGGCCTGGTACTAAATCATTGTGCTGACGTGGGCAATGAAAGCCGAATCTCATCTGTGGACTTGTAAAAATGACTCTACCCTTCACTTTGGGCATTAAGTGGATTGTTGGTCCCTCCATTAACACACCTCTTAAAGATGTGCGCGTCTTTGAGCGGCTGTTTAAAGCCCGCAAAAGAGGAACACTGATGACGTGATAATTTACGACTCCTTCAAACTTTTACCTCCGTGTATGTACAAGAGGAGAGCTTTTTGGCCTGAGAGCAGAGTGCGGCCGTGTCAGATGAGCTGGCAGGTAACCTTTCTGTAATTTAAGAAAAAAAAAGGAGCAAACTTAAAGAGACTTTATAATTTTCAGACACTCTCATTTTTGTAACTGATGATTTATTTCTATTCTGTTACAATGGCACTCATTGGTAAGATGATATTTCGAAACCAATGTTCTCTGTGAGCAAATAATTCACTGTGTGAAGTAAAAAGCAAACAGTAGAAAAGTGACCACATGAATTGGTTCCCTTAAAAGGAAATATTAAAGCAGATTCAGGTTTTAAGGGGACAGTGTTTACATATTGTGCACTGACATTTGCAAACTAAAAAAGATTTAAAAATGTTCCCTCTATTCATTAATGAGTTGGGGGGGCACAAGGTAGCACACTGTTCAAGACACTCAAGGTACACTTTGCCATCCTTGCATGTGCAGAAAGAGAAATGAATGTCACCTTTAATGAAAGTATCTTTGCAATGCATTGGATTACGTTTTTATTATAGGAAATTAATATAAATAGTTATAATAAATGAGAAAATTTTCAATGATAATTGTACACTGACAGTGATAAATGATACAATTTTATGTCTGTAAAAGTCTGAATTAAAAAGGTAACATTTATCTGCTGCAGAGAAACTGAAAGCATCAAAGGTAAATAATCACAGTGTGCACAAAAAGAGCCTGAAACAGTTCAGCAAGGTCCTTCATGAATGTGCCGCACGCTGAAACCACAAAAAGACACCAAATAAACACAACACTGTGCACTTTTCATGGGCCTGAGCAGGCAGGTGTCATGTAGTTCATGACACTAATGGTGCTGCAGTGCAGCGCTTGATCACTGACACATGTCCCACTGCTCCTTTGACGAGAACACAGACCAACTCTGAGTGTTTCATCAAAATGCCAGAGGGCACAGGTGAGACAAAAATGCCACTTTGCCACCACAAAGCCTCTCACTGCAGCACCATAAAACCAGAGACCTTGGCCTAAAATTGACTCAAAAAATACAGTAATGTTTAATAAAAAGAACAAACTTGAGACACTGAGGAGAGATCATTTGATGTGAAGTTACTGCCATCAATCTAAAGTAAATACAAACCATCAAGTCTCTTTTTTGTATTACTTATTTTAAGAATATTGTTTATGTGAATCAAAAACAAATGAAATAATCTAATTAATATCAGTTAAAAATCCGAATTTTCACGCCTTAATTATTACCGAAACCAGATTCCTACACTTCTCTTATTGATTTTCAGCTTCTCTCTCGCTCCACATCTCCTCCTCAATCCCCCCCTGCGCTTCCTCCCTCAGTTCCTCCCTCAAGCCTCTGACAGTAGTGCCGCACATAAAGACACTGCTACCTTTGCATAATGTGGATGCACCTTCTGTAGGTCGAATGAAGCTCCTTCGACATGTGTCAGAAGCTTGCCGTGTAGGCTTGGACTAATGATGGCACAGCGGCCAGCCCACTGCCCCTCAGCATATGCCCACTCTCACGTATGTGTGTGAGTGAGAGAGCGCGTCTGTGTGTCTGAGTGTGTGTGCGTGCGTGCAGGGGGTGGCAGGGTTCGTCATGCTGATTAAAAGCAACCCCCCCCTCACAAAGCCCCTCAGAAAAAGACAGCAGGGAACATGAACCACTGTCAGGTTGGCCCAGATGAGGACACAGGATCCGTGTCACCTGAATTTACCGGCCTAATATGACAGCCAAGTTGTGATCCGTTGTCTGGGACGTGTCACGTTTGCAGAGTTTGGGCTTATTCTCATGCAAATGATGTCAGGTTTGGACAGAATGTGAATGAGACTCGTCACACTGTCCAAGGGTCTAAACCCAACCGCATGACAGTGGTTTCTCTCGCGCAGCTCAAGATGAAATAAATACGACATTTGACATTCAAACCTGGCAACCAATACCAGGAATAGTTCAAAATAATGAGGAATTTGCAAGAGGAGCCGCGGCACCACGAGTGTAACCTATTTACCTTTCCTTAGGTCCTAAATAGCACATATCCAAACTGCAATAAGACCACACAGCGTTTGTTATCAAATACATAGACACACACATCAGCCTTGAGATTTTCCTGTGAAAAATATTTGTTTTTTTACAGTTTAGAGCGATGTACCTTTTATTCACAGGAGTTTATTTTGAATGAGATTGTTAATTTAATAAAAATAATAAGCATTTTTACAGTTTTTGCTCATCATACACTGTATATAGTGGCAAGAAAATGTATTAAATTGTATTTTCTGCTCATTAACAAGCACTAAACAGGGATCTTTTAGTAAATCTGTTTATCTCTTTTCCTTAAAAATACTAAAAGAAATGCCTCTTTTTCTCAAGTCCGTTCTAATGTTTTGGCCACTTTTTGTGGTAGATTAAATAAATGCAATAATACAACAGAAAAATTAGCGTATCACCAAAAACATGACATACTTCTAGATATAAATGTCTCAATATTTCAGGTAGTTTGACACAACAGTGACGGCGCTTCACATCACACCTGTGGGCTTTACAGCAATGAAAATAAAGGGGTTTGATAGATCCTAAAAGACACTTCATCTATTCAGCAGGCTGGCAGCCATCATTATTCTCGAAAGAATCGACTTTGTCACTCCTCCATTCTTCAAGAGCCTCTCCCTCGGCCTGATGAATTATGTCGTCTGTATCTTCCAAAACAAGGCTCATTCCTGACAGGTACACAACACTTTACAAGATGGTTTTGACTACCTGCAGATCTCAGCGGGGACAAACGTGTCAACAAGCGATCGCATTGAACTCTCTGTCCATGATGAGATGTCTCGGGTGATTTTAAAAGCTTCGGCTTCTCCTCGAATCCTGTATTGAGGCCTAATGTTTTTACAAAAAAATTTTTTAGGTGCTATATTGTTTTGCTGTCAGAATGGCTGCAGCAGAAAGACATGAGTCTGCCACCTCAGGTATGTTTATTTGTTTCGGAACAAATAAATGGGTTCACTCGTGATTGATGGCTTACAACTTCAGTCAGTCAAGGAAGAGTCATCATTTTTGATTAAATCATAATGTATGCTGATAATCAAGAATATAAACACCCAACAAAAGCTGAATTTTCTTTTATAACTGTAAATTTAGCTTAACCATCAGATTATTGAGAAGGAGAAAATAAGCACAGGTAAGAGCAATAAACACTGACAATACAATCATTTGCCTTGATAAGATAGTGCTTTTTTAGATTGATAGCAAATTGTGCTTTGACCAAACCTTAACTTCACTGTGTTACCCTACTTCTGAAATCAAATGTTCCTGTTAAAACCCCTTAAATCAACCAAAAACAGGAATGCATTTCCAGAGAAACACATGAAAGCCTTTTGTTCAGCATCACATTCTCCAGCTCAGTCACATTACTGTGGCAGAGGAGAGGGATTTTTTGCAGATATTCTTCCCTCCAGAGAGCACATGTGTTTTGAATGTGAGATCTTGTCGTACAGAGCTGTGATCAACAGAAGGTTGTCCAGAAAGCGGCGAGGGGGGTGGGGGGGACAAAAGAGCGCGGGGTTAATTCACCGAATCGTCGCTGTCGGCATGAGTGCACCTGATATGCATGTCACAAGGATTCAGACACTGCCTGCACCATTGTGCGCATCTCGTTGACACGTAATACTTCATGGATGTACAGATGTTGCTGCTCAGTAGCAGAACAGCTTTCTGCGACTCTGAGCTTTCCATTTTGATTGTTATAAATGGATAACAGGCTGCATCCCGACGCCTCTTGTCACAAACACCCTTTTGTTTAACATCAGATTTGTGCTGCTGTCTCGTGAGCCTCTGCTCACCTGGTAATGCTGATGACATGGAGCCAATTTATGTTGTGTTTGCTTTAAAGCAAACAAGAGTCGGAGAGAACAAACAAAACATCGGCTGCCTGACAAAGTCATATGTGCAGCTTTTGTACCTGTTGTGACAAGACAAAGATGCTTTGTTTGAGAGGCCGTGTAAGAAAACAGCTACATGTCTGCGGCTGCATGTTTACAACGTTATAATCAATGTATTGACTGACTGATTCTACATGGGACAAATTGATTCCTGTATGTAACGCTGTTATATGTATTCAAATTTTGACATCTCAGAACTTTTATTTAGATTGGTTAAACCGTAATGACAAAAAAGAGGTGTCATTTATCTGTTTCTAATACTGATCATTACATTATGATTGATTTTGTCTAAAAAGAATGATGAGGATGGCAATTTATATGTAAACTGTATGTACCCTGTGACGTACTGATATATACTTATTTACACAAATAAATACAAATTTATACATTAAAATCCTCAGCATTGTGTTTTTTCTGCCATTGTTCACCTTTATTGTTTCGTATTTGTAATCCTTGTTAGCAATTTGTCTCTTCCTGTTTGCATTGAGAACAATGAAAAACAAAAAACCAAATTAAAAAGGTGATTTGATTTAAAGCAAACCACATGTAGTTTTTACTGACAAAGCTCAGCCATGTGATTAAAAGAATGAATCAAATGTGTTTTCATCAGAAAATTATAATGTTAAAATTAGGGCCGGGACTTTAACGCGTTAATTTCGATCAATTAATTATAAAGATTTTAACGCGATAAAGATTT
>JAQMCX010000019.1:542010-581602 GCA_029814765.1 Acanthurus leucopareius | reverse complement strand
ACACACACACACACACACACACACACACACACACACACACACACACACACACACACACAGAAACACACACACACACACACACACAGAAACAGACTTCTGAAATGAATCCATTGCCTTTGTTGCAGGGTACACTGTTTCAAACACTCTTCAGCTCTTATGAAAGTTGCTCAGATTAAGTGCTCACAGTGGTAAAGCTGCTGCTCTCTCAGTGGGACCTGGATGCAGTCCAGAGTGTGAAGTAGCAAGCCCCCTTTGAGGAAAATTTTTTTTTTAGAGGATTTGATGTAGATGTTGCTGTGTTGCCCCAATTAAGCCAGCCAAGAGGGTGGCTCGTTTAGTGCATCACAATGAATCCTGCCTGAAAAATGTGACTTGGTGAATTGTGGATTTGTCTCATGGTGGCCACTTCAGTGGAATACATCAAGCAGAATACTGTGTCTGCAGTTTAGAAAATAAAGGAAGATCCACAGCTCAACTCTTCCTTATTATAGTTAACTGAAGAGCTAATTTTGTTTTGTGTCAACCTCATTATGTTAATCCAAAAGAAACTATGTATTCAAATCTATCATTTAATTGAATTGCCTTCCTGAGTCAGGATGCAATTTGCTGACTGAGGTTGGGAAAAACTTTTTTGTTCATGCAGAAAATACGAGAAATTATGATTTCTCTGTGGAGCATCACGTTACAATTTACAACTTTAATGTGCTATATGTAAGATTTTAAAATTAATTACAGTACGATTCCCCCCTTTAACTTTCATGACTTTGTGTGGCTTCAAATCATTTGACCTTATCTTAATTGATGGGTCAAAATATAAAGTCCAGTGTTTATAATGTACAGTTCCCATATGGCCTAGCGGTTTTCCCCTTGTCAGCCCGGATTAAATTCCTGCAGCCCCTAGGCGAGGCCTGTACATACAGTATCCAGTACTAATTTGATATTTATGTAGCCATTGTACTGGAATTTGTGCAAAAATATTACATAGGATAGGATAGGATTACATTTGAAATATTGTTGAGTATTTCAAATATCAGTATTTCAGCAGAGAAATACTTTTTTAAGTCAGTAAGATAAATGTTAATAGAACTTGAAAAAAAATTAAAGGACAGTAAACAAAACAGATAACGGAAACAATGATGCCAAGAACATGTAGTATGATGTTGAACCATGTGATGGTTTAAACTAAGACTTTGTTGCACACTGGTAAAATCACTCAGACAACACCAGTTCAATCAAGAACATGGAGTTTATTTTACAACTGAGAATAAAAGAATGCCGTTCCGAATAATTAGGTTGATGATAAAACCAGGTTATCTGTCAGTGGGTGAGAATTTTTTTTCAATGTTAGGTACAGTACCATACATCGGTGCAGATGCCAGTTCTGTCATTGTATGCAAACCACACTGAAGGACCTACTTTTCACTGAAAAATGGCATTGTGGTCCGACAATATTGTGTAGTTTTATACATTTCCCCCCATATTAGGCTAGAAAATAACATTATAAAAATGCACACAGTACAAATAAGGTTGAACTGTAAAGAGCAAGATATGCTGACATACATATATACATACTTGCTGATTATTCATACAATAAGTTTTTAACTTCATTAATTTTACAACTGTAGCTTCACAATAGTAAAATTGGTAGCCTACTAACGCAAATACTGTACATGTTGAAACAACCAAAAAATTATATTTTACTAGAGGAACAAATATTTTAAACATTTTGTAAGAATTTTCTGTGATTTAATGGCAAACACAAAACAATCTTATAGTTAGTCCCCCAAATTGCCATGTTGATCAAGGGATTTTAAAACTCAAAAGGGGATGTTGTCATTTTGACCCATACATTTCTTCATCAATTTACACTTTCTTAAAGTGCTGAAATCATCTCAATCATCCTTCACATGGCTACTTTTATAACCATAGACCTTCATATAAACATCTATATCCACAATTTGTAATACAGGGATCACTTTTCTCATTATGGTTGAAATTTCATTGACACAATATGCTCACTTTTCACATAAATCATGCACAGACTGTCTCATAAATAATATGCAAGTTGTGTTGAAATATATTTATCTTAAAATCATTCAAAAACAGTGATCAAAATAATAGTATGGTCCAGTTTTAAAACAACAGATGAACTTTTCCCAAAGGCTCAGATAAGATGCAGTGCATTAGGAAAGCAACAATCAGTCAGTGACTACATAGTGCCATGACTGCTCCACCAATTTGGTACGTCAGTGTCACCAAAATTAAACTTTTACAGCGTAGCTTTGAGCCTCAGCAATGCAAGGCCCAGTCATTAATGGATATCCGAATAATTACAGAATGTGGCATTAAAGCTACCGTGTTTTCATCACAATGTGTGTCGTAACAATGCTCAACACAGTTGTGGCACTATCTGTAACGACAGATTGTAGCTTAGAGTTATAGTGCAACAGTAATCTGTCATGCTATCAGCTTTATCTTCATTGTTTGTCAAACTTTTCCGACTCCTTTACAAAGATAAGATGATCCTCTGGTGACTTGCCATGTGTTTTGCAAATGTGCAATTTGATCGCATGTTTGCTCACAAATGTCCGATTGCACAGTTTGCACTGATATACTGAGCCAGTGTCTTCCTCTGTAAGCACAGAGGAACTCAAAGTTTTGTCCTCAACTCTGCTGACTGCCTGCTGCTCTATTAAATCAACAGAAAGCTTTGAGAGGTCCTTCAGGGTAAACCCAAGGTGGGACTCCAAATGGTGAATGTAGGAGGAGGGAGTCCTAAACTGGGAAGCACAGTCACCACACAAAAACAAAGGTTGGCCAGAGTCTATATTTTTTAGGAATTTTGTTCCCCCTGTCCTCTTTAACTGGTATTTTACATTGGCCAGCCAATGAGAGATAGTAGTCATGGAGAGACCAGTGAATTTACAGATGTGGACCCGTTCCTGGGGTCCCAAGTCAGTAATCATAAACTTTCCATCGGGAGTCTCCCTAAGACTAGAGGCAAACTGTGCCTGGAGAATCAGGAGGTGCTGGGGATTCCAGTTTGACTGCCGACCTTTCCGCCTTTGGATGGGAGACAGCTCCTCTAAGCTGTCCTCAAACGTACAGCCATCGACATCTGATTTTTCAGAGATGGAGGAAGGAGTCGTGGACTTTGGTGTCAAGCGACCCGTTAGATTTTTTACCATGTCTGAGATATCCATCAAAGCATTTTCCCGTAGAGGTGGTGACGAAGACTGGGAGAAATTTTTGAAAACTGGTTTGCTGTTGTTAACACTGCCATTGTTGTTTGGTGGAGAAACAACCTTGGGTGAACTTCCGTTTGCACTTTTGGATTTCGTCAAGTCAATGGGTTGATCATCACCATCATCGTTGTTATGACTCACAGGTTCTGCTGACTTCATCTGAGCAGAATTGCTGTTGATCTTATAAAGCATTGCAAAGGGGTCTATGAAGGGGGTTGCCACTTTTGCAGCCTTTCCCAAGTGGTTGTTCATAATAGACTGCAAAGCACTGAGAGGGCTGACAAGAGGTTGTTCAGGCGAGTGATCTGTGATGATGCTCAGGTTATTGCAGCCATTACTTACGGGCCTTTTTGGTGAATCAACCTCAGTCTTAATTTGTATCTCTACTTTACTCTCTGTCTGCTCTCCATCTTTGCCTCTCAACTCAGTCTGAGACTCGGCTGCTGTATATTTCAATGCCTTTGAGAGATTTTCTGGATTGGGTGAAGCCCCTTTGTCCTTAGGATTTGGCAGTGGAGACTTTGCAGACCTGCGCTTATTCTCTACAAGTTTTTCCTCTTTTTCATTCTTAACTGAAGTTTTCCCCGTCACCTTCTCAACTAGTTCCTCCATGGCCAGCACATTGCTCTTCTGACTTGGAGGTGAAGAGGGGCTATTTGGTGAATGGATCAGATGACCTAGATCGGAAGACAGTGCCTTCAAACTGTTGTTGCTGAACAAAGGTTGAACCTGTGCGCATGAAGGCAAGGCAGACTTCAAGGAGCCATGGAGTTGATAGGCAGCATGAATGCTGGGGTATCCACCCCAGGTTGGTGTGCCTGTTTGGGCCTTGCTGATAGCGCTTGAAACTGTATTCTCCAAAGACTTTAGGATGTCCAAACCACCTTTAGGTGCCTCTTCTAAATCTTCTTCTCTCAGATATTGGTAAGATCTGGCCTTTCCATTTTTTTCAGCCTTTTCAGGGAGGTCTTCTTTCTCCTCTTTTATTTTTTTCTCTGGTTCCCCAGCTTCCATTTTCTCCTCCTCTGCCTCCTCATCTTTCTTTTCATCACTTTCTTCCTCAGGGCTTGTGGGCTGCATCGGGGAGTCAGGCTGTGACTTACCATTGGGGGCTGGAAGTCGTGTCGTAGTTGGTGGTAGAGGGATTGACTGAATTTTCTCCTCAACGACAGGATCAAAGACTAACTGCTTGCCCTTTTTGGAGGCTGAATTGGTTACTTTGAGAAAGTGCCCTGTGACCATCATGTGGGCTGTCAGTTGTTGCAAGGTGTCGTGTGAACTACCACATTCCATGCATTTGAGAATTTGTGCCTTGCGCGCCTCAAACTGCCAAGTGTAACTGGCACCATTTTGGTAACCATATCGATTGTTTGGAGTGACATAAGGATTGGACACTTTTTGGTCTTTGGGAGGCTCTCCCAGGAGTATGCCAGATGAGACAGACTCCGGTGAGCTTGGGGACATCAAGTCTTGAAATGCTCTTTTTTTGGTTGGGGGTACCAGCTTTGAGGTGAGAGCTGGCATTGGTTCTTTAAGAGGCACTTTCTGATAGTGTTTTGTTTTGATCATGTGAACACTGAGATCTTGCAAGGACTCAAAAGAGTGGCCACAGTACATGCATTTAAGAACTTTTTGGGCATCTTCCTTGCCTTCCATCTCCATCAGAGAACGCTTACGTGGTTTGGACCACTTCTTACTTCGATCGTCCTCAGTGTCCTTATTGTCATCACGGTAGTGGCCTGTCTCATTCATATGAACCGTCAGGCCAACCAAAGTGTCATATGCCGCACTGCAGTCCTTGCACCTGAACTTGCTGGCACCAGTAAACACAGGGCCATAGAGCTTATTGTTTTGCCGGTAAAGCTGCACGGTGCTGAAAAGGCTCGGCTCAGGAAGGAGTTGGTATGGGTTATGTTGTAGGGTTTTGGCCAACGCTGCCTGGTGCCAGTCATAGGCTAATCCTCCTGTGCTGCCAGAGCTTACACTGGTGCCACTGCTGCTGTTACTTGCTGCTGTTTTGGTGGTAGTACTGCTGGTGGTAGTATTGGTAGTGACTGATGCGTTGCTAGTGCTACATCTGCTCTTCAAATTGATGTTGCCTGTGCTGTGAATGTTCAGGAAACCATTGCTCCCTTTGTGATTGCTCCCATTGCCATTGTTAGCTGCGTAATTGTTCCCTTGTTTACTTTTGAGCATGTCCAGAGCAATGCTGGACCAGGAGGCATCAGAGATCAGGTTTGCATAGACGGCTTTCATTTGCGCCAGACTGTCCTGTAATGAGAGGCCATTGATGGACTCTGTGCTCTCCCCCAGCTTCTCCTTCACCTTTTCCTGATCGCTGAAGGAGGACTTGGTCTTAAGGTCCGCCAGCTGATCACTGGTGGTACTGAGGGGAGAGGCGTAACCTGCATCTGGGTTAGTACCATTGCTGAGTGGTGAGTTTTGGCAGCTATAACGGTCCCTTGCATCGTCTTCATCATTGAAAAGATAATCTGCATCTTGACCATCCAGGGAAAGGCCGTCATCTTGCAGATGTTCCTCTTCATCAATCTTATCCACATTAAATTCATCGTCAGGTCCATAAGCTGGAAAACAAAGAGAGGAAAAAGTGACATTAGATAAATTTTAGATATATTTTTTTATTTAGAATGACATCAATTATGCATCTACCACCCTCACTGTATAAAGGCAGTATGTGCAATAATCCTAAAGAGATTTTGTCAAAAGTTCCAGCAGAGCTCAGAGATAATAAAGTGGCAAACATCCATGTCTTGACAATGACAGATAGTCCTCTTCACTGCACTCCCTAATGAAGCTATTGAACACTACAGCTCAGCAAAGGAAGAGAGAAGAGATGAGCTATAGAAATGTTTCCACTCAGTTTAAAAACTGAAAAACAAGCAAAATTTCAAATTACACAGAGAGCAAATCCTCAGAGTAGAGGATACTTATTTATCATGTGGTGAGATCTGTGACTTCACAATAGAAATAAAGACATTTTTGTCATCTTACAATTGAAAAAAATAACAGGGACTGGGGAAATAGGACTCATTGGTAGCTTTGTTAAAAACTCACTTTGATTTTCCTTCACAAATTATACTGAGCTGTAACACCGAATTAATAAGATGAATTTACCGCATATGTTCAAATATTTCAGTATATTTATCAAATTAACAAAATTTTTCCTTATCAGCAAATTGAAATGCTAGAGCAGTCTACAGCTACATTGTCTGTGCAGAGTATTTCCTTGTCTATTTTGTGGTTGTATAGCAACCATAGATCTATTCCTGACTTCGATTTTCTCTATTCATCCAACATGCCACACATACTATGGATTCACAAGTAAGAGATAGTGAAGGAAGATGCCAGCTGCATCAGCCTTGCCAAGCCATGGTTGGCTGGAGTCAACTTGGCATCGGCTGTGGAAGTCCTCACAGCGTGATGCTAGGAAACGGCCAGTGGACATGACAAGCTGTGTTGTTACTGCCTATGCTCCCTGAGTACTCACAGCTTCAAGTGTGCCATTTTAAAAGAACAGAGAGAGATTTATAGTATTAATGGAAATGGCTGCCCACTCTCTATGATTTTTGCAAAAATCAGTTGCTTTAAAAAAGACAAATTTGCATTATAATTCATTTTAATCCTCAGATTATAGAAACAAAACTTCTAAGAATTTAAAATGGATAATTTCTTTCAATCATAAAAAAAGAATAAAAGATATACATATGATCCTGAAAGATTAAGGGAGAAATATTACAGGGAGGAAAGGAGAGGGAAAAATAGAGGGTTAAGTATGCTAAGGCAGCTCCCCCAATCCATTCCTTGTAAGATGCTTGTCTGAGGTGCCAGAATCAGTCTCTAGTGAGGAGGCAGATGTGCTGTCAGCTTCAAACAGCATGTAGCTTTCTATCCCATAATCGGAATGGACATAATACCTGATGTTTGTGAGGTGCCAGTTACTGCTGCCTGGGAAAAGCTGGAGGTCCAACAGCTGCAACTCTCTGCCTTGTAAGTGTGTGTGTATGTGTGTGCGTGTGTGAAAGAGTGAGAGAAAATGTACACGCTCAATGTACAGCCTTCCTCTTCCTAATTAAACTATTCCTGTGCTGGTTTGGTCTTAACTGTAAGCTCTTAATTATACACAGGCTATACTGAAATCATTCACTTGAGTTAGTCACTAAATGAGTGTATTTTAACCTTTTGCCAATGCAGCTGCACAGCTTTCCTTTAACCTGCCTAGATGCAGCCCACTGTATAGAAATAAATGCAAAACCAAAACCTATTCAAAGTCAATGTTGGGGGGGAGTAGTTTAAGACAAAGCAGCTTAGCAGACAAAGTGAGAGAAACCTGACAGCAGTACAAACACAGACACATTCACACACCAAAAGCACCCCGACACCAAATTGTAGTCTTTCCCTGCCATCCTCCGTATGTTGCCTTGACAGGCATCAGTGTCAGGAGTGTGTCAGTGTCAGCCCGAGGTGTCAGTGTCCACGCAAACAAGCCCGGGAAGAGGTGGGAGGGGAAAAGCAACAACAACAAACACAAGTCAGCCATTTTTTTTTTTCTCCCCCTCCTGCTCGAGCCTCCTCCTTCACCATCTGTGTCAGAAAAGCTGCGGGTGCCACCGCCGGCTAATAAGGCAATCAGAGATGGAAAAGATGCTGACACGGCGGCTTTCGGGCGTCACTCAGAACAAAAGAGGAAGAGGAGATGGAGGGAGAGAGGGATGGGGAGGGGATTAAAAGGGGGGTGGAGGGGAGGAGGGGAGGGGAGGGGAGAGAGGTGTCTGTTGTGGTTGTCAGTCAAAAACGTAAGCCCACTTTGTGCTGTCAGGGAGGATAGGGAAAAGAGGGGAAGTTTTGAAAAGAGAGGAGAAAAGATGTGTTTAGGCCAGCGAACAAGAGGTGTCTGTGTATGTGTGTGCGCGTGCACGTGTGTGTAAGTGTATGTGAGCACATACCTCACGGGAAAAAAAATGACAGGGAAACAAGTTAAACGACATTCAACAATCAAAGTCCAAGAGATGAAGCAGTGAAATTTTTGCTGTGTGTGAGAGTTTGTAGGTGTATGAAAGACAGGTGTGGCTGCGTGTGCGGCATGTGTGTGTGTGTGTGTCAAGTGTCACAGTGTGTCAGGTGCATGCAGGGATGCAATGTGGCTGGCGAGGGGAAAGCGAAGCCATCTGCGTCTGGAGAGGAGCCTGTTACTATTGTTGTGCCCAGAGTCCAGGATTTCCTGCTGCAGACAGGTGACACCACAGTAGGACACCCCCCGCCCCCCCAAGTCCCTCTCTTACACACACACACACACATACACAAACCTCACCCCCGAAACTACATTCCTCCTCAAGGCGGGAAACAGTGTGAGGTCCACACACTCAGATACACACATTTTATGCACATTTGAAGGAACAAATGCGACTGAGCCGAGAAAATAGTAAAGAAATGTGTTTTCTTGCCCTAAAAAAAAACATGAAACACACACTGGTGATGCAAACTTGTAAACATGTCTGGACTAGGAATCTGTGTTTAACCTCAGCACTTGCTTTTATAGACTGAACAAGGAACAGTTAAGTTCTAAAAGATGAATGTCTGATAAGATTTGTAATACTGTTTTTTAATACTCTTATCACAATTTTAATGCAGTTAAATCCTAATTTTGTGCATTTGAAACTGATCTAAAGTAAAGCTTGTGTGGCCGCATTTGTCAAAACTTATAACAACTGAGAATATTGACTGCTTGTGCACTCTGACCAGTACAAAGTGACAGAAGTGAGATAACTTGAGTATAACAAAGCACTGACACAATCAACACAACTCCCTCCCATCGCTTCATACAGCTCACACACACACACACAAAAAACACACACTTTCCCCCTTTAAACCTTCTTCATTTATTCATGTTGTCTCGGAGAAGAGGGCAATCCTGGCTCTCATTTGCAGTGCTAATGTCCAATTCCGCCAGCTTTCACCCTGCTGATTTACTCTGCGAGGCCGAGCGCTGCCTTCGGAGCGGGGCGCCCGGCGAAGGTTCCCTCACACCGTTTAGTGGCCCTTCAAAATGGGAGCTCTGGCGTGGCAGTCTTATTTCTCTCTCCCGTTTCGCTTTGTCACCGGCCCCTCTATTCCCTGCCACTCACCTCTGATGGCTTTGGACAGGCCTGATCAGTGTGTGTCATTGACCTGTACGGTGTGCATGAGTGTGTGTGTGTTTCAGCAGAGAGAAGGCTGTAAATAAAATGACATTATTATTTCCTCTGTCCTATCATGTAGAAAAGCCAATTATGGTAATGCTCAGTATGTCAGGCAATCTCTGTCTCTCTGTGTGCTCTCCCCCGTCCTCTTCATTCTTGCTCTTTTTTCTCTCTGGGATAGTCATGGCTGTGGTTTCATAGGACCTGACACTCTCTTTGGACTTTCTCTGTGGATGCAAAGTCTCCTCTCAGCCTCAAGACAACTACTGAACTGACAGTCTCTCATACAATTCATAGCAACACTTCATAACACAGTCTGTGCTTTACAGTTTAATTTCATTGTACAAATACGGTACCAATAAAGGACTTATTGCTACCAGACTATAAGGGGCAAGAGAGTAATAATTGAGGAATTTAGGAAAAATGATGAAAGAATTATACCTCTTACTTGTACATCAATTGAAAACCAAAGTTTGGGGAAAAGGGGTGTAAACTCACAGATGATTTGAGGAGCATAGTAAGTAATTACATGTACTATATTTAGCATATGTGACTAAAACTATGTAGCAGGGAGGATAACTGTAAGATAATTGTGGTTTTGTCACCCAAAGCTAACCTGTATTTGCAAAAATTAATAATAGAGAGTATGGTTTATTATATGGTATAATATGGTATTATTATGGCTTGTTCTTTCCTTTAAATAGCTAATTGTTACTCTCTTCTGAATCATACTTTTGTTTTCTTTTTTTGTCTCCATTTAAGTGGCACTTACTAGTACCTAATTAAAACATTACACTGATAATATATACCAATTTTGCATAGAGAGTGACCATTAGAGAAATCCTTTGAGACCTACATTTTCGGCCAAATTATTTATAAAAAATGACTGTTCTCTTTATGCTAAACTATTGAGATCCTTACAGGTGTTCTTCTTGTCCTTGTAATTACCAGCAACTTTGCAGGGTTAAATACAAGTGCATTTTATATCAATGCTAACTCCCATGACGGCACAAAGAAACATATTTACTACATAGATTAAATCTGCAGTTTGCTTGACCAGACATGTAAAAGCCTATCTAACAGCCCCCCTTGCTCCTCTGGCCCCCACCCTCCTCTAACCCACATGGAATAGTCCACCATATGGCACAACAGCTCCGAGGCTTCTAATAGCTCGTGTGTCGAACAAATCCACCTTCTCAGCCTCCACGAGTCTTTCCGGTTTGAGGAAGACAAAACAGCCATCGCAGTCTGCTCTCCATGCTGGTGCCTACGTGTGCAGACGACGTTTTACCTTTTTTTTTTGCCTCTGTTACTGCAAACAGTTTTTGTCACCACTTTGGCAAAAGATAAATTAAGTTAAATTACCTTTTCCTAAACTTTTTGACAGTCCTGAGGGCTTTCACATATGTTCCAAGTAATTTGCAATTACTTGAACTCATATTATGCTAATAGCCTTTTTAAATGGGTCACATTGACAGTGCGTTTTACCTCTGGCTCAGCTTCATTAGGCCGCTCTGAGTGCAGGATGTGAGAATCACAGAGACCAAATGATAGCTGCTCATTGAACAGATCAGAGATGAAAGTAAGAAACAAATGTGGAGAACTGCAGCTTTTTTTTTTTCCAAAGAAAATAATTTCCAGCTCTTCCTTGAGCCGCTGCAGGTTTCTCCTCTTCTCCTTTTCTCCTTCTCCCCTCTTTCTTTCTTTCTTTCCTGTTAGCTGGTTTTGACACGCCATGACAGTGACTGTGGTCTATAAATCACCTTTTTCCCTGAACTGTCAGTGCCTGCTTGTTCTGAGATGAAACAACAGCCATTAGATCATCGGCTGTGCAGATTCCAGGCCTTTCTGCTCGACTTTCCTGCCAAACCCCCCCCTCCAACGCCCAACAATCGAACACCGCTCTGGTGCTGCACAGACATTTCAAACCATCTGGTTTGTTTTCAGGCAAAGAACAGATAAAGCATTACTAATGCTAATTAAAGATGATGTGAGTGAGATTTACTCAACCAATGCCAAGCACTGATTCAACGTTGGCTGTATCAGATTCTTTTACAGCAAATATTGTCATGTTTTTCAACCATCCATAAGACTTTTTTTTTTTAAACTGCAACAGTGTTTGCATTATGGCTTGGTTATGAAAACACAGATTTGAATATCTGCATAATAATAGTTTTTACACTTTGTTTTGACTGTATTTAAAATGTAGGTTATTTGAGTGAGTCTTTTACTCAGTGGTGTCCGTTACTTGACAGAAAGATGCTCTCTTTAAATCAGAAGAATGAATCTCAAAGCTAACAAGCGCACAATATCACACGGTTTTATCCTTTCTTCATAGATGCTGTCTTTTGAATTCACCTGCATTGCCCCTGACAGTGGAGCTTCCTCCGACTAAACAACAGCTGCTCCCATCGCCTAGCAACAACCAGTTGATGGATGACCCCAAAGATGGATAATTACCATAAATCACTATGGTTGTGTGGAGAATAGAAGCAGAAAATCATTGTAGGCAAAAACAGACTAAGCCGCAGTTTAAACTGGTGTGTCCAGTGCAACTTCCTCTCCCATATGTTTGTTAGATTGAAGTCATGAGCTGATTTTCCATCTTTGAAGAACTGAGTGAAAACTTCACGCAGCTCTTCAACTATATTAGACAAAATTAAAAGCAGCATTGGATTCGTCCTTTTTTTGTCTTTTAGGGTTGGTTTTTTTGGAGCGTTTTTCGAGAGTGGTCAGTGTTTCAGTCTGTGTGAATAGTGGCTGTAAAATGAAACCTAATGACCTGACTCATGGGAAGAAACCTGTCCTGAAGGAGCAGTGACAAAGAAAACAAAGTGTGCAGAGGAAGCAAGAAAGGAAACAAGAGGAATGAATGATGGCAGCAATGATGAGTTTAGTGCAGCAAAGAAGACGAGGGAGAGGTGGGGGTGTAGGAGAAGAGGCACAAAGAGGAAGCCTGTTTACAGTTTGAACATACATGCATATCCATGCGTTGTGTGTGTCTGAGTGTGTGCCAGAGCCACAAAAGGCAGATATGGGGAGAGAAAAAAAAAGGTGGTGAGAATAAAAAAGGAAGAAAATGAGAAAATGAGAGGGCACAGGGCTAAAACAGGGTCACAACCTAACCAGTTCGGTCTAGCCGAGTCCGGTTGCACAATAAGCCATCAATCAACCTTCTCCACGCTGTCAGACCTCCTCTCATTTCAAAGAGGCCATCCACTTTGTACACTGCTGAGGAACAAAACATAGAGAAGGAAAAAGACAGAAACAGAAAAAAAAAATGCAGATTCAGGCACAAACACATCTCATCCTTTACTGTCTGTGGGAAGGAAGCTCCCTAAAAACACACTCACAACAGAAAAATGTGAGATTACGTGAGATTCATCCATGCGTCTTTGTGAAGCATTTTCTAGCTTGCTAATTAGCCCAAGTCTGGTAGGGTTGTTTAGTTAGTAACTGCTAACTGCTAATAAGTTAGCCAACAGGCAGCGTGCTAGCGTTTATCAGTCATAGCACTCAACAATAACACTCAAAAAACCTTTTACAGTCTCTTCAGTGGAGCTTTTTAAGATTTTCATTGGTTTCTTTTAGTTTTAGTGAAGGAGGGAAAAAGTTCTCTATGCTAGCTAGCTTGCCAAAAATCAGGTAACAAACTGGGCGATAAGTCCACACAGTTTATTTTTAAAAAAAAAACCAAAACACCCAGCTAATTCATTGTCATGTCTACTAACTGTCTAAGACCTGTTTTTCTCTTGTGAAACAGTTTTTACTGCAATTGAGGAAGTTAAAAGTGGCAAAACAAAGCTAATGAGCTATTTTAGCTACAGTGGTTTGCCTGCTAGCAAATCAACAGAACAAATGGATTTAGCTGCCAAGGTTTATTGTTTAAAAAGCTGGTTTGACCTTAAAGTTATTGAGCAGTCTGATTTAAGACAGTGGGGTGACACACACACACACACACACACACACACACACATATATAATTTTATCTTTCTGATTCAAAATATTTCATCAGCTCCTCTCCACCCTCATCTAGGCTTACTTCTCGGCAAGACATTCAAAAAAACAAACCAAACGCCAGATATGCAACACCAGCCTGAACACAAGAATGCAGAGGACTATGTGAGAACAGGACCTCAGAGACCTGACTCACATCCCTTTCCTCATATAAACAAAGACAGACGAAGAAATCAAAACTTTAAAAACCATAAAGTCACTTCAGGGAAATTAATTAGAACTGCAAACCCTGCGGGTAGGAGGCTGCTCAGGACAACCAAATGTCCCCAAACATTTTAGTGCTTTTAACCGCATGTGTCACCAGGGAAATTCCAGCAATTGTGCTCCATCAAAACCGTTATCCTTTATGCATCGCCACATTTTCTTTTTCATTCTGCCCGCTCAAGTGACGAGTTAGTGCTGAAGTCTAGCGCTCCATTAAACAAAGTTCTACTGTTTCATTTCAACACCGGTTTAGGATTTAAGGCGTGATGAATAGCATAGGGGCGTAACAGAAAAATATAACAAAAGCATTAGCTTGAACCACACAGCGTTTGGAGTGTGTATGAGTGCTTGTGTGGAGTTTCTTTTTTTTTTTTTCTTTCCTGATGACCATGGCAATAAAGTGACAAAGGAAGAAATGATAGGAGGGAGGAGGGATTAGGGACTGAAAAAGGGTCCCTGGAGAAAGTCAGTAAATTATGTACTGGGTTTTCAAAGTAGAGTTGTATCAGTAGCCATCTCAGCCTAATTGCGTCTGTGTACGACTATGTATGCCCCTGTGTGTCTGTGTGTGTGTGTGTGTTATATGTGTGTGTGTGTGTGTGTGTGTGTGTGTGTGTGTGTGTGTGTGTGCGAGCGTACAATGGCGAGGAACAGCTTCACAGTCAGAGAATGAGGCAGGAAGAGAGGAAGCAATCCTTCAACAGAGCACAATATCAGACTGCGGACAGACAACTAACGGCTGGAAGGTTCTGGAAAACGAGAGAAAAGCCTTCCTCCCTCACATTTCAGCTCCTAACACCACCTCCCAAAGTGCCCTCCATATAACACTAACACACACACACACACACACACACACACACACACACACACAGATAAATGGCACCATAACTCTATATCCGCAATCAATCTCTACTATGAAGACGCATCCATCTTCAGTAATGTTAATGGGAGGGTTTGGTGGGGGGGTTGGAGGGGGTGGAGGACAGGGGTAAAACAGAGGGTACGCGACTGCAGAGCTGACCTCAGAGCAGTGTGAGATAATTCCGTGTGTTTTTGTGCGAAATGGAGACGGAGTAAATGAATAAAATGTGAGAAAAGCTTTTGTGGGTCCACATTAGTGTGTGTGTCTGTGTGTCGAGAGGTCAGGTGTGTGCGTCAGAGTGTGTGTGTGTGTGTGTGTGTGTGTGTGTGTGTGTGGGAGAGAGACTGATGGCTGTCAGCTTGCATCTGGCAGAGAAAATAAATTAGGCTTATGAAGACAAATGAACAGGCTATAGAGAGAGTAAACGGGGGCGGCGGCGGTGGTGGTGGTGGGGGGATCACGACAGAGAGTGAAGAGGAAAAGGAAGGAATGAAGAGGAGGGCGACATAATGAAGGAGAAAAGAGGGATATTGTGAGGATGCGGTGGCATGGATATGAAAGGAAAGAGATGGAGCGGCGTTGCCAAGTAAGAGAGTTCCTTTCGGCAGCCAGTGACCGTTCATTAAGAAGGACGGGCACACAGACAGGCCTGCTGCTGGCAACAGGAGAAGCTTTGGCTGCGGCTTCTCTGGCTGCAAGGGAAACATATATGTGGGTGTATGTGTGGGTATGTGTGTTTCTAGGTCCCGTGCCAGTATGTTAAAAATCCAGAAAATGTTTTTTTTTTTTTTTGCTTAGTTGAGCTCCTTCATAAGACTTTTCTTTCTCTAAATACAGATTTTTTTTACAAGCAAAATCTAGCTTGGACATAGTGTGTGATCACTGGGTTTGTATCTGTGCTGGAAGTGCCTCTCAGTGTGTGTTTCCTCCCGTTTGTGTGTCGGTGTCAGCGTGTATCCATGTGTGTTCTATCTCCGCAGATTTGTCAGTGTCTATCCCATGACACACTCCCCTCACTGCAAGTGGAGGAGAGCTCTCGGGGGGCTTTGTCACGCGGCGGTCTGTTCTTTTCCTGAGGCCTGGCGCCCCACGTTTGATAAATGACACATGTCATTCTGTCAGCCCCTGCCATCCGGGCTGGGAGGCCCCAAGCTGATGTATGGCCGCCCAGGCTAAAGGAAATCAGAGTGTTTTGGCAGCACCAAGAGAACATGGCCTCTTATAAGGGACATGTGTCTGCAGTGTGAATGTGTGTTTGCGCCTGTTTGTCTGTGATACTGAGTGCATGTTTAATTGTGTGTGTATGTGCCTATGAGAGAGTGTCTGTCTCCCTGAGTATGTGTGTGTGTTTGTGTGCGTGTGTGCATGTTCTCAACCTGTCAGGCAGACGGGCAGAGGGAGACAAATCATCGTCATGGCCGCCCCAGCTGTTCCCCAAATTTGGTGTGAGGAGGAGAGCGAAGGGAAAAAAAATCCAGCCGTTTGAGTTTTAAACGGCTGATGCTTCCCAGAAACGGGAATGAGTGAGAGGACAAGTGGAACTGAGCACACATACACACACACACACACACACACACACACAAACACAAACTGAATCAAAACTCCGATGCAGAAATAGGAATCAAGCCAATCCCAGAAGGAAGCGACAGACAGCCTGAGTGGTTTTCTTAAAAACAAACACACATGCTTCAAACATACACACATGTAAACACGAGAACACAAACTTTGGGCAAAGTCATTTGCACCTTAACAGAAATAAAAAAAGGGGCTGACAAGCAGACAAAAAAAAAAAAAAATCTGCACAGGCTTTTTTATCAAGATCAATTTGTCCTTCCTGTTTTTGCATGCGAGCCTGACCCTCCTAACACTTAACTTTCATCACAAATCCCACCTCAAATACGTCCTCACAAAACTATCTCCACCTCCAGACGATCCTTACAGCCACACACAAACATTTTCGCTGGTGGAGGACCGTCCCACCTGGACGATGTGAACTCTGTATGACCCCGTTTGATTGGGCGCCGGCCTAACTCCCTCCCCCGCCCCTCTCCCACGGAAAAGAAGCGGGAGAAGGGGGGGAAAAAAATGGCGTCATTAAGCTGTGAGTGATGAGTGGCAGCCATGGGTGACATCCTCTCCTCTCTCTCTCTCTCTCTCTCTCTCCACTGTCCAACCGCTTTCACTGTGTCTCTTTCTTTTTTTCCCCCCTTTTCCATTGCCTTGATACTTTTCTCTCTCTCTCTCTCTCTCTTTATTCACCTCTCTCTCCATCCCTCAACCCCTCAAGTCATTTCTCTTTCACTCCTCTGTTGCTTTGCCTCCTCTTTTTCCACTCCCTCATCCCTCCCCCCTCTTTCTTCCCTGGTTTCTTTTTTGTCTGCTGTCACTCTCTTTTTCTCCTCTTTTTTCACCCCTTTCTGCCCCTCCTCACACACACACACTCTCACACACACACACTCACACAATAGTGCTTCACTCGGTCTCGTCTAGCTCTCTGGCCCCGGTCATGTAGACACTCAGCTTCTCTCCATACATAATAGATCCCAAATATCAAGAGGAGGGGTGCAACATTTTCACCCGCTCAGGATTGTGCCATCAGCAAAGCTTCCACAGTAGCTTCACTGTCTGGTACCGAGAGGCTAAAAACGTCCAAACAAAGTTTTAAAAATAGTGTTAAGGCCTCCTATGACTATGGGAAATCTTCTGTTCAGACAGGATTGTCCAGTCATGTGGTTAATTTTCTGTCCCAAGCAGAACATTTGTAAGAGCTTAGCACTTAAAGTTTTTCCAAGCTTTCAGATCCTCTAAACTTTTGAATAAAACTCATGATTTAACGTCACGTCTTGTCTTTTTAAAAACAAAGTGATAGAGCTTTTAATAACAAGTGATACTACATAAATGTCCTGGACTGACATAAATCGATTCTTTAACACCTTTTAATGCTCTCTGTTGCATAAACAATAAAGCATGTTCTTTTTTGTATTTAGTGCAGATTGCTAGAAGCAGATACATTTCAACACCAAAACACCAAAGTCCTTTTAAAAACTGGAGTTTAGTGTTTTCTCACATCACTGGAAGAGTCACTGCAAGAGAAAGTGTACCGAGCTAATTGACTGAACTTGATGAACTAGATGTTGATCGGTGTGAACCATCCTGCTCCCTTAATCTCGTTTAGTTTGGCCAAGTTTAACTAACAAATCCTGACATGCGCATTTACCCTACAAACAAAAGCTTCTTCTTGTGCACACAAAAGGAAATTCATGTTTAGATACCATCCAGTTCATGTAATAAAGTAGAACTATTATGTAGTTGTCAATTTTTAGTCAGTACAAATCTGCTCTTACACAGTGAGACGCTGATGCCCAAGCTAGATCTGAGCTGCACAAACACGCAACCTTAATTCTGTTTTATTTTTTAAGGGAAAGAAAAGCCAAACATTTTATAGTTCCTGCATCTCAATTTGGAGTATTTGCTTCTTTATCTTAATCAATTTAAAAGGAAACTGAATTTATTTGGGTTTTGGACTGTTGGTCTGATAAAACAGGCATTTTAAAGGCAACACATTGGACTTTCGGCCAAGGATTCATTCAATTCTCAAGAAAATAATCAGCCCCATTCAATGATTATTTAAAAACTCTTAAATTGGGATGCACATAAAGTCCCATTATACATGTTTGGTAATCCAGCATATTATGTAAAGTACATTTTTATGTCCCCGTTGCTGTCCTGTTAGACATAAATATTGTTACAGAGTCACCACTTAGGACTTCAGTTTCAATTTGTATGGCCTAACTCTCTCTTAGCTTGTTTTCTGTTTCCAAAAATGTGACAGCATTTATTGTTAAACCAGGAAAGTTTCAAGAACAAGGCTCCAACTATGAGGCAAGACAGAAAAACGAATGAAGTGACAAACCAAGAAGATGGAGAGGAAAAACAGATTAGTTATGGATAAAAAAAAAATATGTCACACTCACCTAAAAATGACTCATACACACTGGGAATGTGGCCATTCTTGGACTTTAAATGTGAGGCCAGACATATTCCAAATATACTGTTAAGTATTCAGCAAGATGGCAGATATATTACACAGACCACCACAAAGGTGAAACAGCAAGCGGCACCGAAAGTAAGGTAGGAAGTAGAAACAGATGCTACTGAACGGACATAAATGGAGCAGTTACACAGGAACCAAAAGCTTGGTAAATTGTTTTTCATGACTTTTTCTGGTATTTTATAGTAAAAGAAAAGTTCAACATTTTAAGAAATAGACTAATTCACTGTATAGTACAGTACAGGTTAGCATAGCTTAGCATAATGATGACTGAACATAGCTAGCCTGGCTTTGTTTGATGGCCACAAAATCCACCTACAAGCAGGATTTAACAGGTCATATCTGATTTGATTAATCTGTACATAAAATGAGGAGTAAAAACAAGAATTTGGGATTTTATAGGAGGTAATGTTCAGACTATTGTAGGTCTGGTTGAGTAGCTTTGGGATTCTCTAATAGTTGCCTGATAACCTCATTCAAAGTGACGAAGACTCTAGTTAAACTTATAACTCCAGCTGTTATGTGATGATTTATAATAGTAGTTAAAGTGAAGCTGGTAATGTAACAGTATATAGTGGAAATACTCCACTTAAGTAGCTCCAAATTGTGCTTAATTACAGTACTTGAGGACATGTACTTGCTATATTAAGTTTGTTGCCAGAGCAGATCATAAAAACATTATTCAATGTCAAAATGTTTTCGTGTAGTTAGTTTGATTTAGCGGCAGTCCCTGTCATCGTGTATCACCGCAGAGGCAGATGGAGCGGAGATAGACAAGTAAACAGGGCGACAGTTGGGTCAACAGACAGACAGAGACACAAACACAGACAGGTGATCAGAAACAGATGCTCAGGTGCACAGCGAGTTAGACAGACAGACAGAGTTGCTGTGCCGTGTGAGGGGCTCAGTGACGAGAGGAGACATTTGGGTGTACAAGAGGGCCTCCCGCTGTTCTCCCAGAGACAGACGACTTAGAGGGACAGAGCTGAGCTTACACCCCCTGTGACTGTCACTGTCTGAGACAACACGGCGGCTCAGGAAAGATTTGAGAGGAATTTTTTTTTTTGGAGGGGGGGAAAAACATGTGGTGTTTTTTTTAAATTGACTGTGATCCTGCGACATTAGATCCCCTCTCAACTGCCCATCAAGCCAACAAACTGTTAAGCGATTACTTGGCGTAACCCAGAGCAAACTGCGGTCAATGGATTTCTTTTGCATGAAAGGCTTTTAAAAAATCTGAAAAACAAAATATGCTTTGATCCGTCTTTATGTGCAGCGTGCTCTGTGAGTAACTGCGTGCTAAACGGGAATGAAAATGGCTCTTGGAAAATACGTGACAGTCATGTGTTTAGATTTCAAAGAAGATGACACAAGACTGAACGGCCCTGTGACCGTTCGCATTTTTTTATGACTCAGAAGTGTGACTGCAGGATGTTGCTGAAATCAGAAGATTGGAAGAAGAAGGAAAAGAAAAAAAGAAAAGAAAAGAGGTTCTTGAAACATGAGAACAAGGCCAGTGGGCCCGAAAGGGTGCTACACTCTCCTTTTTCAGACGTCGAGTTCATGTTCTTGTAACCAGTTCACTGGCTCTTGAGCATCCGGTGAGAGAGCGATAGATGAGGGCGAGAGACAGCGAGGAAGATGAAAGAAAATATGAGCAGGGTAGAGGAGAATTGAGTCAGTAAGATAGAGATTGATGACAGATAGGAAGATGAGAAAAAGGCTTACAGGGAAGAGATAGGGGGCTAGTAATCCCAAAAAGACAAGAAAAGAGAGAGGGAGTAGGTGAAGAAGAGGTGAGGGGAGGAAAGAAGGACGGCACCACACCAGGCTGCGGCGTGACCTTCCCCGGCGTCCGCTCTCAAGGACAAAGTGTCGTCCGTTAACCGTATCCGTTCCCAGATGACTTATCTGCAGTAAACTAGTGTCCAAAACAGTGATATTCACCTTATCAGTTAAATAAACACTCCTTGGGGGATAGAAATTTCCGCCCCCTGACTTTTGTCCACTTGCACCGGCTGCTGTTTGGATATGCTGAGACCAGCTTTTATCAGTCTCCATGTAATAAAAACAAAGGCCTTTCTTCTCATGAGACACAGTGCCAGCTATTGCTCTACATGCAGTACAACCAAAGCTTTCTCTAAGGCTGTAAAAAAAAAAAAAGCTTTATAGCAATATAATTAATGTTATATTGATCTCTGTATATTTACGGGGGATTATATTCAAAACACTAACAGTGCACGGTTATCATTTGTTTACATATTCAAGGCTATATCGTAACCACAAGAAACCAGAAACGAAAAACAATAATTCTCTTTGTAAGCCTCCAGCAGTTTTTAGGACATTTCAGTTTGGTGTGAAAAACTGATGCAAGTCTTCATTACAAAGTTTTTATTTTTCCTGTTCTGAACTTAAATGGAATTTCTGCTGAGATGCAACATTCAGCCAAAACACACTGCGGTAGTTAGTGTGTCGAAATTACTTTTATTTCTCTTCACTAGGCAGTTTCTACAGTTGTTTAAAGGCTTCCTGCAAGTCGTAGATATTGTTTACACGCGAGCATTCCCTTTTGAAATCGTTAAGAGGTTTTGAATTTGTTTGGTTTAAGCGAAAGAATTAAATTAAAAGTCAGTAAGGAAAGTAAATTAAGTTAGCAGAAAATTAAGTTAAAAATAAATGGTAAATTAACAATAACAAATGAGGGATGCACCAACCTGATTTTTTCTGTTCTTCTACTAATTTAGAAATCCAAACTGAAGACGTGGGATTGATTTAGATTATTTTATAAAAGATAACGAGAGGCCACAGAATTTCTGACACAATTGCAACTGAAAGCAGAAAATCTTATATTTTTTTAGGACACTGATGAGGAAACTGTTGATGTGCAGCTATCATGGCTCAGTATTGGTCAGAACTGGCCCTGATATGGATCAGATTGGTGAATCTTTGGGTCAAAAATCAAATGTACTTTTATTTAAGAGCCTATAAAGTTATCTCAACCTAAACGGTGACAAGTTTTTGGTTCCTTTATGGGAATCTGGAAAGCTGTGCAGCATATAAGAACAAACAATTTTGAGCAATTTCATACTAGAAAACCAGAATTACAGACCTTTTTTGCCAGAGAACTCTTTCTGAGTAAATGTTTCATTTTATGATACGACTGAAAACAAAATTACATTACCAGTCACGTTACAATTTAGTGGAAAAGTTTTTTTTTTATATAAGAAGACTGTGTATTACTTTAAAGTCATTATTCAGTTGTACTAAAGGAGAAATCATGTTACATTAAACTGCTCTATTATCTAGAAAGCTCCTGAGGCGAGCTGAAGGACTAAACTCTGACAATCAAGAGAGAAATATGAGCTTCTTTTTGTCCCTGCATATGTATTTAACTCAAAGGATGAAATAAATCTACCTGGTAACAGCAAAGCGAGTGTACGTGTTTGCGTGCGTGTCTGCAGAGGCACATATAATCAGCAGCTAATAACAGCACAGTGGGAGTCGCTGCCCCACCGTAAATCAATGGGCAAAATAATTGCTAATACACTGGTTATCGATTAACGTGCCCGCCATGCACTCATTTTCTGGGGCGACCGCGGCTAAGCGCTAAAGCAGTGACAAGGGTAAAGTGTTATTTCTCAAAAAGGCGCACAGACAGACAGCTGGGCAGGAAAAAATGACTACAGGGCCTCGGCAGTAATTCTTAATTGACACCTGTCAGAGCAATGGCAGCAGTCACAGCTGCTGCAGGAGAACGTCTACCCAAGTCCTGTTCATCTGTCACTTTTAATACCTTTTCTTCACAGCCGCTCTTCCTCTCTCCCTCTGTTGTCTTCTTCCCCCTCCTCACCCACACACTCCCTTCACCCACCCTGCTTCAGGCCAGATGTTCATGCTACACAACTTCAGGGCTTGGTCTTACAGGACCCTCAAATGGCAACTCACTTACCTCAACATTGTTTTTTTTTGTTGTTTTTTTTTAATGTTCCCTTCACGGATCAAAGGTGTTTTTTTTTTTTTTTCTGTCTTAGCTTAACTGACCGAGCTTTTGACTCAAGCATCAGCGATATGAGGGAACAAGAAATTCAATAAAACGGAGCACTGGGAGTAATTTCAACTCCACTGTGTCTGCTATGGTGGCCATGTATCTCCAGCCTTATCTCCAGCACGATCGCTGTGATTACCGCAACAAGCGCCGCCTTAGTGGCAATTTCAAATACATCAAGTGTAGCACCAAAAAAATAAAAAAAAAAAAATAAAAAGGGATGCTGAGTAATCTCTGAGATCGCCTGAGCCGAAACAAAATATCTGAACTAGAGCGCAGTTTCTTTTTCTTTTTTTCTTTTTCTGCTGAGGACAAACTCGATCATAGCGGCGGCGTCTGTGTTGTGTACAGTGCATCAATCATGCGAGGACACACACACACACACGCATACACAAACAGTACCTACAGACACACTGATGCAACATTACACTGGAATTGGTAACTAAAAACAGAGAGTGCATTTATGCTAACATACTTAGACGACACAGACGTACAAGACTGCCGTGTGCCAAAGGGGAGGAAAAAAATATAAGAGAAAACAACAAAACACACTCTAGACTGGAGGCGGACGAGACAGGAGCTCCCCTGAGTACACACTGACCTCTGAGTGTACTCTGGACCTCCCGTCTTCTCGCCTTAAATCATGACTTGCCATTTTTCCTCTTTGTTCTCCGCATCAGTCTTTCTCTTGCTCCATACTCAGCCTAATTCCCTTTGTCTTTCTCTGTCCAACAGTTTGAATTATTAGAGGAACTGTGTGTGTTTAGAAGCGAAATGCAGCTGGCAAACACACTTTGTTTGTGTTTAGTTGCCCACAATTCTTTGCTGCTTTGCTTCAGCCTAAATGAACAGTGGGGATGATCCAAAATTTGTAGCCTTAAGCACAGTTTCAGTTTACCTAAAGTTGAGTCCAGTAACTGGAAAACTCAGTTTCATAATGTGGAAAAATTGAGAATTGGCTGAGCTTAACCTCTAAATAGATTTCAAATGATTAGTCAATTAATCAATTAGTAAATCAACAGCATAATAATTGGGAAGTGCTCTAATAATCGTACAATTAGTCTTTAGGTTTTTTTTAAACCAAAAGCAGCAAATATTCAGTGTTTTCAGCCTCCTTAATATGATGATTTTATATCTTTTATTTTCAAAACTGAGTGTAAACCAACAATTCAACTGTGTTGAATTGTTGGTCGGACAAAACAAGACATCTTAAGATTTGACCTCTGGCTCAATGGAATCATAACAAGATTTCTTTTACTACTTTCTGGCTTTCTATAAGAAAGTTTGACGTACGTGCAAAGTAATTAACAGAATTCAATAGAACAGAATGTATTTTGTAAAGCCTTTCCTGTGATTTCACTCCATTTGCTTCTCACCCACATGGAAACTTTACTCAATCAGCAGGTAAAGTTTTGCTGTTAAAGTGTGTGTGCTTCGAAACAATGAGCCACCGGTGCCCTGAACCCCTCAAGGACATTCAGGTGGATGATTTCATCCTTGTTAGTATTCCTGGTATCATGTTACGTCCCCACTGTACATTGCAGCTTTTGTTTTGCAGCTGTTTTGAATCGAAGCCAAAGTATCTCTGAATGGAAAACAGACACACAATAAATACAAGCAGGATGTGTTTAGGAGTGAGGATGCTCGTGTGTTTCGTTCCTGTAAAAGTGACCTTGTTTTCCTTACTTCTTTGTCAGGCTCCTTGTGTCGTGCTTGAGTGAAAACCCAGGTTTTCCTGCTTCCTCTGAACCTCATTAAGCTCCGGGATAGTTTTACCTCGCGGGCTGCAGCTCTGAATGCCTTTACATCGTCACCATGCTGGCGAGCCCTAATTCCCACATATTTTCAATTCGACCCACTCTTTTCCATAAGAGCAGTCATCGATCTTCATTTGTCACTTAACCTCCACGAAGATGAGGACAGAGAGCGTTAGTTGTGCGAGTGTGCGTATTAGTGTGTGTGTCTTTGATTTCCTGGAGGCCTGCTGGCTCTGACGCCACATGCAAATGAAACTGCGGGTGTAGCGGAGTGTGGGATGGCAAATATATCCACTGACTCTTTCAGTCAATGTCACCTGTTAATGACACTTTACATACACTGCCTTATCACAGGATCAGAATGTCTCACACACACACAAACACACACACGCGAAGGGTTGCACACACTCCTCGTCTCGCTCGGTGATGCACACGCTCATAAACACACCGACGTGCTCTGTTCTCATCTACAGACTTTTCACTTCAAATAACATAATTTTTTTTTTCTTTCCTCACAGCGCAGCTTCAGCTCCTGACAAATGTCATTAAATACTTTATCAGAAGCATCCCGATAAAAACCAACACAAGTTTTTCCAAGACGCTGGCTTCCTTGTTGACAGGTGCCGTGAGCTAAATTTCTGCAGAGAAAACACAATGCAAAGTAACAACAACAACAAAATGTATTAATGCTGCACGGCTTAGAACTTTGTTCCTGTTCTGTCAAACAAACCAAAAAGCTGTTACCAGAAAGATCAGAGGGAAAGTATTAAGAAAATCTTTCACATCCAATGCAAGCCACATATATTCAGCTCCACCTATTCTCTAACTATTCAAAAAAAAAAACTACCTGCAGTGCACATTACGTCTGTCTAATAACAGTTAGAGTTCATGTTAGGAGCATAAACGAACATCCAACTTCATCCCAGGGGTGTTTGTGTCCAGCACGATGTTTGCTTCGCATTTGTCACACTGCAAGCAACCTCTGCTGTTGACTTTTCCACTGGAAACAACTGGGGGTGCGTATATGAGAAGTGGCAAACCCTGAGTTGATTATATCAAGGCAGCTTGCAGGCTTGACACCTTGCTGAATTTGTAAGCATTAATCGGTGGGGCTCTGTCACTGATCCGTCAGCTACCTGGATAATTAGGGACCACAGCTAACGATGCCGTCGGGAAGAAGGGAAGCTCAACTTCTCCCCCACCCGCCCACCCCCAAGACATAATTAAGAGAATCCTTTTTTTTTTTTTTTTTTTTTGCAATGGGGGTACGGTATATCTGTTTAGGAGAGGAGAGGCGAAGGCAGCCGCTGGTGTCAGTGGTGATGCTCACGAGGCAAGGCACTGTCTGTGCATCCTGTTCAATCAGCGTGTGCCTCATTGTGGCTTCAATCTGGACATGTTGCAGGGTGCTTTAATTAAACATGTGCTGAGCTAAGCTATACAGACAGATCATTAAAACCCAGCTCTGTAGTTCTTTTATTGGAGACACTGAATCCTACATATTAAAGAAATTAACGGCTCCTCTCTCTCTCTGTAACCTGAACGCTTGATTTATGTTTAGAGTGCTAAAGTTTTTTAATTAATGGCATCAGTGTGTATGTGGCTCGACCAGTTGCCTAACGTTTCTATCAGGAGGACAGACAAAGGCGAACTAATTACCGTCTTCGGCTAAGAAGAAACGCATTTCCACACAGCCATGTTTGACAGTATCTCAGCATGGCACTCTCTCCCTTCATGACCTGCGCTCTGTCAGTCCACAAAGTGCTCTCTCTGCTGTCAGTGGAGATGAGAAACCAGCACAGGATCAAATGTTTCTAAACTTTAACATCTAAGACTGAAAGGAAACTGAGTGGATTTCAGATTCTCTGCCTAACTCAACCTAAGAAGAGTGCACGAGTATAAAGATGTTAATCCGATGCAATATCCTGGTGCATCCCACTGTGGATTGCTCCGCCTCTTCCTCTGTCTTTGTTTTAATGTCAGGACATGCTATAAAAAAAGGCCTTTTTTTTTGGAAAATCCTTTTGGAATAAATGACCACGGTGACAAACTGTAATCACACTGACATGTTGAATGATTAAATGACAGATTCATTACTTAGAGTAACAGTGTTTGATTTAAGATACTGTGGCTGGCAAACCTAAAAGCAAGTGTGGACAGAAATACCATTAATTTTCCTGCAGCGGTCAAAAGTGTGACCTTAATATCAAAACAAACAGACTGGTGGCTCCTCTGTTTGTGTTTTAAACAATATTACACATCCAATAATCTATTACCGGTTCTCTGGTTATCTAATGATGCACACAGTCTCTGGTTGTGCTCAGTTTTCTTTAAGAGAGCGGTAAAAATAGGTCCTGATTACTGCAGTTGCTGTCAAACTCTGCATAGATACAAAGTTCATTCTGTGCTGCTAAAGCTCAATTAGAGTGGCAACTATTTCTGATTTTCGACAATTAGTCTGTAAAGCGCAAGAAATTTAAAAAAAACAAAAGTTCTTACATCTGATGGCGATGTCTTTAAATAGCTGGTTATGTCTGACCAACAGTTCAGAAGATGAAAAATCGAAGTTTATGATGATAGAAAACAGAGAAAAGCAACTAAAGAAGGCAGAACCAGAGAGTCATGATTGATAATGATGTGGACATGTTACCAAAGGGTTGGTGATCATTTTGACCATCTACTAATCGTTTCAGTGCAAACTCTGATTGCACACAATCAAAGGCAACGCCGCCACAATAACATCAGTTTCACACTTTGCTGATGTCCTTGTCTTAACCTATAATGGTCAGCCTATAATGAGCTCAATGTAAAAATTCATAAGAGAAAGACAGAAACATAGGTCATTCAGAGGCAGAATTTCTCCTCCCTTCACATTATTATTCTCATCATCAACTTACCTGATATTACTGCATTGTTTTCCTTTCATTTATTACTTGAGGTCCTGTGAGAAATGCCTCTACACAACTGCACTTCAGTGAAAATGACGATAAATGACTGCAGCAAAAGTCTCTGCTGCTCAAATTGCACTGCACTGAACTCAACTGCCAAAACTAACAGATGCAGTAGTGCCGTTCCAAATGAAAGAACACTGATGTATTGTCACTGGTCATAAACTAGATAGGGTACAGCGCCATTACAGGGTCTAAAATCATCACTGTGACTGATGAAACAGAGCCCATTTGAAATGGCATACAAAGAGCCATTGAAGCCTCTCTCTCTCTGAGGAGCGTATGTAACATTTTGTTTTAGTGCAACTCCAAAGTGACATATCGAGGTTGTGGAAATATCTGGTAATGCACGGTAAAAATAGCCTCGCGTTCATAGGTGTGCACGGCATTTAACAGAGGAAGCAGTCACACGGGAACATCAGTGGACGGTGTTTTTTGAGTTCAGTGTTTGACCATATGTCATGCACTGGAAATAATGCAGAGACAAAGCCTGCCAAGCTGGGATTGACCATTCCTGCCTGTGATGTATGCGTCCGTCACAAAAACAGACAATTAAATCAATATTCAAAAGCTGAGGCGGAATGGGGCCACTTCAGAGCTCGGCTGAATGACCAGAAGAGGCTGAAAAAACAGGAAGCACTTTTTTTTTGTAATTATTATTTTTTTTTTTTTAACACTCTCTTTTGGGGATTTTTTTTTTTTTTTTTTTTACTGCTATTTGTGGCCAAACCGACACTATTCATTTTCACCGAGCAGACAGTCTCTTCAAACACATTTCTCTCTATCCATCACTAAAGCCTCGCGTCAATTAGAAATTACAGCCCCACCGAGTTCAAAGTCTCTCTGTCACAACCTTGATTAAGTCTGCTTAACCTCACATTTCCACCGCCTGCTTAACATTCTACAGCTGTTTTATTCGGCTTTGGTCATTACTGCACCAACTTCAAAGGCCCCCCCCACGCACACACACACACATCCCACCCACCCACCCACCAACCCACCCTCCCCGTCATTTGAAAATGCATGTCAATCACACACATCTCCCAGGGACATCAAATGGATTCAGGCAAACATCTCAGAACAGTTCACGTCTGGCCAACTTAGCGACAACATGGAGGCACTCACTGTCCAAAGGCAACATGTGAGGGTGGACACGGGAATTTTTGAAAGAGAGTTTTTCTCTGAAAATATGTAATTATGTATTTTTTTTGCTCAAATCCTGGGCCTGAAAAACAATAAACAAAAAAACAAAAATTCAAGTTCAATGCATTTGATACAGACACTCTTGAATTTGCTTTACTTGCCTGATTGAGTTATCAAAAGTAGATTACACATTTATAGTTTTTTGATAATAGAAAGTTAGTAAACCTAACTTCTACATTGCTGCTATTATCTACATCCCAACGATGATTTAAAATAGAAAGTCTGTGGCACCAAAAAGGGATTAAACATACTTTATTTCCTCATTTTTCTCTCTTTGCTTCCTTTGTTTGGTGTTACAAATTTATCTTTTACTTCCTTCTTCTGGAGATGAGCACAGAGGTCAGGTCAAGACCTTTAAGTCACCATTGGAGGTAATCTCCCCTCTTAACCCTGCACTGTTTTTAGAGCTATTTCTGTATGAGATGCTTCTCTGTGATCTCGCTACGCCCCAGCACCCCTCCTCCCTTGTTCCCTCCCCCCCTCGGGTATTAATCGCAAAGTATTTATCCCGCTTGAGAACTTTTCTTTCAATTTGTCTTTTCTTTGCTCCTCGGCGGGGGCAAAAAAGTTTATCCTTTGAGGGAGTCCAGCTGCCGGCGCATGCGTGTCTCCGTGGTGAATGATTTACTGATGTTTATCAGGAATGAATAGATCAAAGGCAGTCGCATGACAGGCGATCAATCAAGCATCAAATCAAGGATGGCAATCCCCGAGCGGAACACAAGCTGAAAATACGCCACTTTTCTCTCTTCCTTTCTCTCTTTCTACTGGCACCAGCACATCAAACACGTTAGCCTGTAAAACTGAGATAAGATGAGCTCTGTTTGGACAACTTGGATGCTGGCAACCTAGTGGAGGATCAGCTTTAAAGCGTTGAAACTGAAGTGCATCTGAGCGCATTCATTTCTCACAGGCAGAGTTGGCATCGATGCGTGGCTTGCGTAAATGAAAACAATGCTGTTGTCAGTCAAACACGTCTCAGATTAGCAGAAAAGCAACTTATTATTGGTTGTTGATGTTTTGGAAAACTCTGCACACAGCCAGAATTGACTAAATGCACACACACACACACACACACTGACTTGTGTATCAGAGGTCCTGTTGCCCTCGTGCTGTGCTCTGCGTCGGGCCTGTGCACTGCTGTGCAAACTTGTCTGCATATGTGCGCACTGACTCTGACTCCTGCCTGTTTATCGTGACTGCGGTGGTGGTGGGGGGGAGATAAAGTGTGTGTGTGTGAGTGTGTGTGCGCGCGTGAGTGTGAGTGTGTGTTTGTTTCCAATGGGGGGAGGGGGTGTGCGGGGTGTTAGAGGATCCGGGGCTTACCTGCTGACCGCCGCGGCGCTTGCTGCTTTCTCCTCGGCATGCTGCTGCAAGAATTTCCGCTTGACTTTTCATGCAGAGATCAAAATAGCGGACAAGCTGGAGAGGAAACCGGTACAACGGGAGGAAATCAAAGCCAGCAGCGTTTCCTCGGCTCTTCGATGGTAGAATAAAAGTGTTGGCTAGATCCCTCGTAGGGTTGAGAGAAGTCTTTTTTTAATCGATGCAAGTTGATGTTTAATCTCTACTGATTATTTTACAGTCGGTATGTCCGGTGAGAAAATGATTACAGATAATTTAAAGCAAAAGGGGGCTCGTCCGTTAACTTCTGCCGATCACAGAAACTCATCGCAGGCTGGGTCGGTGAAAAACTGTCGGAAAGCTCCGTGTAGATCTCAGTCTATCGAGGGGGGAAATGTGGACAGCTATCGGAGCCCCTCGTCGGGTTTCCATCAAAATAGGTCTGCACCCCTCACTGGACTATTTCATACCTCTATTCACATTGAAAGTCAAGAAAGCTCCTCTTCTTGCGTGTTAAAGACGAGCCCAAAAAAACTGCGCTGTAGTGTTTCTCTCCTTCCGTCCAGATGCCAGCTCCAGTCTCCAATCTCCGCTACGGTCTTTGGGAGGAAATCAGGAAAAAGAAAGGAAAGAATGACACGTTAGCCGGGCTTGTTGTGTGTCAATCAGTCAAGTGTGTGCGCGGAGAAAGCCCGCAGCAATCAGCTCACACCCAGTCTCCCTGAAAACACCCCCTGGATAATGAAATACTCACATATGCGCTGTCCGTCCGATTGTCAACATGGACACTTGACGAATTTCTCAGAAACTCATCCCAAAACACAACGAGCCGGCCCGCCCTCTGAGCCGCAGACTGTGAGTTATTGTTTTTCCTGCCTTTTATTTATTATTATTTACTCTAACGAGCGTCCCTGGATATTCTCCGCAGTGAAATGTGCGCACATTGGTGATGCGCGGTGCGTTCAGACAGCTCCCACTGATAGACAGACACATCCAGCTGCCTTTCCGGCCTCTCCTTTACTCCACCCCTCCACAAGCGTCACCCTGACAGTCAAAGCCCACCTGTCAATCTGCTGCTCTAATTGTTCACTGGGATGGCTTTCATTTCAACGGCGCCCTGTCTCTCCCCCCCACCCCCCCCTCCCCGCACAAATACAGTAGAGGCGCGTCCTGTGCGTGAACATACGAGTGGCCGATTTGTAAACTTGCACTTAAACAACAGAATGAAAGGTGTTTCAAAAAAAGTTGACGTGTATCCGATGCGTGTGTGAGAAAGAGATTTCTAAAATCGAAATGGGTTTTGGTTTAAATGTCGCTGTTACACTATTTCACAGCCATATAAATTCAATGAGCGTATAGAACTATGTGAGTATTGCAATCATGCATTTCATGAACAATAACAACTGTCTAATACTGCCTTTTCATTTAAAAAACAATGCAAATAACCTGAAAAGTGATATTTTTATCACAAGAAATCGTTTAAATCAACCAAGAACCTGTTAAACTTTGTCGATCCTCCACAATAAGGATATTCTTTGTTCCAAGCACAGAAATCAGACTTTAATGATTATTGTTAATACACACTGGAAAATAAAGCACCAACAATTAATGATAATAGTGAGGTTTATAATGTTAGAGATATTTTATCAAGTTTTTTTTCAAATAAAACACTATTTCATGACCATCCCGACCCAGTTTTTCTTCGCTTCGGCACAGAATTAAATAAAAACTGTGAGTTTTACTTGTTCATACACTCTGAAGTTGCAGTGCAGATCAGCTCTTTGCTCTGTTTCAAACTTTGCTCAAATCTGGATGTTTTGGGTGACCTCTTTAGTGGGACAAAGGAGGCTGCAGATCGATTCGTTACACCTTTTTAGTGAGGCTTCTGCTGAAGGGGAGGGGCTCTGAATCCACAAGAGGCTCCATTAATAGCCTACACTCCATCCTAACTATTATCCACCATAAAGTGTTTATAAAGGGCACACAACTAGGCTAACGTTATCTCAAATGAGACGGCATGATATATCCGTGTGCCGCACAATCTGCTGGAGACGATTATGTAGAGGAGGGAAGGAAGGAAGGAAAGGAAAAAAAAATGTCTAAAGTTTGTTTTTATTACTGAGTGATAAGAGGGTGCGGTGATAATCACAGCATTACTTGGATGGCATGAGAAGTGGCTCAGTTCACAGTGGATGCGCTCTTCCTCCCTCTGCGGCCAGCAGCAGGACTTCAGGACACTGCTGACTGAGCTGCGCCGACTCCAGCTCGAGTTACGACCGGATCATTTGCAAGAAACTGGATTACAAACTTTCTGCAAACTGTACCGCCAGTCCTGCTTTAGCTGATTACGGTGAGTTTTTTTTTTTTTTTTCCAATTTACCCCTCCAACCTCCACGCATCCACAGTAAACGGGTTACAAAGAAAAAGCGTCTCCACCTCTTTACGCACAGCAGTATATAGCTCCTCATAAGATTTCTGCGTCTTTACGCTCGGTATTTTCAAGCTACCGCCTGCCTGCAAAAGAAGTGTTAATCTGCACAGAGAAGGTGTCTGAGGTCGCCTGTTATGCTGTAAAAGAAATAGCAAGTACCGCCCCAACATCTGTCTATCCCTGTCTGTCAAAGCGGCCTGCCCACTGATTGATGGAGCCGACTTACGTCACTAATATTTCCAACCCAAAGTCTGCACACACACACACACAAACAGACAGACAGACAGACAGAGAGACAGATGGGAGAGCAGCAGCTCGCAAATTATAGCTCCAAGTCTAAAAGATGCCTCATGCAAATTTTAAATGTATGTTTAGTCATCCATGCTGATCATTTTTTGTTTTAATTTCTAACCATTTTAAATAAACAGAATAAATACCATGAAAGTCAAAATTTAGCTTTCACTTAAATGCCTTAAGTTGCAGCCTGACTGCGACTACTGACTCACTTAAATAATAGTGTGTGATATTGTGAAATATAAAGTGTTTGGATGTGTTTTTCCAGTTGATCTGTACAGCACAGGACTGTGTGTATGAAGGTACTTATCACTGTATCGCCTCATCCACAAAACTAAAAGGCTGTCTGTTATTACACCATGAATGCAGCTGTAAACTCCTTCTGAGCTTCAGTGAGGCTGAACGTTTTCTTTTCCACAATGTCTTTTACTGGTTTTAATGACTTGGAACAATCTGACCCATCTTAAGCAGAACAAGCAGCATAATTATTTGTTTTAATAAATCATACTTTTATTCAGAAAACTGTAAACTTCAGTGACTAAAAATCTAAGAACAAAATGAAACCACCATCTGTTACTAACACACAATATAAACTAGATCCTGATAAAGCAATTTTTTATTTTTTGGTGTTGGTTCAGTGAGTAAAGAAACCTTTCTTGCTCTAAAGGTTGTATGTTTAATTCAGGGGGCAGAAGCACAGCACAGACGCTGGTGCAGGGTCTGATCCTAGGCCAGCAGGGGGGGACATGGGGTGTAAGAGGCAGGGGCAGTAACAATCTCTGCATTGGAATATCTGTACAAGAGCAGGACGTATTCAGAACGTGTATCAGCGCAAATTTTCATTTTGCAATGACAAAGATTTCTGTTATTCTGAACAAAATTGTATCTTTTCTCTTTTATGGTTTCATTATCTTTCTCTTTTGTCCATCATTCCTTTAAATAGCCTTTATGAAATTAGACAAATTTTATTTCCATGCGTGCCGTATAATGTGTATTCATGACCTCAGAGCTTAATCGTAAAAGTCTGTTAAAACACACACACACCTTATCTGTTTGGCTTTTATTTTATAAGGTTTTTCATCAATCGGTACTGCTGCCTTAAATTCACAGATGTAATTTAAAAACTTATCAGCTGAGAAAGAAACAGAAATACAGTGTTACTATCTGAGAATCTGTACCTCTTCCTTAAACCTATAATATACAGTAGCAGATGTAACGTGACCTCACATATGAATGTATTTTTCCAGCAGACAGTCACATATGATCAGGACATTATGATCCAAATTGCTTGCTACAGTAGCTACACTACGCGTGAAGCAACCACCGTGTCCATGTGCATGTATGACAAAAGCCGAAACACACAAACAGTTGTTTCCCCACAACCCCCAACTTGCATACATGAAGCCCCTCTTCCACATACTGTGGCTCAGTGACAGCGTGATGACATGTCGTCCTGTTTCCTTCTCTTCTGTGTGATGTTATTCCCTCACAGCGGGTGAGAACATCCGTGTAGTTGCATGTATATTTACATACATTATTCTCAACTTTCTCTTTTTTTTTCCCTACAGGTCTGACGTGATCATGTGAAGAGATGCTGTTTAAAAGATCTGCTGGATCATTCTGCGAAGGAGTCCTGCAGGTTGTCAAATCAGGTGAGAGACCTTGTTTGAAAAAGGTGATAATCTCGGACTCATAAGGCCAAAAAATAATACTTTGAATTCCATCATTTTGTTCTCATATATATCTAAAACTAAATATTGGGAAATTTAAGCCCTGAATAAAGATTTACTCATAATATAGGAATGTGATTAAATAACTAAGTTTTACAGTAAGTGAGAATCATCATTAATTATAGAAAAAAAAAAAGTTCTCCATGATGGCATGTATGTTTACGGACTATAACAGTTTTTTTCACATTACCCCAAGAACAACAATTTCTACTGAGCTACATTTTTGTGTTTACCTGTATGCCACCTTACAATTCTGGAAAATTACATGTAAAATCTAATAATCAACTTATAAAAATAAAACAATAAAAATAAAGAATTAAAATCATTTGAATGTGTTCACATTTTGTTAAATCCCTTCACACAAGTCAGTGTGTTTTTTGACGGTTAAACATGCAGCCATAAAAAACATACAGCTTTAAAAATGTCCAGAAACACTGCAGCACAACAATAATGATTACCTCATTCTTCTGTTTCTTCCTCTGTCTTTTCCATCCTCCTTCCTTGAGTTTTATCATCAGTATCACTGCAACAAAGAGCATCACATGACCCCTTTTTACTCTTTGAGAGAGAACTGAATTCACACTAAAGTGATTTAAAATTAGCATTGGAGCCACACACTGTAGCATGATTTAATTCATTTAGCATCCATGTTTGAGAGCCGTTAACAAGCTGAAAAACAGTTTGAGTGGAAATGTTTGCTATGCAGTGAAAAGACATTTTTTGCATTGAAAAAAATCAGCATAAAAAATAATCCTCTGAAGTTGCCAAACTCGTTTGGTAAAATTGATGCATTTCAGTCAGGTCTGAGGATACGTTTTGTATTATAATGCTAACGGCAAAGCATCTTGACAAAAATCATGAAGACATAAACCAAGAACTTAATGCCCACCTCTTAATATTCATAAATAGTTAATGTTGTATTGCAGATTTTGGCCTGTGGCTAACCACCCGAGCTGTTTTGCTGCCTAAAACCTCTGATGTCAAAAGGTATGGGCTGCTCTGGCATGCAAGTTCAAGTACTGCACCGCAAATTTGCTGTCAGAGGTCTGTGGTGTTTAACATCTCCGCGATATGCTTTCTGACAAACTGCCTCTTTTTGTATTTTAATGTTAGCTGTGTGAAAATCTTGCACAGCGCCGGACTTCTACGCTTATCCTTCTGTGGGTTCATATAGAGCACAATCCTTTCACTTAGTGTCATTTAAAGTAAGTTAACATTTGGAATGATGAAGGCTTATAGTGCATTATAATGCCTCTCTTCATATTCTTAAGTAATCTTCAATCAATGATGGGTGCTATTAGATTGCACACATTCATTGACAGCCTGAATATAAGAATATATAATAAAAAATTAATAAAGAAGAGGCTCTAACTTTGACATGAGCTATATCTCCACATCTATCAGATAAGACTGCATAATTAAAATGCCAAGTGTAAGTAAGGTGGGAAAGAAAGAGCAGGGTTTCGATATTTTATAGAGATTTACTTTTCCATGACTTGTTCAATGTGTAGTATTAAAAAAAAAGATATGTTGCTGGAGTTTTGACAATGCAATTAAAGGCTTGTAATCCCCATCTGAGCTTTTTTTTTGAATTTGTCAGTTTGGACGAAAGATGTGATGAAATGCTGTGCAGCTGTGACAGATGCATGTTTATTAAAGGATTCGAGGAATAGAGTCTCATGGGGTTTCGACATGTTATTTTATAGCAGCAAGAAAGAGGAGAGGAAGCAACTTCCGCTTGTTTACATGAACTATGAAATAATTGTTCAGCAGAATAAATAAAAAGCATCAGAAAGCTGTTCTTTTTTTTTTTCTTCTTTTTAAACCTGAGCTACATTACTACCGCAGGCAGAACTCTCCTCGTATCTGAGATTTCCTTCTTCCTGGAGCAACCTTGCTGAAAAATCCTCACCAAGTCGGCTAAAGAAAGTGACATATTTCACATTTCAAAATACCAGCCTTTTCTGACATGCACGCTCCTTCCCTCTCCTCCTCCCTTTCCTTTTGTTTTCTTTGACACGTGCACTCCAATTAGCATTTTTCAGCCATTAAGGAGGAGAGAGAAGCAGCCAAATGTTTGTCTCACCAAGCTCTTTTTTTTTTTTCCGACAAGACTCTTTGAGCCCCTGTTGAAGAAAAAAAAAAACAAAAAACAGTCAGACAGACTCAATATTATCCTCAATGTTAACATGATCTTCTTCACATAACAATTACCAGTAGCTTTGTCTGGGAAAGTGATGTGACAATGCAACCACTGGCATTTATGAGAACCGACGTCAGTCTGCATTTGGAGCAATTAAAATGAGTAAAATTACTTTTTATGAGAGAACACAAGCAATGAGGATTATTTTCTTCTCTGGTGACATCCTGTAATCAGCTAAACATTTTCATTTTGTAAATATTTCCCTTTTTTTTTTTTTTTTTAGATGAAGGAATATGTCTCCATGTTCAGTACAACTTCCAAACACAAGGAGCGATCCCTAAAACCTTTTTGCGACAAAACTCACAAGTCTCTCGAGGATTACATGCAGAAACTGTCTCATAATGTTCATTCATACAGTGAGACTACGGTTAGCAGCCGAGCTATTTTGTTATCATGTCAAATTAGTGCATCCTAATCTTCAGCTTTATTCCTAAATTTAAATCTGCGAATTTAAAAATCGCACAGATCCCTCGCTGTGGGCTTTGGCTGCAAAAATCTGTCACTGCTGCTGGTGTGCTGTACATTAAGGGAGAAAACGCTCTTAAAAAGGTGCTTTTCTGACATTAAAATGACTTGTGTGCACAGCGCATGTCGATCCGTGCAGTTCGAGGCATATATTTATGAATAGGAACCTTTAATTAGGGCTTGTGTTTCCTCCCTAGTCACATTGAGGGATGGTCCTCGCCGACATTCATTAATGATAATCACCAAGAGCGATGGCATAGCTACAGGCCAAGTCTCAGGGGACCCGACACTTGAAAAGAAGCATTAAATTACACAGAGGGACTCTTTAATTGCAAAAAGGAAAATATATAGCCATCATTGTTAAATATGATCTTTGTAAGCCTCTACTGGTTCAAGGATTTGTCTAAGGGTTCCTCTTTCAAAGGAATCTAGAGCTACATTTCTGCGATAATACACCACAGGGCCCTTTTTTAAAAACACTTCATTTTACCCCTCCTGGTTTTCTTTATTGCAAGCCTAGCAAAAACTGTGGATATATATCAGTTTTTTATACATTTGCATTTTGTTGTAAATTTAGATTCGACGTGGATTTCAAATTGCAAGTCGCATATCAAACTGGTTGCACATTAACAGCTTCAGAGAAGGTTGTGCACGGCTTAAAAATAACATTAAGGAAGATATAGGGGAACACATTTCAGATGAGTTTGGTGCTTTTACTCCTCATCCTCAACATGAAGTAATTTAGTTCAGAATTGTGCATCAATATTATGTAAGATTAGAGAGAGCTGATGGGTTGCTAATGCAGACAGGAGCTGCTACACAATGTTTGGAAATCCTTCTTTAAAACTTAATGAAAAATATGCTAAAATAATAACTAACAACCAGCCATCATTGTGCTGTTTTGGGGGTACACTTGCAGGATAATCAGGTGTGGGGTGTAAGTTCACAACTTGTAAGGAGATTTATGTGAAAAAAGCTGCTGCCATTATATTAGTATACAAACATGAGGTTAAGGAGTCATCAAATACTGCTCGATTAGAAAAGATTCAGGATTCTTAAGGGATCAAACCTGGAATGTTTTTGTTCTCTGGTGGCCATTTTTTACTTCTTTTGAAGCAGACAGAAGCAAAATAAGCGTAATATAGTGTAATAAATACAGTGTTTAACATGCAGTTTAGTTTTTATTTATCTATTGAATTATTTTTGCTGATATTTTTTTCTCTTCAGGTTTTATCCATTAGTTCATTTATTTATTCAAAATCATGAATCTATTTGTTAATGGTTATTTGTCGTCTTGTCTGTCTGAAATGTGGAGGAAAAATATTTGTTTCATATGTTGCATGTAGTGTTTGTTAATGAAGGGATCTTGTAACATGAAAACACACACACACATGGACGGACACACACACACACACTCTCCTGACCTAATTGCTCAGTCTCACTCAACTAATTAATCACAGCTGACTTAACATGGTGACAAGGTTAGGTAGGTGACATTCTCCAAAAATCTGTCTTTCTGCCTCCTCCCTCGCTCGCTCTGTTTTTCCTTTCAAGTCTTCCTCATTCATTTCTTTGGTTTGTTATTTCTCTGCTTCTTTCTTCGCGTCTCTCCATTTCTCTTTCTTTCCATTCCTTCTTTTATAAACCTACTTTTTTCCATCTTTTTTCCCCCATTTCTCTCTGCTGGTCTAACTTTCTTTCACTTCATTTTGTTTTTACTTTCTTTTTTCTTTCCTTCCCTCATTTCACATTTTCTGTTTTTCCTTCAGCGACATTTCTGTTTTTTCACCCTCTCTCTCTCTCTCATCATTCCATGTTTTTTCTTTTGTCAATCCAGATTTTTCTTTTCTTCGTTTCACATTTCTTTCTTGCCCACACCCCAAGTTTCTTTCCTTTCTTTGTTTCTTTTGTTCTACATTTCTTTCTTCAATTTCTTTCTTTAATCTCTTTCTCTGTTCATAGTTCCACATTTCTCTTTCCTCCATTTCCTTTTCTATCTCTTTATCTTTCTATTCCTGTATTGTTTTTACATTTCCTTCCTTGCATTTCTAATTTTCATTCCACATTTCTTTTGTTCTACATTTTACGTGATCTTTTTCACTTCTTTCAGCATTCCCATATCTTGCATTTTTCTGTCTCTTTCCATCTTTCACATTTCTACGTTCTCCCCCCTTTTTTGTACACTACTTTAGTTTTCTCTTGTCTTCTTTTTCCTTTCTTTGTTCCACATTTCCTCATGTCTTTCGATCATTTCACTATTTTTCCCTTTCATTTCTCACTCTCTTCCCTTCCTTACCTTGTCTCCCATCAGATGATGCATACCTTGAATCCAAATGGAGAGCATAATTTGGCCCACATCTATTTTTACCTGTTATTGGAAGGAGGTGTGTGGGGGGGTGCTTTGCAGAGGTGAGAGTGGGCATGCTGGGAAAGAAGGAGGGTTAGGGGCGGGGTCACAATGCTCCATTAATCAAAAAGAATGACACTCATGTCGTCCCTGACAACCATCCTGTCTGTTCCCCTCCTCCTTCATCCCACTCAAACAGGACAACTTTAGTGATGGGGAGGGTGGAGAGAGAAGAGAGTGAGAGATGGT